>JAEIFU010000160.1:80000-211490 GCA_018904235.1 Lordiphosa stackelbergi
CACAACCCCCCATATCTCACCTTTTTTTGGTGACGTCACATAACCAAAAAGAAATTGTTACAAAAAAAAAAACATATTTCTATCAAAAAGGCAATTGACCAAAGATATTTCCCTCATACGTACATTTGTCTTTACGAAAAAAATTTTGTATAATATTCACAAGTCAAAAATGAAAAAAAAACTTTCTTTTTTGAAAAAAAAGTCGAGTTCTGGTTCACGAACTTAAAGAATGTGTAGACTGATAGGTTGCTTGCCAAAAGCTAGGTAATAAGAAGGGAGACACATGACATAAACAAAAAGTTTAAATATTTTTTTTTTGTGGCCAATACTCGATTGGGCTAAAGAGAACGGATTAGGGCTTAACCCGGCTAAAACGAAGTGTATAGTCATATATAAGAAGTCCCTTGACACAAGCCAGTTGCCTAAAGTTGTCATTAATGGAACTAAAATTAAATTTGTGGATCAAGCAGTCAATCTCGGCATAACGTTTAACAACAACCTAACATGGACTAATCATATAGAAAAAGCAACCGGTAAAACATACGGAATACTGCGGCAGCTCGCAATTTCAAAGTCGGTATTACCAGTCCATCTTAAAATGACTATAGCAAGGCAAATTCTCGTACCTACACTTTTCTATGGAGTAGAGGTATTTGGCCACTGCGATTACAGCGATTTCCAAAAACTGAATGTTTTATTTAACTCAATAGCAAGATATGTATTTAATATTAGACGATTTGACCACATTTCACATCTAGCTCGTAAGATTTTTGACCTTGGCCTGAAATCGTGGATTAATCTCAGAACTCTTACTTTTATTCATAAGATCATCACGAGCAAAGAACCATCTTACCTACACAATATGCTAAGACCTGCAGCATCGCAGCGCACAAACAATTTTATATGCCCGAGATGGAAGCTATTATGCTCTGAGAGGCAGTTTATGATAAATGCTATTCGTCTATGGAACGATCTACCTCATGGTATTAAGACAATTGGAAGTGTAAATCAATTCAAAACGAAGGTTAGGGAAATCATGCAAGATAGGGAATTAGTAGTAGTAAACAACTAGTTATAATAATGAAAAAATTTAACAAAATTCTAATAATATATTCAAGTCAAATGTCTGTTAGCGTAAAAATCTAAATAATTGTTATAATTTAAGTTAGGGAAATTGATTGTATGATTGTATGTTAAGTATAAAGAACTGTGACTAGCGCGTTAATTTATAAGTGCCAATGTACTTGTTGCGCTGGGAGTAAAGTAAATAAATTCAAATTCAAATTCACAACCCCTAGCGGCTCAGAACCCCCATTCTCCCCTACCAAATACTGAAATTTTTGTTTTAATTTGTTTTAAAGTCTGGTAACACTACTCTTACGTTCCACGGCGACGAAACATAGGGGAAAGTTAGCTAAATTACGTACTTCGGATGTCCGTATGGGCCTTAAGGTACGCGGGAACTCTGTTAAACATGTTTTTTATGAGTAACGGGTGAGTAACGGGTATACCGACCATATAAAGTATATATATTCTTGATCAGCATCAACAGCCGAGACGATATAGACTTGTCCGTCTGTCCGTCCGTCTGTCTGTATGAACACCTAGATCTCAGAGATGGTAAGAGATAGATGTTTGACTTTTATGGGACAAATGCTTCTTTTATCTGCACGCAGATCAAGTTTGTTTCAAATTTTGGCCACGCCCCCTCCCGCCCCCGCAATTTGGAAAAAACGTTATATCTTTCACAGTTTTAAAGATGGACGATTGGTACCTTTTAGAGATAGTTAGTGATTAGCAAAATGAATCGATTTGCTGAAGAATTGATAAAGATCGGATGAACGGCTCTCAAGTTATGAGCAAAAAAGTGAACCAAGCCCCCCCGCTACCACCCCTCCCACCACAAAAAAATGTTGCATACTTTTCGGATGGTCACACTAAGAAAGGCAGGAACACTGTTAAACATGTTTTTTCATGAGTAACGGGTATATCGAATTCGGTTAGAGCCGACTTTAACTTACGCTCTCGTTATGCACTTGAAAAGTGTATTATAATTTTGCCCAGAAGTTTGCAACGCATAGAAGGAATCATCTCCGACCACATAAAGTATATATATTCTTGATCAGCATGACGAGCTGAGTCGATTAAGCTTTGTCCGTCCGTCTGTCCGTCTGTCCGTCCGTCCGTCTGTCCGTCTGTCCGTCTGTCTGTTTCTACGCGAACTAGTCCCTCAGTTTTGGAGCTATCAAGCTGAAACTTTGCACAGAGTCTTCTTTTTACTGCACGCTGCTAATATGTCGGAGCCGGCCGGATCGGATAACTACTTCTTGTAGCTGCCATACAAATGTTCGGTCGGAAAATGGATTTTAGTGAGAAAAACTGTTTTGCTCTCAATATAACTGCTCTCAAACACGGTCATGGGTAATATGTAATGTTTTAAAGCTGATCTGCGAAGTTTGGTCGAAGTCGCTAACCGTTGAGACAAGCTATTTCAAGTGTATTAAAACTTCGTTACAGACGAAGTTAGCTTTGCCTTTCTCGTTTTTATTTATATTTGAGGTGTTTTTAACTTTGACTATATTTGGACATTAGTGTGTGTAAACGAAGAAACGAAGAAGAGAAATTTTTTCTAAATTTAAGGGCGATTTCGATTTTAGGGCGATTTTCTTAAATATAGAAAAATAATTTTCTGAGTGTAGCACCAGTTGACTTTGCTATCGACTTAAAGTAATCAAATTGATAATTTTTCCCTTCAGAAATTTCCACAAACGTGTTACTGTCGCTTTGCTACATATCTAGGTCAAGATTACACAAGGGAACAAAATCAAACCACCAATTTTTTAACATGAGTTTTCCATCTGCAGCATTTCTTATCATATTCAATCAATTTTGGCTGCCAGATATGATTGTTCATGAGTTTAGTCAAAGAAATGCCCGCCAGCTTACTCTTTTTATACCCTTGCAAAGGGTATTATAATTTTGCCCAGAAGTTTGCAACGCATACAAATATTTATTTCCGACCCTTTAAACTATATTCTTGATCAGGGTGACGAGCTGAGTCGATTGAACTTTGTCCGTCCGACTGTCTGTCTGTTTCTACGCAAACTAGTCTCTCAGTTTTAAAGCTATCGAGCTGAAACTTTGCTCAGAGTCTTCTTTTTACTGCACACTGCTAATATGTCGGAACCGACCGGATCGGATGACTATATCTTATAGCTGCCATAGGAACTATCGGTCGAAAAGTGGGTTTTAATGAGAAAAATTTTTTTGTTTTTAATGTTAACGTGGTCACTTCAGCGATTATTAATATTATACGCTTTTACACAGATTTGGAAGTTTTGTTCAAAATCGGATGAATCTCTAATATCTCTAATAGCGGTCATAGGAACTATCGGTCGAAAAGTGGGTTTTATTGAGCAAAATTGTTTGTTTTAATGCTGGCGTTCTTAAACTCTGATGTATTAAAACAATTGCAAGGGTATAAGAACTTCGGCAAAGACGAAGTTAGTTTGGCCTTCTCGTTTTTTTTGTCTTTTACTGCCAGCTACTTCCTCCTCATGCCAGCGCTGCCATAATGGCTTGGGAATTTTAAATCGACATAACAGCTGAAATTGTCTAAGGGTTTTTTTAGAAAAATTGCCCTGAAATCTAGAACACAATTTCTATTTTTTTTGAATTTAGGGCGATTTTCTAAATATTTGGGCGGAAATGGCACTTTTTAGGGCGAGTTGTTTTTTGAGTGTAGCACTTGAGGTCTTTAAAAAATAATTGTTTTTTTTTCGCGTGTTAAGTAGCTGTGATTTATAATTTACTCTGAATACACAAGACAACAAAATTCGACTATTATTGGCATATTTTTTCCGTAGAAATTTGATCCACCTGATTCGAAATCTGCCATCAGTTTTTCTACATCACCCTCAGATTCCAAGATTTAGCGAAAAATGTGAATTTTGCCATGGTGCAAGAAGTATTAGAGATACTTGCCAATAATTGTGGCTCTATCTGTTAAAGTCTCTGAGATCGACGCGTTCATACAGACACACAGACGGACATGACTAAATCGACTCGGCTGTTGATGGTGATTTAAAATGTATATATTTTATGGGGCGGAGGTGCTTCCTTATGGCTGTTACATACACCTTTTAAAGCAGAGGAAATCCTGGACGATCAAGTTTAACTAGGAGAAGATCATGGTTAACAGAATCAAATGTTTAACTGAAGTCGGTGTTGATGACATCAGTTTGATTTTTTATAAGGAATCCATCGTTAACCATTAAGGTAAATTCAAGCAAATTGGTCTTAGTTGACCGACGCTTTGCAAATCCATGCTGAAAAGGTGATAAAATCGATTTACAATAGTGCTGAAAGGATGAGTTAATAATCTGTTCAAATAATTTTGGAATATCGAACAGCTAGCTATACCCCTGTTATTAGATATATCAGATTCTCCACCCTTTCTATGAAGAGGAGAGAGAGAACTCTTGAGTGTGATAGACGTGCTTTTATTGTGCTCCGTATTTAAATATTTTTTGTGACTTCTATAGTGCCTTTAATTTGCCCAAATCAACTTAAATCGTTGCATTAATTTTACCCACTGTCGGTGAGTGCTTTGCTTTCTAGTTGTGCATCTTGGTTTTATTAAATTAATAAATACAAATAACCCAGCGTCCGTCCTGTGTATTTTGTTTGTGTTTTGGTTTTGTTTGGTTTTGCGGTTCTATAATATGGTCATGCCCTGTATGCACTGAGACTCAATTTAAATTCTCGCGTATGAGCAATGATATGAAACACAAATTTAATATTCTGTACAAATTGAATAAGCAAATCACTAGCGAGTTTACATCCAGTGTTGAATTGCTTAGTCAATTTAAGTTTAAATCCCCGCCCGCGCGTCGGTTGGAGCGTCAGTTTTTACAACTGGTGGCAAGTCGTCCGTATCTACTTCATCGTTGCCAGTTTCTCCTCAATGCTTGGACTTATCTCCAACCATTTCAATTTCTGCTTCACCAGGTACTATGCTTGACTTATCTCCCATGCCTCCCTCCCAGAATTAAGTTCCTGATAATATTTTAAATAAACCACCAATAGATAGATTAGATCATTCCCCAATTGCTCCTCCTGAACCTGTTGAACCCGTTGCCAGTGTTACTGTTCCATCTCAGCATCATCCTTTAACTGTGATTGCACCACGCAATCAAGTTTTCGTGTCTCGGTTGTCCCCTAAAACTACCTGCGAGAAAATTGCCGCTTATATCGCGAGCAAAACCTCAGCATGTGTTTCGATTACAAAGTTTAATTTTGCCCAACCTCGTGATGTTGCTTCCTTCAACATAATTGTTCCATCTGAAGCATTTCCAATCATATGTGACCCAGAGTTTTGGCTGCCAGATATGATTGTTCATGAGTTTAGGCCAAGAAATCGAGTTAGGCCAATTCCCGTTAGCTTACCCTCTTTAAGTACATCCCCAAATGTAGGATCTAATTCTAAAAGGTTTTCAAAAAACTAGTTCCGTCCGTTTGTCCTCATATAGCCTATCAGAATGATACACTCAAAAAAAATCTATCCATATGGGATCAAATCATTCCTAAGCGGTAATGAAAACAACGTAATCCCGGATATGCTTGAACCGATCAGAAATAGGATTGAGTTGATACGCCTTTTTTGATCCCAGAAAAGATTACAATTATCCCTAGTAATCCTTTAAAGGATTGAATTTTACTGAAATTTTAGAAAAAAAAATATTTAATCTTAAAGCTGTATCATTTTTGGCATGTTTGACTTTTTAATTTGAGGAAAGACAACTCTTCTTCCTTTCCTCCGCCAGGCCATATGCCATAGGACATCCTTATCAACTTCCAACTTGGTTTATTTAAGACTTCTGAAAAAAACGCACTGAACATGAATGGAATGGCATTTCATCGCACACCACCAACCCCATCTGTTGTTGCTGCATGTCTAAAAGGCTACTTATATTTCTTTGCTATCGCTCTCCAATTTATGGACATGTGATCTCGAAAGGGATTGAAGTAAGCACATTTGGAATGATTCAAGTTCGAAAGGCATGGGTCAATCCTTATAGGATTGAATTGTGTAGAATATCCTGGAAGTCGAGATTGAATTTTCAAGCTCATGCCGGGCTTACTCCAAGATTTAAAAGATTGAAAATATCTCGACATTTTTTTTCTGTGTAGGGGTCTGTTAACAAAACTTTCTACCTTATTCCTAAATAGTGCTTCATTTGAGTTTGACATTATTGCATTTTCAGAGACTTGGTTAAATCAAACAATCTCTGATTCTGAAATATTGTCAAAAGATTTTTTTATCTACCGGCATGATCGACCAGTTCGCAGAGGTGGAGGTGTACTGATTGCAGTTAAATCCAGCCTGCGATCAGAACTGATCAATGTTAACGTGCCTAGGGATGTTGAATTTGTTGCCGTAAAGGTAACTTTTCTAACATTCTCTTTATTTATTACCTGCTCCTATATCCCTCCATCCTCTGATAATCAAGTTTATATGCAACATATAGCTTGAATTAAAGATGTTTTTACCCAATTAAGAGACATTGACTTAATGGTTGTTGTTGGTGATTTTAACCTACCAAACATCACTTCGTCAAATTTTAATGGGTCTACTTATCTTGTACCATCAGCACATCATGACTTTTTAGATAGTCTGTTGGACATGTCTTTTTTTAATTAAACGCAGTACCAAACAATTTAAATAAATTGTTGGATCTCGTTTTTGTCTCTGACAGCGCAAATGTTGTTGTCTCTAGGTCTGCACCCCTATTCCCCCCCCCAGATATTTACCATCCTACTATTGAAATCTCTATTTCAGTTATTGGACCTACCGCTTCGACTGATAAGATTTCTAATAAGCCTCGTCGTTGTTTTCGTAAAGGAAACTTTACGTTATTAAATCAACTTATTTGTGCAGCAGACTGGACTCCTTTGTACGATGCGGTTTATTTTATTTTTTTTTTTTCAAATTTATTTTTTTATCCCCCCCCGGGGAGGTAAAAAATTTCCCACCCCCCCCCCCCCCCCCCATAAAAAAGAGGGAGAATACGTGTGCTCTATAAAATGCACGCACACACATATGAGTGTTTGTTTGTAGCCTCCCTCTAGTACGGCTGGGGTCAGTCGGTCTATATTCGTCAACCCAGCGTTGCTCTTTGTACGTTGGTGAGTCGTGACGCCTGTCAAAATTGTAGGAGAGAGAGAGAGGCGAACTCTCTAATTTTTTCTATGAGAGAGTGTGTGCAAGGAATAGGAAAGGATTTGAAAAAAAGGTATATCAATCCTCGAAGCGGAAGCGTCTGTAACAGTTATTGTGCATTGGAAACGAAGCGGAGCACCCCGGGGTGCAAGTGCATGGGCTCGAATGAAGAGTACGTAATGTGAAATACTTATATAATACATTGCCGTCAAGAAAGAAGCATCTCTCTTGGGTTGAAAGAACGTCGCTTACATCACCCCATGCATGGCATTGGGTAGAACGAGCGTGGCTTATGTCGCTCCATACATGGTATTGGGTCGGAAGAGCATCGCTTATGTCGCTCCATACATGGCATTGGGTCGAAAGAGCGTCGCTTATATCACCCCTTGCATGGCATTGGGTCGAACGAGCGTCGCTTATTTTGCTTCTCTGCATGGCATTGGGTCGAACGAGTGTCGATAAAGTCGCACCATGCATGTAATTGAGGCAAACGAGCGTCGTTTACGTAGCTTCTCTGCATGGCATTGCGTCGACCTAGCTTGCCTGGAGAGTCGTTAACGTATTGAGCGGACATCCCCTTGCAAAATACGTCAGTCGAGCCCATTGTGAGGGAAATAAGCGTGCGTCAACGACAGTCACAATATCGTCGACGGAACGTTGATATAGCGTCGGTCGGCCGTACTAGAGGGCTATATTTGACCAATGGCGTTTACTTCGTGTTGCTCTGCTACACACACAATCGCAAAGCTTGTTAGTGTGTGTTTGTGCACCACTGATTTAGACTTAGCTTTTACCTTTTTCTATGAATCTATTAATTCTCTCTTAGATATCTGTATTCCTAATAGCGTTGCTTCTCCCGCGACAGTTAATCCTCCTTGGTTCTGTCCTAGACTTTCTAATTTAAAAAAATATTAAGTCTAGATGCTTCAAAAAGTATAAAGTTCTGGTTCTGCCGTTGACTTTTCTAAATACTCAATTGCAAAATCGAACTTTAAAATATCTTGTCCGATGTAAAATTCGATTCGCAGAGGACCCTAAGTAATTCTACAGCTTTGTAAACTCTAAACGTAGGTCTTCTTCTTTACCTTCTTCTTTTTTTCTGGGTGACCAAAAGGCTAACGATGACTGCACAGCCGTTGACCTGTTCGCCGACTTCTTTCAATCTACTTATTCCTCTACGCGCTTTACTAATACTTCTTATCCTTATAACATTTCTTCTTCTAACTCGATTACTGCTCCCTCGATTTCCGAAAGCTCCTTACTTTCTCATTTAAAATCATTAAAATCTTTATACTCCCCTGGGCCTGACAACATTCCTAGTTGTGTGCTCAAAGAGTGTTGTATTTCTTTGTGCAATCCATTGCTTAAGCTTTTTAATCTTTCGTTAGAATCTGCTATTTTTCCAAATCTTTGGAAAGAATCCTATATTAACCCTCTTCATAAAAAAGGTGGGAAGTCTGATATATCCAATTATAGGGGAATGGCTAAACTATCCGCTATTCCAAAATTATTTGAACAGATTATAAACTCTTCCCTACAGCACTATTGTAAATCGATTTTATTACCTTTCCAACATGGATTTATAAAGCGTCGGTCAACTGCGAGCAATTTACTGGAATTTACCTCAATGGTTAAAGCCTAGTACGGAGGGCGTTCGAATTTTCCTTCAGCTGTCAAACTCCATATAAAAAAAATTGCTTAAGGAATTTTTCCTTGCCTCATTCTGATGTTGGGTACGCAGAAAGCCAAGCAATACACACAAGGAATTTTGAGAGTTGCCATATCGACAAACCGTGTGGACTGTATCAAACAGATGATATTTCTCCCAGAGATATTGTGCAGTCATTTTTTCCTTGCGTCAGTTGGCAAAAGGCAAGGCAAAAGTAAATAAATCATCTGCAAAATTTTAGTTATGGCGACAAAAATGTATTAATTCATGCAGTGAAAAACAATGCCTGTTTGTGGGACATCACAGATGGCAAGCAACTGGACACCGCATTTACAAAAAGGGCTTGTGAAGCAGTTGGTGTCCAGTTGATAAAAGGATTGCATATAATCACTTCGTTTGGCTGCCTCATACTACTGCACCAGACAATCACGATGGAATCTTGCGCAACTTGACATGTTGTTTCACGGCACCCCCGGCATAAATTAAGCCATCTTGCGTTGCAGCGATATGTGCACCTCAGTGGCGTAGATAGCTTTTTGCAATGGGGGGTGATAAAGTCAAAATTTTTAACATTTTTTGGGTCTTTAGAATTTGATTTAAAGTTATCGGAAAAGTCTTGCTACCATGTTCGGGTTTTCACTAAACTGAATACGAATTTTTTACATTTTCTCTTTTCTATTCAACATCCAAGGTAATCCGTATCTAACCTTTAGTTTCTTATTACTCTTTACTCGACGGATTCAAATTAAAACGTTGTAATCTGATTTACCCAATCAATTTTTGTCGAAAGTGAAAACCTGAACAGGCCTGTAGAGCTCCTGCCTTCTCTCCGAAAATTATAAAAAACAATACTTTTGATGGACTGCGAATTATTAAAAATTTTCAGGAATTTCAGAAATTTTTGTTTTCCTTTTTTTCACTTTTATTTATTGTTATCGGTAATAGTCTAGTATTCTGGCCTTCTATCAGAAAATGAAAAAAAGAGTCTTTCGTTAGGCCGCGAATTCTTTCTTTTTAAAAGAATTTTGAAAAATACAGGTTTCGTATAATAGAAAAGTATATACAAGCTTTTCGCCAAATGTCAAATAAATAATTAATTTAAGGTAATTGCCTAGTATAAGTCACCCTTAGCTCAAAAAATTCTTTTGATGGACCGTGAACTATCAAGAATTAACATGCAATAAAGTTTCGGCGATCAGCCATGATTTCTTTTTAAACCTTTATCTTTAAATCATTTAAATTTAAAAATTTTAATTTGAGCTCAAATGCTTTTTCTAAAAAATGTTTGAAGTGCGGGGAATAAAAAGGATGATTTATAAAATAATTCTGGTTAAAAATGGTTTTTCAAAAACATCAACCACGCAAAACATAAAAAGGATATCGCGAATATTTCAAACAAATTTACAAATTCCGTTTCCACAATTTTTGTCTAATATTTCTTAAATTTTTTAACTAATGTTGTCAAGGGGAAAAAAATTTTGAAGCAAAGTATGGGAAAAAAGCGCCGCAGTCAAACAGTTTTTTTTTAAACCGACAGATTTTAAAAATATTTAAACAAAATCCGCTAAAACAATTAACATTGAACTCTTGTTAACTTCCCACAGAAAAAAATTTGCCCACACTTTAATAAAAGTTTGGCTTATATTTTAATAAAATTAGGGATTTTTTCGACCATATTTGATCAACTTATTTACGCAGGAAACAATAATTAGTTAGTTTAGCTGACTCTAGGTCCAAAAATTTGCGCTTGTTCACGACTCTAAACAACTTATGCATTACACATCAAAGAGATCTGGTTGCCTATACGGTACCGCTTTATCATCCTCCCTAGGAAACAATAGTTTTAGATTTAAGTCATACAACATCTGCGATCATGACTATTTGGCCAAGCTTTCGTCAAAATTTGCCTGTGAGACCTAAGCTTGTAAAATGGGAATGGAATTAAATTTTATTGATAAAGGCCTAGACTCAGATAAGATAAATTTTTAGTTTGCTACGATATTTCACATGAATAGAAACAATTGCATATAAATAAGATGCCTTTTCAAACGTATTCAGATTTCAAAGCTGTACAAAATTGTTTTTATTCATGTGAAATATAGTACCAAACTAAAAAATTTATCTTATCTGAGTTTTGCCTTAAAAATACGCAGAAAGACAGAAATTTCCTTTCGTCACAGAATTTCAAATAACACTAGTTTACAGCCAAAAAGACCCATTTCTACTGAAATTTTTACTGGCAGTTCAATTGCTTTTCGATTCATATCTTGCTTGACTCTATTTGACAATTTTTGTCCCAGTTTTGGTTTAAAATTGAAAACCCCCTACCGAAAAAGTGAAAAATTCATATTTCAAAAACGGAGCCATGAAAAAAATTTTTGAGATCACCCTTCCAAACTGACTATAAAAATATTTCAGTTGAAATGGGTCATTTATTTTTTTATTTTTGTAAGCTAGTGTAATTGGCAACAACTTGGCTTTGCTTTGATGCTCATGTGCTGTTAGAAAGTGTTTCTATCTATGTAAAATGCTGTGACATCAGTCGTTCTGCTCACTAGACTGAAGTAATCACAAAATTGTTACTTTTATTATTTATTTGACATCGGATGAATAGCATAAAAAATAGCAACAATACATATTTCTTATAAAAACTAAATTTTTCCAATTTCATTTAAAAAGAAAACAATTATGTACCAAACATGTACCCTGCGATTGTTTTGCATGAAAATTCTTTATAAAAAAATTCTTTTTAACAAGTTTCTGAGAGAAGGTAGGAATTAGTATTCCTTACTATAACCTTATATTATTTATTAAATTATTTATTTTACAAAATTAGGTCAAGTTCATCTTCGATTTCGTCCCCTGTAATTCCGATTTGTATATTCATTTGGGGGGTTGGATTGATCATCTTAACCCTAGGAGGTTCAGGGATTTTTTGGCGCTAAATGGCACAACCAGGTCTGCGCAGACCTATATGGGATTTGTATGGGAATACATAGGCAGATATCCTAATAATGTGTGTAAATGTGATTAATGCTGGGAAAAACACACGGTGAACAATTAAAACATACTTTTATACTTTAGCTAACAATATATCCTTTTTTATTAAGCATAAATAGGAAAGTTAAGTCTACGACCGGCATTCAATCCACGTGTATCTGGTTTGTGAACGCTGTTGACAAACCGTGTTTTTGCAAAACATGCAATGAAAACGCGTTTTTCGCTGCCATTTATCAATTTTATAGCACAGCGAACACGATGGTCGAGTAGCAGAGGAAGCGGAATGGGCAGGTTGATCATCTATCGGTGGACCTGTAGCTACCTGCGAAAAACGTTGATTAATTGAGTTTAGAATTTGAATAGATTAAAAGAAATGCTTACCCCTGCACCGAATAACGCCATTGCCTGTTTGACGCGTTGAATACCACTTACAATAGGATTCGTTGCTCTCGGTTCCATGTAAGGGAACACCAGCTGTTCTGCCAATTCCATAAGGAAGACTCGTCTCCGGTCGTTCCTCTTGATATGCCCCAATTTGTCATGAATGTCAAATGCAGCCAAGCCATCGGATTGTGCCCCGTTGGCATGTGTAGCCGCCAACCATCTGATCCATGGTGTCCGCTCCGGACTTATACATATTGTAGTCCAAAATTTGAAATGGCTTCTTCGATGACTTCGATAAGTCGACGGTGCTATTATAATGCTCGGTAGAGATGAGAACAACAGATTTTTCTCTTTTGGCACGTATGAGCATAGCGAGATAATATTATTGTGGTAACCAAATACTGTGCTAAATACATCTCGACTTGGATCGGTATGCAGGCTTCGTTTTTGCGCATGGTGCCTACATATGCCAATCGTTTTGTCATCAAAACCGCGGCCAAGTCATGTTCGTCCAGAACCGGCGTATTTTCCGACATTTTTTAGAACAATGTTCTCTCCTTGATTTACCGCACGCTCTTCATTTGCCTGTTTTCCAACATATATTAATCCTTTCAGTGTGTAGTTGGAATTGGCATCACACATCCACCAGATTTTTATTCCGTATTTGGAAGGTTTCGACGGTATATACTGTGTAAAGCGCATACGGCCTCGGTACGGGAACAATTGCTCATCAACAGTTATCTGAGCACCCGGGACATATAGACGCTCCAAGTTCTTCATAAACATGTTTCAAATATCGTCGATGGCTGCCAACTTGCTATTAAATCGAATATATTTTAGAAGGGTTTTATATCGGTGCGCAGACATCGTCGCCCTGTAAATAGGGCTTCCGTTGCGGCCCCACAACTCAAGAACAGGCTGACAGTTTGACCCGAATATTCCGGCAAACAAAGTTAAGCCCAAAAAGGCGAATATTTCATTCCCAGTAACAGGTTTCGTCAACGTTCGTGGAGGCTGGTCACAATTCTTGTTTGACCATTGACGGCATAGCTCCTAGGCGCTTCGGTTAGTTTCGCGCATAATTATACTTACGATCTCAGGTGTTATTAGCGACTAAAATATTGAGATGGGATTTCGGATAATCCCTCGAGCCGGACCTTCATGACTCATAGTGACGTGTTATGCACACGATTTCTACCTGTGGCCGGCGGAGCGCTTGACCAAAGCTTGCCATCCTGTCAACGGTATTTTATAATTGAGCCTGACGAGCGTTGTTCTTTGCTCATGTCGACGGCTTCAAGCGCTTCGGTGGCAGTTGCGGCGACTTCATAGAAATCTTCTAAATTATCATCATCGTCATATGGATCCTCAGCTTTTATGACGACGTCCGTTTCAGCATCGGAAGCCGCGTCTTCTAAGGATCAGTGTCGTCGTCGTCTTCGAATGACTCGAGATTTTCGGCCTTTTCATCAGTACTGGCCAACCATTCGGCAAATCTTTCTTCCATTTGATTCCTATCTTCTTCTGATAAATTTTGATATCTTCTGGTGCGATTTACCACGTGCAACAAATCATCATCAAAACATGATGCTGATGCCATTTTTAATGGAAAACCCACAAATAATTGCACTTTAGTTCACAAAATCGCATGCCATACCATTCATATTACGTATAGGTCTGCACAGACCTGCTTGTACCGCTTGTGACTTATTTTTTGAAAACTCGAATATAACCGAATACAAACACAGAATCGGTTTGAATTCGTGCTCGTTGTGTTCTCAATACCCGCGTCTAGGAAGTCATTGACGGATTTATCTTTAACATCCAAAACAAAAAAGTTATACACACTTTTATATGAAAAAGGTCTGCACAGACCTGGTTGAACCTCCTAGGGTAAATCACCCCCCTTTCACCCCCCCCCCTAAAAAAAAAAAATTTTCAGTGAATGTTTTCAGATAAGTTTCATTTTTGTAGGAGAAATATGGGAAAATGGAGCGCCGCAGGCAAGATTTTTTTTAAGTGGCGTGAAAGAGTTTAAAAGTGTCTGTCCGCAATCCGCTCAGACAATAACCATTGAAGTTGGAAATGGTATTGGTAATAAAATATTAGAGGTAAGTCGTTAAAAAATGTTGGACGATTTTTTCGCATGAAAATTGTTCACAATTGACAATCTATCGTCGGAATTTTTTTTTTAAGTTTTTGAAAGAAGGCAGGAATACTAGACTATTAACAGGGTTTATTCATTTCTTAATTATTTCATATAAAAATTAAGTCAGGTTTCTTAGTTTTTTTTAAATCTATTTATCTTCGACTTCGTCCCCTATAATGTCGATTTGGAACTCAATGGGGGGGATTGATCATCTTAATCCCCCCCTATCTACGCCACTGGTGCACCTGAGTGGGATCCTGCTCGCCCCGAAAAATGCGGAAGTGCAGACGGCAACATGCGAATATAATTCTGTAGTATTGCTCACATTCTTAATTTTAATAGCTGCCACTGCAACTTCAATTGCAACTTCCTTCATGTTGTGCATTGTGCCAAGTTTTATTTAAACCTCATAATCAAAATACAAATCAGCTGGCCAACTTATTTATTTTCCGATTTCGATATTTTCTTTTGAGTTTACCTGGTCACACTGAATTTCACATTCCACAAAAAGGAATATTAGGTAAATTTCTTGAAGGAAAATTCAAACGCCCTCCGTACTAGGCTTAACGATGGATTCCTTTTAAAAAAACAAACTGATGTCATCTACACCGACTTCAGTAAAGCATTTGATTCTGTGAACCATGACCTGCTCCTCGTTAAACTTGATCGGTTAGGATTTCCATCCCCTTTTCTACTTTGGATTTCGTCCTATTTAAAAGATAGAACTCAAAAGTTCTGCTTCGCTCTAACACGTCAAAGCCTGTCTTTGTCACTTCTGGTGTGCCACAAGGCAGTCACCTCGGCTCTTTGTTTTTTACTCTTTTTATACCCGTTACTCGTAGAGTAAAAAGGGTATACTAAAGTCGTGCAAATGTATGTAACAGGCAGAAGGAATCATTTCCGACCATATAAAGTATATATATTATTGATCAGCATCAACAGCCGAGTCGATTTAGCCTTGTCCGTCTGTCCGTCCGTCCGTCCGTCCGTCTGTATGAACACCTAGATCTCAGAGATGGTAAGAGATAGTGGTTTGACATGTATGGGACAAATGCTTCTTTTATCTGCACGCAGATCAAGTTTGTTTCAAATTTTGGCCACGCCCCCTCCCGCCCCCGCAATTTGGAAAAAAGTTATATCTCCTACAGTTTTAAAGATTGACGATTCGTACCTTCAAGAGATAGTTAGCAATTTGCAAAATGAATCGATTTGCCGAAAGAATGACAAAGATCGGATGAACAATTCTCAAGTTATAAGCAAAAAAGTGAGCCAAGCCCTCCCCGCTACCACCCTAAAAAAATGTTGCATACTTTTTGGATGGCCACACTAAGGACCGCGGGAACACTGTTAAACATATTTTTTCATGAGTTAACTTACGCTCTCGTTTAAAGATAATTTTGTGCAGTTTTATTAACACCCTGAAGTTGGTCCATAAGTTAAGTGAAAGGTCAAATAATTTTGATGAGTAGCTGGATACGTGGTCTCTGCGTTTTAGTCCATAAACATATCGCGCAATGTCGTTATGTGCAACTTTCAGTTTGTCAGAATTTAAGGCATCACAGTTTGCAAACACTTCGATGCCATAGAAAAGGGTGGGTAAAAGAAATGCTTTTGCTATTTGTATGCGAATATTGGTAGGGAGATATTGTTGGGACAGATTTAAATTTCTTAACACGCCATATGCTCTTCCCACAGCTTTCACTATATGTGTGTTCCAGTTAAGATTTCTATTGAAATGAAAACCCAAATTTCTTTCTTCTTCCACATATTTTAATGGCGAATTTTCAATTAAAAGGGGTCGTAAGTTGCTTGTGTTAAGGAGCTTTTTATTTATAACCAAACATTTGGATTTGGACGGATTCAGACAGAGACCATTGTTCTTTGCCCAGCCTGAGATCTTCATTAACTCACTATTACAAACATCAATACATTCATCTAATTTATCTAGTGGCCGGCTAACATATAACTGGACATCGTCTGCGTACATATGACAATTACTATTACACAAAATATTTGGCAGATCATCTATATATATAAAAGAGTTCAACCTGACTGACTGACTGACCAAACCATAAAAGATAGAAAGATGAGATTTTCACAGTAGTTTTATCTTATGCTGAAAGTGAGTACTAAGAACGGATTTTGGAAAATTCTATCGGGAAATGTGGAAAATTCGCGGAAAACTGTTGTATGAAACTTTTTTGTTTTTCATCCGATCAAGTTCAAACTTATTTTCAAAGATCTATATGAAAATTCAACAACAACTGCATACCAATCTTCCGGAAAATTCACCTCCCCTGGGTGGAAAATGGGTGGTCAAGGTTGTATGGGCGAAACTTTAATTGCCAGTGATTAGCTCCAAACTCATTTTCAAAATTACACATACTAAGAAATAAAAAACGAGAGCGTAAGTTAAAGTCGGCTCTAACCGACTTCGATATACCCGTTACTCAAGAAAAAACATGTTTAACAGTGTTTCCGCGAACCTTAGTGTGACCATCCAAAAAGTATGCAACATATTTTTAGGGTGGTAGTGGGGAGGGCTTGGTTCACTTTTTTGCTTATAACTTGAGAATCGCTCATCCGATCTTTATCATTCTTTAGGCAAATCGATTCATTTTGCTAATTACTAACTATCTCTAGAAGTTACGAAATCTCTATCTTTAAAACTGTAGGAGATATAACTTTTTCCGAATTGCTGGGGCGGAAGGGGGCGTGGCCAAAATTTGAAACAAACTTGATCTGCGTGCAGATAAAAGAAGCATTTGTCCCATACATGTCAAACCTCTATCTCTTACCATCTCTGAGATCTAGGTGTTCATACAGACAGACGGACGGACGGACGGACGGACGGACGGACGGACAGACGGACAAGGCTAAATCGACTCGGCTGTTGATGCTGATCAAGAATATATATACTTTATATGTTTGGAAATGATTCCTTCTGCCTGTTACATACATTTGCACGACTTTAGTATACCCTTTTTACTCTACGAGTAACGGGTATAAAAAGACTTTCAAATTTTGGAAAATCTATCCCCAAAGTCGGAAAAATTCACGGAAAACTGTTGTATGAAACTTTTTTTTGTTTATTATTCGATCAGATTCAATCTCATTTTCAACGATGTATATGAAAATTCAACAATAAGTGTGTTCCAATTTTCCGGAAAATCCCACCCGAAAAAGTCGGAAAAGCGCCGGAAAAGTTTGTATGGTAAACATTTGATTTTCATCCGATTGACTTGAAACTTGGTTCGCAAGCATAGTACGCAAAATATTCGACACGTGTTTTCCCGATTTCGGAAAATCCGCCCACGAGGAAAATGGCTGGAAAATTCTGCATGCAAACAACTATTTTTCATCCGATTGGCTTGAAATTCGGTTTGTTATAGTAGAATACGAAATAGTTTGAAATGTGATTTTCCGAAGTATTCCGGAAGCCGCGTCTTCTAAGGATCAGTGTCGTCGTCGTCTTCGAATGACTCGAGATTTTCGGCCTTTTCATCAGTACTGGCCAACCATTCGGCAAATCTTTCTTCCATTTGATTCCTATCTTCTTCTGATAAATTTTGATATCTTCTGGTGCGATTTACCACGTGCAACAAATCATCATCAAAACATGATGCTGATGCCATTTTTAATGGAAAACCCACAAATAATTGCACTTTAGTTCACAAAATCGCATGCCATACCATTCATATTACGTATAGGTCTGCACAGACCTGCTTGTACCGCTTGTGACTTATTTTTTGAAAACTCGAATATAACCGAATACAAACACAGAATCGGTTTGAATTCGTGCTCGTTGTGTTCTCAATACCCGCGTCTAGGAAGTCATTGACGGATTTATCTTTAACATCCAAAACAAAAAAGTTATACACACTTTTATATGAAAAAGGTCTGCACAGACCTGGTTGAACCTCCTAGGGTTAATCACCCCCCTATCTACGCCACTGCCGTAAACACAAAATTTTTCAGTGAATGTTTTCAGATAAGTTTCATTTTTGTAGGAGAAATATGGGAAAATGGAGCGCCGCAGGCAAGATTTTTTTTTTAAGTGGCGTGAAAGAGTTTAAAAGTGTCTGTCCGCAATCCGCTCAGACAATAACCATTGAAGTTGGAAATGGTATTGGTAATAAAATATTAGAGGTAAGTCGTTAAAAAATGTTGGACGATTTTTTCGCATGAAAATTGTTCACAATTGACAATCTATCGTCGGAATTTTTTTATAAGTTTTTGAAAGAAGGCAGGAATACTAGACTATTAACAGGGTTTATTCATTTCTTAATTATTTCATATAAAAATTAAGTCAGGTTTCTTAGTTTTTTTAAATCTATTTATCTTCGACTTCGTCCCCTATAATGTCGATTTGGAACTCAATGGGGGGATTGATCATCTTAATCCCCCTATCTACGCCACTGGTGCACCTGAGTGGGATCCTGCTCGCCCCGAAAAATGCGGAAGTGCAGACGGCATCATGCGAATATAATTCTGTAGTATTGCTCACATTCTTAATTTAAATAGCTGCCACTGCAACTTCAATTGCAACTTCCTTCATGTTGTGCATTGTGCCAAGTTTTATTTAAACCTCATAATCAAAATACAAATCAGCTGGCCAACTTATTTATTTTCCGATTTCGATATTTTCTTTTGAGTTTACCTGGTCACACTGAATTTCACATTCCACAAAAAGGAATATTAGGTAAATTTCTTGAAGGAAAATTCAAACGCCCTCCGTACTAGGCTTAACGATGGATTCCTTTTAAAAAAACAAACTGATGTCATCTACACCGACTTCAGTAAAGCATTTGATTCTGTGAACCATGACCTGCTCCTCGTTAAACTTGATCGGTTAGGATTTCCATCCCCTTTTCTACTTTGGATTTCGTCCTATTTAAAAGATAGAACTCAAAAAGTTCTGCTTCGCTCTAACACGTCAAAGCCTGTCTTTGTCACTTCTGGTGTGCCACATGGCAGTCACCTCGGCTCTTGGTTTTTTACTCTTTTTATACCCGTTACTCGTAGAGTAAAAAGGGTATACTAAAGTCGTGCAAATGTATGTAACAGGCAGAAGGAATCATTTCCGACCATATAAAGTATATATATTATTGATCAGCATCAACAGCCGAGTCGATTTAGCCTTGTCCGTCTGTCCGTCCGTCCGTCCGTCCGTCTGTATGAACACCTAGATCTCAGAGATGGTAAGAGATAGTGGTTTGACATGTATGGGACAAATGCTTCTTTTATCTGCACGCAGATCAAGTTTGTTTCAAATTTTGGCCACGCCCCCTCCCGCCCCCGCAATTTGGAAAAAAGTTATATCTCCTACAGTTTTAAAGATTGACGATTCGTACCTTCAAGAGATAGTTAGCAATTTGCAAAATGAATCGATTTGCCGAAAGAATGACAAAGATCGGATGAACAATTCTCAAGTTATAAGCAAAAAAGTGAGCCAAGCCCTCCCCGCTACCACCCTAAAAATATGTTGCATACTTTTTGGATGGCCACACTAAGGACCGCGGGAACACTGTTAAACATATTTTTTTCATGAGTTAACTTACGCTCTCGTTTAAAGATAATTTTGTGCAGTTTTATTAACACCCGAAGTTGGTCCATAAGTTAAGTGAAAGGTCAAATAATTTTGATGAGTAGCTGGATACGTGGTCTCTGCGTTTTAGTCCATAAACATATCGCGCAATGTCGTTATGTGCAACTTTCAGTTTGTCAGAATTTAAGGCATCACAGTTTGCAAACACTTCGATGCCATAGAAAAGGGTGGGTAAAAAGAAATGCTTTTGCTATTTGTATGCGAATATTGGTAGGGAGATATTGTTGGGACAGATTTAAATTTCTTAACACGCCATATGCTCTTCCCACAGCTTTCACTATATGTGTGTTCCAGTTAAGATTTCTATTGAAATGAAAACCCAAATTTCTTCTCTTCTTCCACATATTTTAATGGCGAATTTTCAATTAAAAGGGGTCGTAAGTTGCTTGTGTTAAGGAGCTTTTTATTTATAACCAAACATTTTGTTTGGGGGATTCAGACAGTTAGACCATTGTTCTTTGCCCAGCCTGAGATCTTCATTAACTCACTATTACAAACATCAATACATTCATCTAATTTATCTAGTGGACGGCTAACATATAACTGGACATCGTCTGCGTACATATGACAATTACTATTACACAAAATATTTGGCAGATCATCTATATATATAAAAGAGTTCAACCTGACTGACTGACTGGTGACCGTCGCACAGCCCAAACCATAAAAGATAGAAAGATGAGATTTTCACAGTAGTTTTATCTTATGCTGAAAGTGAGTACTAAGAACGGATTTTGGAAAATTCTATCGGGAAATGTGGAAAATTCGCGGAAAACTGTTGTATGAAACTTTTTTGTTTTTCATCCGATCAAGTTCAAACTTATTTTCAAAGATCTATATGAAAATTCAACAACAACTGCATACCAATCTTCCGGAAAATTCACCTCCCCTGGGTGGAAAATGGGTGGTCAAGGTTGTATGGGCGAAACTTTAATTGCCAGTGATTAGCTCCAAACTCATTTTCAAAATTACACATACTAAGAAATAAAAAACGAGAGCGTAAGTTAAAGTCGGCTCTAACCGACTTCGATATACCCGTTACTCAAGAAAAAACATGTTTAACAGTGTTTCCGCGAACCTTAGTGTGACCATCCAAAAAGTATGCAACATATTTTTAGGGTGGTAGTGGGGAGGGCTTGGTTCACTTTTTTGCTTATAACTTGAGAATCGCTCATCCGATCTTTATCATTCTTTAGGCAAATCGATTCATTTTGCTAATTACTAACTATCTCTAGAAGTTACGAAATCTCTATCTTTAAAACTGTAGGAGATATAACTTTTTTCCGAATTGCTGGGGCGGAAGGGGGCGTGGCCAAAATTTGAAACAAACTTGATCTGCGTGCAGATAAAAGAAGCATTTGTCCCATACATGTCAAACCTCTATCTCTTACCATCTCTGAGATCTAGGTGTTCATACAGACAGACGGACGGACGGACGGACGGACGGACGGACGGACAGACGGACAAGGCTAAATCGACTCGGCTGTTGATGCTGATCAAGAATATATATACTTTATATGTTTGGAAATGATTCCTTCTGCCTGTTACATACATTTGCACGACTTTAGTATACCCTTTTTACTCTACGAGTAACGGGTATAAAAAAGACTTTCAAATTTTTGGAAAATCTATCCCCAAAGTCGGAAAATTCACGGAAAACTGTTGTATGAAACTTTTTTGTTTATTATTCGATCAGATTCAATCTCATTTTCAACGATGTATATGAAAATTCAACAATAAGTGTGTTCCAATTTTCCGGAAAATCCCACCCGAAAAAGTCGGAAAAGCGCCGGAAAAGTTTGTATGGTAAACATTTGATTTTCATCCGATTGACTTGAAACTTGGTTCGCAAGCATAGTACGCAAAATATTCGACACGTGTTTTCCCGATTTCGGAAAATCCGCCCACGAGGAAAATGGCTGGAAAATTCTGCATGCAAACAACTATTTTTTCATCCGATTGGCTTGAAATTCGGTTTGTTATAGTAGAATACGAAATAGTTTGAAATGTGATTTTCCGAAGTTGGAAAACTCGACCTGACGGTCGGAAAATTGCCGGAAAATTCTGCATGAAAAAAACTATTTATCATCAGATTGGCTTGAAACTCGGTTTGAAAGGACAGAATACGAAATAATTTAAAATGTGATTTTTCAATGTCGGAAAATCCGCCCCCAGGCGAGAAAATGCCCGGAAAATTTGTAAGGTAAAAATGAAAATTCATTAGTGTTTTCATTTTCCGATTTTGGAAATAACGCCGGGATGTGGGTGGGATGTGAGAGGGCTATGGGTGGGATGTGGGTGGTATGTGGGCGGGAAGTGGGTGGGATGTGGGCGGGAAATGGGTAGGATATGGGTGGAATGTAGGTGGGAAGAGTATGGGATGGGGGCGGGAAGTGGGAGGGATGTGGAGGGATGTGGGTGGGATGTGGGCGGGAAGTGGGACGGATGTGGGAGGGATGTGGGTGGGATGTGGAAGGGATGTAGGTGGGAGAGATGTGGGAGGGATGTGGGTGGGATGTGGAAGGGATGTGGGCGGGATAATGGCGGGAAGTGGGAGGGATGTGGGTGGGATGTGGAAGGGATGTAGGTGGGAGGGATGTGGGAGGGAAGGGGGAGGGATGTGGGTGGGATGTGGGCGGGAAGTGGGAGGGATGTGGATGGGATATGGAAGGGATGTGGGCGGGAAGTGGGAGGGATGTGGATGGAATGTGGGCGGGATGTGGGAGGGATGCGGATGGGATGTGGGCGGGAAGTGGGAGGGATTTGGGTGGGATGTGGGCGTGAAGAGGGAGGGATGTGGGAGGGATGTGGGTGGGATGTGGAAGTGATCTGGGCGGGATGTGGGCGAAAAGTGGGTGGGAAGTGAGTGGGAACTGGGGGAATTGGGTGTAGAGTGGGTGGGAGTTGAAGGAAAAACTCATCAGCAAAGTTCGATTTCTGGGTTCTGTGGTGTATTATTATATCTAATATTGTTTGGGTCTATACTGTTGAAAGCGCAGCGAAGCGCGTAGGGTTATTTGCTGGTTACATATATGGTAAACAGTAAAGCCCCCAGAACAAACCTTTAAGACAAACACCACGTTTATGTTAATAACGAGGACTTTGAAGACGGAATAACAACTGCTTGACACCTATTAGACAGATAAGATTTCAAAAGATTTAATGCTGTGTTCGAAAAGTTATACAATTGGTCCAATTTTGTGCAAAGTATATCGTGATTTACAGCATCAAAAGCCTTGCTGTGGTCCAGCAGGGCGAGTAGAGTTACTTTGCCATCATCCAACTCACTTCGAATATCTTCAACCACATTTAAAATAGCTGTTGTGCAACTTCTATTCTTCCTATAGTCGGATTGCTTTTCATTTAACAGCGAATTGTCAGACATGTGGATTCGAATTTGATCTACCATAAGATGTTCCAAAACTTTTGATAGGTATGGCAATATAGCTATCGGTCGATAGTTATTGTCCGGCTTTAGGATAGGAACTATTTTGGCAGATTTCCATATCGCAGGGAAGACAGAAGTTGTAAGTGATGTATTGAGCACATGAGTTTAGTGGGGCAAGATTTTAGGGAGAAGAATTTTTATAAATTTTGGGTTCATTTCGTCAAGTCCAACTTCATTAGATTTAATTCTAAGAATACATTCAAGGACATCACATTGACTTACACATCTAAAGTTAAAGCTATTATCACAGTCGTTGTATGGTGCACTACCCAGGTATGTATTATGAAAGACTTCGGGGATTTCTGGTAGAGTAACAAACTGTTTGTTGAGTTTATTGACATCAACTTCAGGATCAATTTCTTGCTTCTGTTTTCCAAGTTTTTGAATTTCAGTCCATTTCTGTTTGCTAGATATCGCACTTTGAAATTTATTAGTGTGATAAGCCCTTTTGGAGGAATTTATCAGACTGACTACTGTTCTTCTTAAAGTTCAAAATTTATTGTTGTGAAACTCAGTTTTATACCTTTTCCATTTGCAGTACGCTTTGTCTCTTTTACTTATAGCTATCTTAATGTCACGGTTGAACCATGGCTTTTGAGAAGCTTTAATTGCGATTCTTCGTACTGGAACAAATTTATCAAATAATTGACTGATACCATCTTGCAGCATACAGATTTGGGAGTCTGCTGTCGGCAAATTATAAATTGCATCCCAGTCATAGTTGTAGAGGTCATTTTGTAGTAGCGAATAGTTTATACTTCTAAAGTCCCTATATTCTATGAATGAGTCAAGTCTATTAATATAAATGTCATAAGTTAAAAATATCAGATCGTGTTTCGAAAATAAGGGCGCTGATATTTGGTCATAAAGCAAAATTTTACTCTTATCACTAACGAAGAAAAGGTCAAGTAGAGTATTATTATAGCGTGTAAAGTGTGTGGCTTGAGTACTATTTACTAATTCCATACCCAGTGTCTCAATGTTATCCGTCAGGTGTTTTTCCAACAACACGTTGGAGTTAAAGTCTCCTGTTAGAATAATGTCACCATAATCTAAGCTAATATCAGTTTTAAGGTTAATTAGATCACTATAGTCAGTATCTCGGTAAGGTCGGTATTCATTGCTCATTCCTCCAAATAATAAGAGTGGTCAATTTCCTAGACATATACAATCGTTTCACAGATAGAGTCTTTACTGAAATCTCTTTTCGCCAGGCATTTGTTGAAGTTTGGAAAATCGTAATAGTCACAAGGAGCTTACTCCGTATATTATAGTTATTGCGGTACTCATTTGGCCCATTTGAAGCCCAATTCATAAAATTGACTGTTTCTCGAGAGGTTGTTTGATATTAAGCAAATATGAATTTTGTGGCAAATTGTTTGAATCTAGTACTGATTGAAGGTTATTGTACATTTGCTTGACAATTAATGTAAGGACTATGTAAGATCAAGTAGTCTTTTAATATTTCCTAGACACTTTTTGTGTATCAATCTAGTCATCCTGCCATAAAATTTAATTCATTTTTTCAAGATTAACCGCCAGTAACTTTGTCCATCGACAAGATGTATATGCAAAAAAAATTGTGAAATTAGAAGAACTAACCTTAATATGTATATTGTCGCATAGAGCTCATAAATACAGATGTTGTTGCTCGGTGTAACCTCCATAATTTGTTAAAAGCCAAAAAAACAGCAAAATGGTTTTTCCGCGATATCTTGAAAACAAGAGCTGATGGAGAAAAACCGAGACCAGTTTTGGAATCAGTGCACAAAACGGGATTAGAGTATAATACAAATAGGGCTGGACCTCAGAAAAGTGGTCATTTTGTTGGCTTGTGTTATTAAATATTTTAAAAATCTATAAAATTGTAATATAAGTAGATACAGTAAAATACTTTTTACCAATATCAACTTGAAAGCTGTCCGAAAAACCAAACCTGACAAATCCCGTTTTTCCTTTTTATTTTACGATTTTTGAAATTGTTTATAAAATTAACAAAAAATTGTTGTGCCAAACCGAAAATTACGTTTTGGTGGGCATGTCAAGATCTAATTTCGGTTTTTTTTTTATTAAAATGAAAAATAAAAAAAACTTTTTAAATGTTTGCTTGGGAATGACCCATGTCTTGAATTAAAGTTTATAATCCGTCCTGAGGCTGTTGGTTTCATGTACCACTTTGTTATACCCTGTACCCATTGAAAATGGGTAAAAGGGGATCATGAAGTTGTTCAAATGTATGTAACAGGGAGAAGGAAACATTTCCGACTCTATAAAGTATATATTCCTGATATATTCCTGATCAGCATCAATGGCCGAGTCGATTTAGCCATGTCCGTCTGTCCGTCCGTCCGTCTGTCTGTCTGTCTGTATGAACGCGTCGATCTCAGAGACTATAAGAGATAGAGACCCAAATTTTTGCATGAACATAGGTGTATACCGTACCCTGATCGAGTTTGTTTCAGATTTGCAAAATTTCCCCCCTCCCCTCTTAAAACGCAAAAAACTGTTAGAGCCACAATTATAAAGTTACAACATAGTGGCTAAGCATATTTTATCTTTATCTAAGCCGGCTAGCCTTGATCTATCTTTATCTGATATCTATCTGTTCTGAGCAGCGCAACATGATCCGATCAAAAACACCGAAGTTATTCACGAAATAAATTTTGACCCCCCCCCCCCTGCCAGTTTAGGCGTGTGATTCATGAAATTGCGTATTTTGCACGCTCTTATGTGTGTGTGTGTGTGCGTGCGCGTGTTTATTTGCGCGTTTGTGTGTGCTTAAGTATGTGTGTTTGTTTGTCAATTGTGCAGGGTATATTGAAGTCGGGCTACTCGACTGCAACGATCTTACTTGTTATACCCGTTACTCGTAGAGTAAAAAGGGTATACTAAAGTCGTGCAAATGTATGTAACAGGCAGAAACAATCATTTCCGACCATATAAAGTATATATATTCTTGATCAGAATCAACAGCCGAGTCGATTTAGCCTTGTCCGTCTGTCCGTCCGTCCGTCCGTCCGTCTGTATGAACACCTAGATCAGAGATGGTAAGAGATAGAGGTTTGACATGTATGGAACAAATGCTTCTTTTATCTGCACGCAGATCAAGTTTGTTTCAAATTTTGGCCACGCCCCCTCCCGCCCACGCAATTTGGAAAAAAGTTATACCTCCTACAGTTTTAAAGATAGACGATTCTTACCTTCTAGAGATAGTTAGTAATTAGCAAAATGAATCGATTTGCCGGAGAAATGATAAAGATCGGATGAACAGTTCTTAAGTTATAAGCAAAAAAGTGAACCAGGCCCTCCCCGCTACCACCGTAAAAAATGTTGCATACTTTTTGGATGGTCACACTAAGGAACGCGGGAAAACTGTTAAAATTGTTTTTTCATGAGTAACGGGTATATCGAAGTCGGTTAGAGCCGACTTTAACTTACGCTCTCGTTTCTTGTTATAACTGATTTAATTTAGTTATATTATTCTATTATTATTTTTTTCCTTTACTCCTATTTAGGTTTTGGTTTTTTTTTTCGTCTCTATCTCTGTATCATTAAAGTTTTTGGTAGCTGTAATAACGTCTCTGACTACAATTGGCTGTGAATCGGGGCATAGCTGGCCGGACGGGCAAATAAAATTCCCCATCGTGTCAGAGTCGTTATTAGTTATTCTGTAATTTTGTTAGTATTTCTTGGTTAGGCTTTCTTAGTCAATAAGGCTTTTTTATAATGTATGTGAAATTGAGTTGACAGCCTTTTTTTGTCGACTAAATAAATAAATAAATAAATAAATCTAAGATTGTTTCCAAAGATTCGGAAAGATAGTAGATTCTAGCGATAGAGTAAAAACTTTAAGCGAAGGATTGCAGGAATTTTTTCAGCCCCAGGGGAGTGTGAAGATTTGAGGGGTTTCAAATGTAAAAGTTAAAAGCTTTTAGAAATTGAGGGGAGCGGTTATCGAGCTATAAAAAGAAATGTTATAAGGATAAGAAGTATTGGTAAAGCGCGTAGAGGAATAAGTCGATTGGAAGAAGTCCGCGAATAGGTCAAGGGCAGTGCAATCAGTGTTAGCCTTTTGGTCTTTTAGCACTCAGAATTGAAATGTGTAAATTTCGATTTTGCAATTAAGAATTTGGAAAAGTCAACGGCAGAATTAGTACGTTTATACATTTTGAAGCATCTAGAGTTAATATTTTTTAAATTAGAAGTCTAGGAGGGAACGCTATTAGGAATACAGATGTCTAAATGAGAATTAATGGAATCATAGATTAAGGTAAAGCAAAGTCTAAATCAACCGCATTGTACAAAAGAGTCCAGTCTGTTGCACAAATAAGTTGATTTAGTAAAATAAAGTTTCTGTTGCGAAAGCTACGACGAGGTTTATTTGGAATTATAGTGGTTGAAGAGGTAGGTCCAGAAACTGAAAGCGTTGTAGGATGGTAAGAATCTTTGGGTAGTGATAGGGGGGGTTGACCTTAAGACCACGGAATTAGTTTTGTCAGTGACAAAGACAAGATCCAGCGATTTATTTAGATGGTTTGGAATTGAAATTATTTGAAACAATGACAAATCACACAGATGTTCTAAAAAGTCATGATGTGTTGATGGAACAAGATAAGTTGCCCCATTTCGATTTGACCAGGCGATGTTCGATAAGTTGAAGCCACCTTTGAGTAAATGTCTCAATACTTTTTCGGCAACAAATTCAACACCATCAGACAGATTTAATGGAATTAATTCCGAACGATGGCTAGATTTGATTGCGATCAGTACACCTCCACCTCTGCGAGTAGGTCGATCATGTCGATAGATAAAAAAAAACATTTGACAAAATTTCACAGTCAGAGATTGATGGATTTAACCAAGTCTCTGAGAATGCAATAATGTCAAACTCAAATGGAGCACTTTATAAGAACAAGGTAGAAAGTTTGGATAACAGACCCTAATATTGTGATAGGCTATATGAAGACAGAGGGACAGAAGTAGTTTTTTGAAACCCTATTAGAGTTGGATCCTACATTTGAGAATGAACTAAAAAAAGGGTAAGCTGGCGGGCATTTCTTTGCCTAAACTCATGAACAATCATATCTGGCAGCCAAAATTGATTGAATATGATAAGAAATGCTTCAGAAGGAACACTCATGTTAAAAATTGGTAGTTTGATTTTGTTCCCTTGTGTAATCTTGACCTAGATATGTAGCAAACCGATAGTAACACGTTTGTGGAAATTTCTGAAAGGTAAAATTATCAATTTGATTACTTTAAGTCGACTGGTGCTAGCACTTGAGGTCTTTAAAAAATAATTGTTTTGTTGCATGTTAAGTAGCTGTGATTTATAATTTACTCTGAATACACAAGACAACAAAATCCGACTATTATTGGCATATTTTTTCCGTAGAAATTGGATCCACCCGATTCGAAATCTACTATCAGTTTTGCTACATCACCCTCAGTTTCCAACATATAGCGAAAAATGTGAATTTTGCCATATAGCAAAAAGTATTAGAGAAGAACTTTGCTCAGCCAACACCGTTTCTGTCAGAAAACTGTCAGCTGTTCGCTCTCATTTACGCTCTCTAGATACGTTTTGGTCAGCTGTTCGCTCTCTCTGGATACATTTGGGTTATGGTCGTCTCCCTCTAACCACAGTGATTTTTTACTGGCACTTTGAAGTATTTTTTTGGGCACTATCGTTTGAGAGGCAGCGCAAAGTTCCTCTCTAATACTTTTTGCTCCATGATTTTGCTTATCTGGCGACATTTTGAATGATTTGGCCAATATACACGCAAAAGGCTGTCTCAAAGAAGATTTAACATAGAAGCACAATTTGCTGCGTCTACAACTTTTCACTCAGATATTTGTCAGCTGTTCGCTGTCATTTGGGCTCTCAGAATTATTTTTGACTATGTCCGTCTCCTCCAACCTTTGTGTTTTCCCATGTCGACAATAATTTTAAGTAAAGCATCTTGTTTGCACAATAACGTATCTCTTTTTCACAAGGGAGTTAACATCACTCAAAGAAGAGAGGCGTTCCAAATTGTGCTTCTATTTGTGTTAAATCTTCTTTGCTGTCTCCTTACTAATTGAAGCGATACTGCGTACTTCCGCGTTTCGTTGTTAGGTTATTTTTTAAGCAAATAGATGAAAATGCTCGAATTATGAAAAATCCTCTAGCAAAGTCGAAAAATGGCTGCTGGGGTCTTAGAGAAAAACATTTAGGGTTTTTACGTCAACTAGGTTTTCAAGTAATCTTTTTTAAAATTATATTTAATCTTCAACTGTAGTGAACACACTTTTGTGTGATTTTCTTGATAACTGTTTTATTTAAGAAAAAAATTTTACATACCTACTCGAGATTTAAACCCAGCTCTGATTGATTTTCAGTCTCATACCTTACCCTCTACACCAGTGTCCGGCAAAACACACATGCTTATTTTGCCTTTGCATGTGTGCGTTCAGACACGCGAGAGCGCTCTCAGTTAGCACATGTTTGTTATTGCAAAAGAGAGCAGTGTACGCTCGTATGGTGTCTGTGTATCGACGCCGCTGCTACAGAGGATGGACGTCGCTACTTGTATACACAGAAAATTGAACGGTGCCGGACACTGCTCTACACCATAGCTGCCAAGACAGAGGAGGAAGCGAAATGTGCTATATAACCCAAAAAAAAAGTATATTTTTTGTATTTTTTAAGAGCTATGGGAAAGTTTTTAAAAAAAGAAACACATAAAATTCAGAAAAATGCATGAAATCTTTATTTGAATCGATAGTACGGTCCATATAATTTAATGTTTAAAGATTATTTCATGCAAATGTTGAGCGTGACTGCGCCTCAAATGGTCCATCCGCTTAGTCCAATTTTGGTAACATTGCCCCACAAAAAATCGTCTAAAGGCATTAAATCGCACGATCTAGGCGGCCAATTGACCGGTCCCGAATGTAAAATAAAATGTTCACCGAACTCGCCTCTCAATAAGTCCATTGTTGCGCGTGCTGTGTGGCATGTGGCACCGTCTTGTTGAAACCACATGTCATGCAAGTCAAGCTCTTGCATTTTGGGCAAAGAAAAGTTGGATATCATCTCACGGTAGCGCTCACCATTCACAGTTACGTTACGATTCGCATCGTCTTTGAAGAAGTACGGTCCAATGATGCCACCAGCCCATAAACCGCACCAAGCTGTATCTTTTTCTGGATGCATTGGTAGCTCTTGCTGATATTCACACCAAAATCGACAATTCTGCTAATTTACGTACCCATTGAGCCAAAAATGAGCTTCGTCGGTAAAAAAAAGTGGATCTTCGGCCAACTTTCCAAGAGCCCGTTCACCAAAAATTCTACGTTGCGGTAGGTCGTTTGTTGCACCAGCTGTATTTTGAAAGGCTTCACACCTAAATCCTTCAGTAAAATTTTCCACGTTGTTGAGTAACAGAGATTGCTGCGAACGGCGACGAATCGATAATTGATGGTCATCATTAACACTGGCCGATCCAGCTGCGATATTTTCTTCAGTTCGCACTCTATGTAAGCGTGTTGTATCCAACAATGTAAATTTGGTGCGAAATTGAGTCACAATAGCCCGAATAGCCGCTTCAGTGGGTCGATTAGACTGACCATAAAATGGAAGAAGCGCGCGATGAACTTTCTTAACAGAGCACGCATTTTGATAATAAAATTCAATAATTTGCAAGCGTTGTTCACGATTCATGGTTAAATTATAGACCAAACTGAAGATGTTTGACAGTAAAACAAAACACGAAACGTGCGTGAGCTGTTTAGACCAGTGTTGCCAAAAAAGATAATAGCTAAAAAATCACCCTTTATAAGACCAAAAAGTTAATAATCGATGGTATAGTTTACCGACAATTCAATTCAAAAGTTCGTGTTTTCTTGCAAATTTGTATATTTTCTCGCAGATTTTTTAAAAGGTACGCTTTGAGAATCTATATCTCCAATATTTCGGTTATTTCGGTTTCGGATCGGTTAGTTTTGACTATAACTCTATCGGGAAAGTTAACTTATTTTGTCAATCGCTTCAATCAAAAAACTTATTTTTGAAGTAGTTTGAGGCCCGAGGCCCCACTGTGGAACGGTCCAAAAAATTTTGAAAAATTTTGTATGAGTTATAGCCTATTTCCATTATTATTACATATTTCGAAATGTACATTAATTTGGAATTCCAACGTACATAAAGTTGGAATATGGGTTGAAATATTTCGACCGATCGTTGAAAATCCGGTGAAATATTTGTATTAATTTTGATTAACAGCTATTCTATAAGTGACAACAGTTTGCGCAAAGATTCATTCTAGTCGATTCTTTGCATGTTTTTACTGCCGTCGATGCTGCAATTCTGACACTCAGTAGGACTCTTCAGACTCCAGAATCATCAGATATCAGCAGCCGGTGCTCACGTCGCCTGAATTGTTACTTGAAACAAGAAAAAATTATTCATCTTTCGATGTAATTTTTGAAAAAAATCAGGAAAGTTGCAGAAGAAATGTCACTTGAGTTGAAAATTCCTCGTTTTTATGGCTAACGCACCGAGGATATGACGCTTTTTAACCCCCCATGTTAAATATTTATATGCAAAATACTCTACTAAGAAAAAAGAAAGAAAAAAGAAATTAGTAAATATTTAGTATACGACCGTTCTGAACAACAATTTTGAAAAAAATGGTCTCGATGGACCGTGAATTATGAAGAATTATTATACAACAATGTCGATGTGGTCATCAATGGGTTCCTTTTGAATGAAGTTTTTAAATTTGCATGTTTTGTACTAAAAATATGTGAATTATTTTCGTCAAATGTCAAAAAATAAGAAAAAAACAAGTAAGACCGTTGCAGTCGAGTAGCCCGACTTCAATATACCCTGTACAATTGACAACGAGAGCGTAAGTTAAAGTCGGCTCTAACCGACTTCGATATACCCGTTACTCATGAAAAAACATGTTTAACAGTGCTCCTGCGTTCCTTAGGGTGACCATCCGAAAAGTATGCAACTTTTTTTTAGGGTGGGTGGGGTGGTAGCGGGGGGGCTTGGTTCGCTTTTTTGCTCATAACTTGAGAACCGTTCATCCGATCTTTATCATTTCTTCGGCAAATCGATTAATTATTGCTAATTACTAACTATCTCTAGAAAGTACGAATCGTCTATCTTCAAAACTGTGGGAGATATAACGTTTTTTCCAAATTGCAGGGGCGGGAGGGGGCGTGGCCCAAAATTTGAAACAAACTTGATCTGCGTGCAGATAAAAGAAGCATTAGTCCCATACATGTCAAACCTCTATCTTTTACCATCTCTGAGATCGACGCGTTCATACAGACAGACGGACGGACGGACAGACGGACGGTCGGACGGACGGACGGACGGCAGACGGACATGCCTAAATCGACTCGGCTGTTGATGCTGATCAAGAATAATGAAAATGGGGGGGTTATATACCTTATAGGGTCGGAAATGTTTCCTTCTCCCTGGTACATACATTTGCACAACTTCATGATCCCCTTTTACCCATTTTTAATGGGTACAGGGTATAAAAAGTAGGAGTGTTGCGGTCGAGTGCCCCGACAGCAAAATACTCTGTAAAGTGGTTCCTATTGCTTTGAACTCCTTTTATTTTAAAATTTATTTGAATAAATGGGGAGGCGCACTTGCATATCTTCGGTGATTTTGCTCGGATCTTATTGAGTAGTATACAGAATAGACAGATATTGGGCCTTCCTGAATATATTTTAAGTCACTAGTTTCATGCTTAAAAATTGTAGCTCTGAGGAGGAATTTGCCAAATCTGGAGCAAACTTGATCTGGGTACAGTACACACCTACATACATGCAAAAATTTGTGGCACTACCTTTTATAGTCTCTGAGATCAACGCGTTTATACAGAGAGAGAGACAGTTTTTCGCTGCTAAAAAATGGATGAGGTAAAATTTTCGAAATCTGAAACCAACTCGATGTGGGTGCAGTATACACCTACATACATGCAAAAATTTGTGGCTCCACCTCTTATAGTCTGTGAGATCCACGCGTTTATACAGAGAGAAAGACAGTTTTTCGCTGTTAAAAGATGGAAAAGGAGGAATTTTCCAAATCTGAAACAAACTCGATGTGGGTACAGTATACACCAACACACATGCCAAAAATTGTGGCTCTCTCTGTTACAGTCTCTGAGATCGACGCGTTCATACAGACAGACAGACAGGCGGACAGGCGGACAGACGGACATGGCTAAATCGTCACGGCTGTTGATGCTGATCAAGAATATATATACTTTACTAGCTGAACCCGCCGCGACTTCGTCCGCGTACAAGTTTTGAAAAAATCGTAGAAAGTAGAAAAAATTGTATAGCTCTTTGAACACTCAGTTTGTATTTAATCTTCATTTTCTTAATTTTTTGACAGTTTCGAGTTTACGGTTGATTAAAATGAATCAATCTGGCCATCAACATTACGCTGGCTTTATGTCTCGCTACGTTTGCACATAACTTCAAAATTTGGGAAAAGAGGATTAAGTAAGGCGTGGAAAATGCAGTGGGCTGATATTAAATTCTACCCCGTCTTGTCATAAGGGACACAACCAAATCTTCAAGTCGCGCGGAAATTCCAGAATTAAAAATTTTTACCTTCCTGTCTTGTGAATGCTGAATAGACTATAGTGTATTCTAAGGACTATGTAAGAAATTATTGATAAGTGCGCACCTATATTCATTTGTTTAATATTAGATCTCCAGGATATTTTTTTCTGATCAATTTATGTAAATCAACACAGTATGAGAGTATGTAACTATCTGAACATTTGGTCCCATGTGTCTTTATTATGCGGCAACCAAAACAGGGAAACTTCATTTCTTAAAAATAGAAAAATAAGACACAAATTTAACTTTTCTTTTTTAAAAGCAGAAACAATAAATATATTTTTAAAAAAGGTCAGAAATCCCGCTGCCCTCTAATTTTTGATCTGCAAAGGCTAAATTGAAAAATAAGCTGTTTTGGCAACACTGTGTCATCACTATCCTGATAATATCGTTGAGATCACGTACCACCACTAATAACAACAGAGACAGTTCACAGCAATGATAGATTTTTTTGGCTTTTTAGCTTTGTGAAATTTATAACTACTTTTTTTGTAAAATACAGTCAACATATTGTTAAAGCTATCTCGATGTGTTTTCTATGTGCCATAAGATTTAATTTAATCAGATGAGGCTGTTCGCTATTTGATTTTTTTTTGTTTTTTGTGAAAAAACACACACACAGCACGCTCACCTTCACTCAGCATCTCAACTCACTCCATGGTACAACTAATAAGGTACGGCATTCCGGTATGCGGCCTCGGCGCGCCCCACATAATTTTAGTATGTAGACATTTGTCGAAAGGTTGCCGGTTTTTGATGCGCATTTTGGTGCGGATTTTTTGGTTATGTGGCGTAGTTGTTTTGTTGTTGCTGCTTTACAAGAAAATGTATTCATATTTAATAAATTGCTTGCTCTTTTTTAAATTTTTTTTTATTTTCTTAGGGCCGTTTTCTCATGTTCCTGTTTTTGCTCAAATCGAAATCCACCTAGATTTCGCAACTAGGTGGATTTTGTGCAATCGGTTGTCTCATGTAGATGGATTATGAATTCGGGCATTTGCGCCACGGTCACACCGGGAGGGCTGGAAAGGCACTAAAAGGGAGTTGGCAGCGCCTTGTCAATCGGCAAAAATTTGTTTTAATTATTGCGCGCCAATTTTAAAAAGTGAGCATGCATTTTACAGAGGAGGAGAAGGATATTTTTTTTTGACGACTTGTTACTATGATGGGAGATTAAGCAATAGGTCTAAAGCTATGTTCACCCAGGCAAATAATTTGGACAAATTTTGATGAAAATTTGGCCATAAAGGCCAAATTGTGGAACTTTCCGGGCATATTTGATCAAATTATTTGCGTATGAAACTATAGCTTTTGTTTTAAATCCTGTAAAATCTTCAATCATCTCTATTTTAATCAAAAATTGGCTAAATTATCTGCCTGTGTGAACTTAGCTTAAGCAATGAACTAGGGGAATCAAAATGCGGATCTGTCTTTTTGGCTATGTCTGCAGGTGTCTTGCGTACAAAAGCCACATCCAATATTTTTCATTTTGGGTTTACTTTTAATCAATACAGACTTAACTGTTTTCAGCAGCAGTTGTTTTTTGATTTTAAATATTTTTCAGTGTGACCATATGAGTGCACACATAAAAATACATAATTTGGTTAAGCATGTACATGGTTTTGAAATACATGAGGATGAAGTAGATGGCAACGAAATCCATCTAATCTACAACCTCAGATGGCTAACCTTGAACATGAGAAAATCAAATACAGCACATCCACCTAGATTTGCAAAAACAGCAACATGAGAAAACGGCCCTTAGTGTGCGCCTGCATAAAAAAAAGAGGATGACAATTCAAAAACAAAAAGGTAGGTTTATTCGTGGGTTTGGTGGGTTTTTATAATTTGGTGTGTGAAAATTTATATTTTTTTTTTTTGGGGGGGGCGTTCCTCCTCTTGTGTTTACATAAATAAAAAAAAAATAATTTTTTTTTTTATTTTTATTTTTTATAAAAAAAAAAAAAAAATAATTTTAATTTTTTCTTTGCTCTACTTTTTTTTTTTTTTTTTGCTGATATATTTCTGCCAGTTTTTTATATGGCAGCTATACGATATATTCATCCGATTTTGATCAAACTCTCTATAATTGTGTTGAGACAGATAATATTTATAATTGAAACGGACAAACACGCTACCATTGAAAACAAAAAAGTTTTTCTCTTTCTCGACCGATCGTTCCTATGGCAGCTATATGCTATAGTCATCCGATCAGGCCAGTTCCGACAAATGTGCAGCGTATTTGTACCAAAAGACTTCGTGCAAAGTTTGGTTACGATAGCTTTAAAACTGACGAAGGAGATAGCATAGAAACAGACGGACGGACAGACGGACGGACGGACGGGCGGACGGACAGACGGACATGGCTATATCAACCCAGCTCGTCACGCTGATCAAGAATATATATACTTTATGTGGTCAGAGATGCTTCCTTCTGTGCGTTACAAACATCTGGACAATTTTAATATACCCTCTCCAAGGGTATAATTACAATTAAACCGCAAAGCTTAAATGCATTAGCATTTCCAAATTCATAAAGCTAAGGAAATTAATGTACAAATATGGTCTAAGTGATGTGTACGACTTTTTATTTATATTTATATTTTTACCCTTGGAGAGGGTATATTAAAATTGTCCAGATGTTTGTAACGCACAGAAGGAAGCATCTCTGACCACATGAAGTATATATATTCTTGATCAGCGTGACGAGCTGAGTTGATATAGCCATGTCCGTCTGTCCGTCCGTTTGTCCGTCTGTTTCTATGCTATCTCCTCCGTCAGTTTTAGAGCTATCGCAACCAATCTTTGCACGAAGTCTTTTGGTCCAAATACGCTGCACATTTGACGGAACCGGCCGGATCGGATGACTATAGCATATAGCTGCCATAGGAACGATCGGTCGAAAAAGTAGTTCTAGTGAGAAAAACTTTTTTGTTTTCAATGCTATCGCTCCCAACCCTCGTATTTATAAGTTTTCTATGATTTCACATAATTTCCCTGAGATTTATCAAAATCGGACATCTATATAGTATAGCTGCCATACAAAAGATAGGACAGAAAAAAAATCTTAGTGAGAAAAACTTTTTGTTTTCCATGCAAACTTCTCCGAAGCTCGTATTTATAAGTTATTTATGCTTTCACATAATTTCAGCAAGTTTTATGAAAATCGGGCAATTATATAGTATAGCTGCCATACAAAAGATAGGTGTGAAAAAAAGTTTTCGTATGAAAAACTTTTTTGCTTTTTATTTCTATCGCTCCCAAACTCGGTACTGATCAATATATAATAATATGCAAACACACAATTCTGCATATAAAAATAGTTTTCGTGAGAAAAACTTTTTTGTTTTCAATGGTAGCGTCTTTGTACATTCTAGTTATGAATATTATCTGTCTCAACACAATTTTGGAGAGTTTGATCAAAATCGGATGAATATATCGTAATATAAAAAAATGGCAGGAATATATCATGCTCCAAGGGTATATAAACTTCGGTCGAGCCGAAGTTAGCTTTCCTCTATTTTTTTATTTGAAATTTTTTATACTTAAAGGCCTATACTCAGATAAGATAAATGTTTAGTTTGGTACGATATTTCACATGAATAGGAAGAATTTTATACAAATAAGATGCCTCATCAAACGTATTTAGACTTCAAAGCTGTACAAAATTGTTTCTATTCATGTGAAATATCGTACCAAACTAAACATTTATCTTATCTGAGCATAGGCCTTTAAGGTAAAATTTTAAAATATGTCCTACACATCCTGCAAAGTTTTTCAATGTTTATTGTTTGAGCAGTTTGTGGATACTCACTTATAAATTCTTTTTTACGAGCGAAAAAAAAAATTGCCTGCTCCGCTTTCTCCTTTTCTACTTTTACCTCCAAACTAGGGATTAAAACCGAAAAGAATTTCGGGTTCGCTCAAGGCATATATAATATATTGGCCGAAGCCTTTTTTATACTCTGTACCAAAGGTAAACAGTAATTAAGTATGTATGCAACAGAAAGAACGAACCCTATAAAGTTTAATTATTCTTGATCAGCAGCAACAGCCGAGTCGATTAAAATACAAATCAAATACGAATACGATACAAATTAGTATTATGAATCGATTTGCCGAAGATAGAGAAGATAGAGACCAGATGAACAGTTCTCAAGTAATGAGCAAAATAGACCAGTGTACCAGTGAAAATGTTATGTAATACAGTCTGTGTTTACGGAAACCGCTTGTGAAATCTGGATTTGAATAATTATTTGAAATATTGTTCTTTTTTTGGTGTCGTAGTGTGGCGATTCGCCCTTCTCAATTCGACAGAGCCTTTCTATGTTTTGTGTGTGGGAGTAAGTTTGTGAAATAAAATCTCAACTTTTGTTAATTCTTGTTGATTTTTTCACCACGAAGAACACTTAGTCATCGAAAATAATTTTATCAATCAACCTTTTTTTTACTATCACTCAGTATGCTCCAAGTTGGGCAAGAAATATTCTATCTGGCCCGGGTGATTTGTAGGGCAGAAAAGAGTTAACAGCCCATTTAATGCGCTGTTCAGTTACTATATCACTTATGTGACTTAGCGTGTCGCTTCTTGATTCCTCTGTGGGCATCATAGAAGTTGAACATCCAGGAAAATGTGATTCTAGGAGTAAATTGAGGGATTCAGAGCTGGAGTCAGCCCCAGTTCCATCAGTATTTTGTAGGAGTCCCGGAGGGGTTGGCTAACTCGCTAAAATTTTTCGAAGTCTTAATGCTTCAGAGGTCGATTCAATACCTTTGCAGAAGTTTGCCCACGAGCGTCGTTTTGCTTTCCGCATTGAACTTTTATAGTCCCGTAGCTTAGCTTTATACATCTCCCTGGATGAATCCTGGTTAGTGTTCTTGGCTAAGTTAAAGGTTTTCCTACACTCTTTCCTTTGTATCTCTAGGTCTTTAGACCACAAGGGGGGCTTGTGGTGTATTTTGTATTTAGTATGAGGACATTATTTGTCAAGTGCTTTTGTGCATGTCGTCGTAAATGTGCCGACTATTTCATCTAATTGATCCGCATTCACTGGTGTGAATTGTGGGACTGCATCTAGGTTTTTAACTATAAGTCTCTTATACTGTTTCCAGTTCGTTTTTATACCCGTTACTCGTAGAGTAAAAAGGGTATACTAAAGTCGTGCAAATGTATGTAACAGGCAGAAGGAATCATTTCAGACCATATAAAGTATATACAGGGTTGCCCATATTAAAGTCGGCTCTAACCGACTTCGATATACCCGTTACTCATGAAAAAACATGTTTAACAGTGTTCCCGCGTTCCCAGTGTGACCATCCAAAAAGTATGCAACATTTTTTAGGGTGGTAGCGGGGAAGGCTTGGTTCACTTTTTGCTTATAACTTGAGAACTGTTTATCCGATCTTTATCATTCTTTCGGCAAATCGATTCATTTTGCTAATTACTAACTATCTCTAGAAGATACGAATCCTGTATCTTTAAAACTGTAGGAGATATAACTATTTTCCAAATTCCGGGGCGGGAGGGGGCGTGGCCAAAATTTGAAACAAACTTGATCTGCGTGCAGACAAAAGAAGCATTTGTCCCATACATGTCAAACCTCTATCTCTTACCATCTCTGAGATCTAGGTGTTCATACAGACAGACGGACGGACGGACGGACGGACGGACGGACGGACGGACGGACGGACGGACGGACAGACGGACAAGGCTAAATCGACTCGGCTGTTGATGCTGATCAAGAATATATATACTTTATATGGTCGGAAACGATTCCTTCTGCCTGTTACATACATTTGCACGACTTTAGTATACCCTTTTTACTCTACGAGTAACGGGTATAAAAATAAAAATTTGGCGGTTGGCCATCTTAATCATTTAATTTGTTTCAAGTAGATTTGTTTACATCAATTTTTGAATATGATATCTCTCAAATGGCCGCCTCTGGCGTTGATGGCGTATTGTGCCCTTTTTGCAGCATTTTCCATCGATTTCGCCAACGTTTCGGCCGGAATAGCGGCTATTTCTTCACGAATGTTGTCCTTGAGCTCTTCTACGGTCCTTGGCTTGTTAACGTAAACCTTTGACTTCAAATATCCCCACAAGAAGAAGTCAGGCGGCGTCAAATCGGGCGAACGCGGTGGCCAGTCCAAATCACCACTTTTCGACATCAAACGGCCCGGAAACAATTTCTTCAGAAAATCGATTGTTATGCGACTTGTGTGCGGTGGAGCGCCGTCTTGTTGAAACCAGAACTGCCTCATACGCTTTCGACGAATAATTGGCATCACAAAATTGGTCATCATGTCGCGATAACGCTCCTGGTTGATGGTAACAGCATGGCCATTTTCATTTTGGAAGAAAAACGGCCCAATGACCGTTTTCGCACTAACGCCGCACCAAACTGTGACTTTTTCGTCATGAAGAGGCACTTCTTGAATCTCCTGAGGATTTTCAGCTGGCGTAAATACGGCAATTTTGCTTATTTACGGTCCCATTCAATGTGAAATGTGAAAATGTGAAATTTTTTAAAAGCACGTTGAGTTTTCACAATTGACTTGTTCTGTTGAATGTAAATTTCAACTATTTCAGAGCGTTCGCGTGGCGTGTATTGTTCCATGGTAAAAATCTGCTTGGACTGACGCTTCAAACGCGGTATGTCATTAAGCGATCTGACATCTCTGTCAAAAGTTATGGCGTTGCCAGATGGGTCCGTCGAATATGGACAACCCTGTATATTCCTGATCAGCATCAACAGCCGAGTCGATTTAGCCTTGTCCAATTTGGAAAAAACGTTATATCTCCTACAGTTTTGAAGATAGACGATTCGTACTTTCAAAGATAGTTAGTAATTAGCAAAATAAATCGATTTGCCGAAGAAATGATAAAAATCGGATGAACGGTTCAGAAGTTATGAACAAAAACGCGAACCAAGCCCCCAGGCTACCACCCCACCCTCCCAACAAAAATGTTGCATACTTTTTGGATGGTCACACTAAGGAACGCAGGAACACTGTTAAACATGTTTTTTCATGAGTAACGGGTATAACGAAGTCGGTAAGAGCCGACTTTAACTTACGCTCTCGTTTTACTTTTGTGTTTTATACCCGTTACTCGTAGAGTAAAAAGGGTATACTAAAGTCGTGCAAATGTATGTAACAGGCAGAAGGAATCATTTCCGATCATATAAAGTATATATATTCTTGATCAGCATCAACAGCCGAGACGATATAGACTTGTCCGTCTGTCCGTCTGTCCGTCCGTCCGTCTGTCTGTATGAACACCTAGATCTCAGAGATGGTAAGAGATAGAGGTATGACATGAATAGGACAAATGCTTCTTTTATCTGTACGCAAATCAAGTTTGTTTCAAATTTTGGCCACGCCCCCTCCCGCACCCGCAGTTTGGAAAAAACGTTATATCTCCTACAGTTTTGAAGATAGACGATTCGTACTTTCAAAGATAGTTAGTAGTTAGCAAAATAAATCGATTTGCCGAAGAAATGATAAAAATCGGATGAACGGTTCAGAAGTTATGAGCAAAAACGCGAACCAAGCCCCCCGCTACCAACCCACCCACCCTACAAAAATGTTGCCATCCTTTTTTGGATGGTCACACTAAGGAACGCAGGAACACTGTTAAACATGTTTTTTCATGAGTAACGGGTATATCGAAGTCGGTAAGAGCCGACTTTAACTTACGCTCTCGTTTACTCGGGGCATGATTCTATTAGCTTTAGCTCAATATATCTATGATCAGAGAACGAGTGGTCTGGTAGAACTCTCCATGAAATAATATTTTCTATTAAAAACTCTGATATGAGGGTGATGTCTAGTACCTCCCTCCGAGTTCTACTGACAAAAGTTGGGTCATTACCTTTGTTGCAGATAAAAAGATTTGTTTTTAAGAGATAATCGTAGAGTAACTCACCGCGATCATTAGTGTCTGTGCTGGACCATTCTGTATCCACCCAGTATTAGTCTGGTTCTGCTGCCTTGACTGTTTCGCACTAGGTCTTTAAATAGTCGGGATGGTACTGGCTCCGTTGAATCGTGAGCCAAATAGAAGGAAGTCAGCCTGTAGGTGATACTCCCCAATTCAAGGCTGACTGCTGTGATGTCTCCATCACTGAGTTGGGGAAGTAGAAATGCCCCTGTAGTTCGGGAGGTCGCCGGCCGGCTGGAGAATGTCAGCCGGATTCTGGCTCCGGCTGCCGGCCCCCATACCAGCTCTCATACCAGATTTTATATAAGATGTCATGAAATCCGGACACCGCCGCCAGCGGTCAGACAAAAGTGTACAACCGAGCGGAAAGCTGTTTGGGTAAGCCTTATGGCGGGCGGTATGGACTATAAAAGAAAAAATGTATTTAGTTTTTTCACTTTTATATATACATTTGTTTCTATACATTACCCACCAACCACCGCAAAATCACAACACATCTTTAGAATGTGTTGAAAGAACTGTGAAACTTTTTTTTTTTTATAAACATACCTTTACTGGGATTTGAAGTCGAGACCGTACGCATCTCAGTCGAATGCTCTTGCTCAGTGCTACTGTTGCTAAGATCAAAAGCCGAACTAAATGTGCTATATATATTTAAAATATTTTATAAAGTTCTCATTTAAAAATTTCTTACCATAAGCGTTGTATACGCACATCTACTTATTTGACTTTAATCAGGAAACGTAAAGATTCTGCATTTGCACTTAAAAACGAGAAAGGCAAAGCTAACTTCGTCTGTACCGAAGTTTTGATACACTTGAAATAGCTTGTCACAACGGTTAGCGACTTCGACCAAACTTCGCAAATCAGCTTAAAAACATGACAGGTAATATCATGACCCATGACCGTGTTTGAGATCGATAATATTGAGAACAAACCAGTTTTTCTCACTAAAACCCATTTTTCGAACGAACATTTGTATGGCAGCTACAAGAAGTAGTCATCCGATCCAGTCGGTTCCGACATATTAGCAGCGTGCAGTAAAAAGAAGACTCTGTGCAAAGTTTCAGCTCGATAGCTCCAAAACTGAGGGACTAGTTCGCGTAGAAACAGACAGATGGACAGACGGACGGACAAAGCTTAATCGACTCAGCTCGTCATGCTGATCAAAAATATATATACTTTATGTGGTCGGAGATGATTCCTTCTATGCGTTACAAACTTCTGGGCAAAATTATAATACACTTTTCAAGTGTATAAAAATTATACTTCGTGTCGACTGACTGACGCGTCTGCTGATTTAGAGTCTGCAGAGTCGGGTAGACGATTGTCGGCGGATAAAAACCGCAAAGTACCGAATGCTTAACGCAAAATGCACATATCCTTACGAAATATGCCTTATTGACCGTACTAGAATCTGGCAGCTTGATTTGGGGGGGATGGTGCTTCGGTCTTGGTGTCATAACCATATTAACATGCTTCTTCATCAGCTACACTCCTGCCCAAAATTATACGACACCCCGAAAATTTTATTTTCGACCCTCGTAGAAGAATGTGAAAGCATAATACAATCAAATCAAGAATGCAGAATGAAAGCTTAATGAATTCTGCTTAAAATGAGATGTTCTTTTCTCTGATTGCATCTCCCGTTTTCAAGTAGCGGTTAAAAAAGCACAAAATATCGATTTTTCTCATGTCTGCAAGTGTATCAAAATTATACGACACATTTCAATTACTGCGGCTGGAGAGAAAGGTTTGGTTTCAATGAATTTTTTTACATTTCTGTTATCAATTTAATGAATTTGTAATAAAATGCCGCGTGGACGTTTGTTATCCGACGAGGAAAAGGGAAGGATAAGAGCCTACAACGATGCTGGCTTTAATGCAAGCCAAATATCGGAAATAATCGGTCGAACACGTTGTGTTATCACCAAATTTTTGAGCAATCCAGATGAATATGGTGTGAAGCATAGCTCTGGAAGAAAACCCAAGTTGTCTGACCGCGAAAAAGTTGCATAATACTTAAAGCTAGCAATTCCTTTTTTTCGTGCTCCACACTTGCCGCATGTTGCAGTAAGCCTGTGTCACGGATGACTGTTTGGCGGACGCTGCAATCATCGGAGTGCATTGCCAGAGGAGTCTTAAAGAAGATCACCATATAAATATTTTGGATTGGCGAGCGTGCTCCCCTGACCTAAACCCAATTCAGAACATTTGGAGTATCTTAGCCAGTCGATTTTACGCCAATAACAACAAATTTGAGAAAGTCGAAAGCCTCAAAAGCGAAATTTTGGCTCAATGGTCTCTTTTGGACCAAAATTTACTTACAAATTTAGTGAGTTCAGTGCCTAACAGACTTTTCGAGGTGGCAAAGGCTCAAGTTGGCTCTATTAATTATTAACTATGGCTTATGTACCATTATAAGAATAAATAATTAACCAAATCCAACAAATTGACAAGTGTCGTAAAATTTTGATACACTTGCAGACATGACAAAAATCTAACTTATTTGCTTTTTTAACCGCTACTTAAAAACGCGAGATGCAATCAGAGATAAGAATATTAGATTTTAAGCAGAATCCATTAAGCTTTCATTCTGCATACTTGATTTCGTTGTATTATGCTTTCACCTTTTTCTCCCAGGGTCGAAAATAAAATTTTCGGGGTGTCGTATAATTTTGGGCAGGAGTGTATGAATATGTAATATGTATATATTAAGCGTCATACTTAAGAAGAAAAATTGTACGAATTGATTTAAAAGTTGTTTTATGTGTTTCTATAAAAATATATAACAAACCTTATTTTTCTCTCTGCCATTCCCATATATAATCTAATTTATTTTTTTTTTTTTTTTTCATATTTTTTTTTTTTTTTTTTCTGTTTTTTTTTTTTCTTTTTTTGTTTTTTGTTTTTTTTCTCCCCCCAAAAAAATTTTTTTTTTTATTATCCATTTTTTTTTTTTTTTTTTTTTTTTTTTTTTTTTTTTTTTTTTTTTTTTTTTTTTTTTTTTTTTTTTTTTTTTTTTTTTTTTTTTTTTTTCACCCCCTTATTCTTTTCCTTTTTTTTTTTTCTTTTTTTTTTTTTTTTTTTTTTTTTTTTTTTTTTTTTTTTTTTTTTTTTTGGTTTGGTTTTTTTCCTTTTTTCCTTTTTCCCCTTTTCTTTTTGTTTTTTTGTTTTTTTTTTGCTTTTTCCTTTTTCGTTTTGCTTTTGTTTTTGTTTTGTTTATTATTAAAAAAAATAAAAAAAAACATATGAGATCAAATCAATCCCAAGCGGTAATGAAAACAACGTAATCCCGGATATGCTTGACCCGATCCGAAAAAGGATTGAGTTGATCCGACTTTTTTAATCCTAAGAAAGATTACATTTATACCGGGGTAATCCTGAAAAAGATTGAACTAAACCCAATATTCGAGCTTAATTTAATCCTCATTCAGGATCACTCCAAGCATGTTCGAGATTGGTTTGATCATGTTTTTAAAAATGGATTTGATCCCACAAAAGATTCAGTTAAGCTTTCTTAAAGACTGATTCAAGCCCATTATTCGAGCTTATATTTAATTCTAAATCAGGATCACTTCAAGCAAGTTTGTGATTGATTTGAGCTTGCTTTTCAATATCGACTTAATCCAATAAAAGATTCAGTTAAGCTTTTTAAAGTTTGATTCAAGCCCAATATTCGAGCTTAATTTAATCCTAAATCAGGATCCCTTCAAGCAAGTTTGCGTTTGAATTGAGCTTGCTCTTCAATATCGATTTAATCCAATAAAAGATTCATTAAATTTTCCCAGAGATTCCAAATACAAAATCAATTTAGTACGAAATTTTTATTTAGTTCGTTTATTATAATTCTTATTACTATTACATTTCTTATTACTAAAAGTATTATATTAAATTACATGTTCTATGTTATTATATATCAATTTATCTAAATATTCTTTATTCTAAAGTAGCTTTTATTATTATTTAATGGATAAATATGCAGAGGGAAAGTGTCAAACTCAGAAAGTGGCTTTATCAGCACTATGTCGATTAGCTTGCCAATTTCATAAGCTCGAAAATGGCTGGCATATCCTCTCAGATTAATTTCTTTGCACATAACATATATATTATTATTACTATTTATAAGATGTAGTATTTTATATAATTTTACATTTGTTGCGTTAGTTGCTAAATAATAGTTTTTCTTGTACCGTGTGCCTTTAAATGTTAAATCATTACTTATTTTACAGCTTTTAAAATTAATATCGTATAATTCATTAATATGCTCAAAATAGTCCTTCTGAGTAAGGTCTTGAATTATAAAAAAATCAGAAAGGAAGGGTGGTTCAAAAGCCTTTTCACGTTCGACCAAAAATTTTGCGAATTTTAATCCACTTTTAATTGCTAGCGAATATGGAGGGTTTTTTCGTGAAGTAATACTGTTGAAGTAAATTTTTGCATCTTTATGCTTTGCCTCAAAGCGCATGCACCAAAGGTATTTTAAGGGTCCACAATTTTTCATTGCGCTTGCATAATGTATCATGAAGTGGTGTTTTGGTTTCAGTGGACCAAATAGTTTTATATAAAGGGTATGGTGTTCATTGACTAATGATTTAAAAATATCCAATTCCTCTAACAAAAACGTTGATTTGAACAGAAATTGAATGATATCCAACAAGATAAGCAAGAGTTCCCAATATTGATTGCCAATAGGAATCAAGTCCCCAATCAATAATGGTAAGAAATGAACGAAGCTAGCAGTTTCCCTAGCAGTCATTTTAAGATTAAATGATTTTAGACGCGCAAAGTCTAAAGGCTCAGAAGAATTTCCAATTTCTGTTTCTCCATATAAAAATAGTTTCTTTCTGCTATTAATGGTGTTTAGGGATAATATATTTGCATCCATTAGTGCAATCAAAACATTGCAAACATCGTAGGCGCATACTCCCTCAAATACGTCATGCATAATGTCGAAGCAAAAATTTTCTGTTATATTAAAATGTTGCAATTCATTAAAAATACATGTGCTTTTGACACCAGTTTCTTTGAAATCGTTTGCAATTAAGGCTTCTGCATAACCATTTTCATTTCGTAAGCTTTCAAGAATTTCTAAAGTGTCATGTTTCATTTCCATTTTTTCTCTTGTACATGCTCGACAATATCTTTTTGCATTAAACGATTGTACATACCCTAAAACACTGTTAACAGCCAAGTTGTCACCCACTATCAAACCTAAAATAAAATGGACTTTGCGAACTTTCTGATCTGTTTCGACGTCTATGCCTAATTCCAGTTTCTTTAGCTCTTCCACAAGGTGAAAAAATGAGCGTTCATTGCCACATTCCTTTAAATTTTTGGTTGATATAAATGCTGCTGGAAAAATGTATTGCAGTTTAGACAGAAGGTACTTAGGCATCGAAGGAAAACTGATATAACAGCCACAAATGGAGAATACGTGACTGCCAAGTGGGTTGTTTATTTGGAAATCATCAAAATACATAACGTAAGGAACAACAAGGCTAGACTGGAATGCTCTTATATTTTTTCGAAAAATACCTCCACTGGCAAAGTTATTAATGGTATGGCCAAGCAAGCTTTTTTCAATATTTTGAAGTGTCTCGTCTAGCATATTGGGTATTTGAAAAATGGACTTGAACATGAAGTGTAGTGGCATTATATAAATATTAAATGATTTTGACCCTAATGTGGGGTTTCCATTATATATTATTTCTGAAATTCTTTCATCAATCAAAACAGAATTGGGTTCTTCATATAAATGTAAAGTTTTCAACGTTTTAATTAATCTGTATTCTGTGCGTATGTCTTCGAAAGGACTTCGACAAAATTTTAAAGTTGATTGCAAATTTTCATTTATTTGACTTTCGTCCAATTGGCTCTCAATTGTATCAACTATGGATGTGAGTAAGGAAGAAATCATGTTTTGCAAGTCATCGACATAGTTTCTAGGCATACAATTCTGATCGTACAGCTTTAAAGATAATTCCAACGCTTTAACTTTTAACTCATGTAGAGAAAGAGACCGATTTTGTGAATTTTTAGTTGTAGTAGATTTTGTATTGTATTCATTGTATTCATTATTTTCAGAACATACAGAAGATACATTTTCATCAACAAAAAAGAATCGTTGTTTTCTCTATCATTTTTATGAATATTTTCCAAATGAGTTTTAAAACGAATAAAGTTCGTGAAAGTTTGGTTGCAATTCGTCTGCATACAATTTATTTTTAAGGATTTTCTTGACAACAAATGAGATACTTTCAGATGTGAAGTCAACAAATGCGGAGTCGCAAATGTTTTTCGACACTTGAAACACGCATACATTTTAATTTAATTATTCAAAATATTTATCACCGATGTCACCTTCGAAGACTTGGAGTCAAATTTCGTATCAATTTTATAAAAAAACTTTTGGAGAAATAACCACGATTCCTGACAGGCCTTTGGATATTCTAATGACAAAACATGGAAAATTTTAAAACAAATATCCAAACTTTGAACAAAAGAATTCAACTTAATTAAATTTTTGTCAAAATAAATATAAAATCCTTGCAAATCGAGTTCATCACCTTCCACAATTAGAAACGGCTGTAGAGTTAGCCCTGCTGAGTAAGACTTGTTTACCAGTTCTTCAATGCGCCGTTCAATGTCATTCAGAGTTACTAGGTGGAGAACTAAACTTTCTTGGGCGTCCGCAATTGTGGCTTTTTTAGTCTTCTTTCCATTAGAATCTTTGAAGCGCGCAGACGGCGGAAAAATTCCGTTTAAAAGAATTGAAATGAAGTAGTCTTGAGAATCTAAAGAACAATTTCTTAGTAATTTTACTTTAATATAAAATTTACTAGATTCAATACACACCCTTATTTGTGACAGACTTTGCTTTTGAGAGCTGGTGCTTGCAAAAGTATTATTGACATTCGTATCATAATACTTAAGGATGTTTGGTTTAAAGGTGTCCCACTTAGATAGTAACGACACTCCTTTTGAAGAGTGCAGCAGCTCGAAGTCAATTTCGATCTAGAATAAGAAAAAAAGCATATATTAAAATACTATAATGAAAATAGATCACTGGTGCGACTACCCAAAAAAAATATGTAAGAAAGTCAGTGTTTGTCAGGCTCTGCACCAGCCGACTAAACCGATTAAGTAGCGGTTAAAATACACATATCAGAAATTACACAGGTCAACAAAGTGACCAATTCTTACGGGTGCAGCCATGTCGATATAAAATCATGATAAATATATGTTAACTGATGTCATAGACTCGACGAGTAAACAGATGTATTAAAATAAACTGGATTTGCCGGTAAGTATATGGAGCTTACGTCCTTCGAGACTTTAGCTCTTAACAGGTCTGAGATCTTTTGGTGCGGACATACGGACAGACAGATAAACGGACGGAAGGACATGGCCATATAGACTCAGCTGTTGATGCTGATCAGTTGATATCAGTAAAATTGGTGTTAAATCAAAAAGCAAATTAACTTTGAAAAGCCAGCTCTACGGGAGGACCGAAGCTGAGATGGAAAGACCACGTTAGGCTAGATTTTCCCAATCTTTCAGTTAACAACTGAAATAAGCTCGCAAAAACAGAAATGACTGCCAAATGAACAGGCCAAATAAGAAGAAAAAATTTAGTTTTAGCTAAAACATACCAAATCAGCAGCTTTAGATCCGGATAATTTGGACCATGCCTTTAAAAATTCGGCGCTATTTAGCTTCTCAAGGTCCCGTCGGCGAAGTACAAAAGTTTTTTTCCAATTTTCGCAGACCTCATACCAATTCGCACAACTTCTATTTAAATGCGTTTTGAGAGTTAAGGCAATGGACTCGTCCGTTTCAATCAAATCGGGAGAGCATCGATTATAAAGATTTAAGTTATTTTCATCAAGATTCGAGCTACCAAAACTTTCGTATTTCTTGCGTTTTGCTCGAATATTTTTATATTTTAAAAACAACTTTCCGCTTGGATTGCTCTTGCCCAATCTTGGAGTAAAATAATATTCCTAAAAAAAGAAAATATACAAATTAATTAGAATCGTCATTTGACAAAGGCAATGCACAGATATTGGAAAAAATATCAGACTAATCACTGATTACACAAGTTTACAAGATTTTTGCATACCTGATTTAAATGTTTATTATATGTAGTTTTTGAAAAAGCTATTTACCTTCATTTGGGTTTCACTGGGAAACACATAAACGAGCTCGCTTATTAAAAACGGGAAATCCTGAATTTGAATTTGTATATCCTTTATATTGGCTTCTTCGACAATTATATTAATAATTTCATCTCTATGATAAGAGGTTAGGCGATTGTTGTTTTTTTCGTATTGTATAATTGACCTTCCTTTAGACGAGTCTTTTAAAATGCGGAATAAACTCTAAATTGAAAGATTTTTTTAAGCAAAATAAATTTTTGGTAATAAGGGTCTTAAAATAATTTACCTTGTTAAGCACGCGTTTGCCAATATAGTCATCGCTGTTTGGAACATCATCATTTAACGTTGCGAATTTGTCGTCGTTGATGCCAAACTATGAATAATGGAAAATGGTTTATAAATGCTTGTAAGCTAGTGTTATTTTTTAATCTCATACATACCGTTTTCTGCTTCCAAATTTTTAACTTCTCCCGAAATATCATACGAAGCCCCAATGGAGGTATAGCCTCTTTAAGGTCGTCCGTATTCATGAACTGCAAACTTTCGTATGTAACCGCCGCCGCTGTTTTGATGATAAAAAAGCTTAATTAAATATGTTCAATACACATTGTGTATAAATTTAAAAAAAAAAATGTTTGTATGTTTGTACATATATATGTGTGAGTCTAAGGACAGGACAGGTCGCCCTGCATAGCAACATATGTACGTACATAACCGGCATGGACACACTGCACACTGCCGTTGTAAAAAAACGATTGTATGTGTGTGTGTGTGTGTATGTTGTTTCTAATATATGTACATACATATGCCCACACCATTGCACGCATCTATAAAGATCTTTTAAAAATCGAAAACGCACTGAATACACACAATTCTATGTACATACATATGTACATAACCGCACAGCGAATTTTGAAAAAGGACGCGTGCCGCTGCCAATGAAAAAAAACCTTTATGTGTGTGTGTATGTTTTTTATAATATGTATATGTACATACATATGGCCACACCATTGCACGCATCTAGAAAGATCTTCTTAAAATCTGCATACACACAACTGTATGTACATGCATATGTACATAACCGCACGTGCATTTTGTCAAAAAATCAAAAACGCACTGTATACACATAATTGTATGTACATACATATGTACATAACCGCACGGCAAATTTTGTGTGTATGTTTTTCAAATATATGTATTTGTGCACACATAACTAGACGCGTGCCGTTTAACACACTTGGAAACATATGTTTTTATGCATGCATCAAATGCAACAAAAAATGCAGATTACTTACCAGTTAAATATTGAAGCACAGACTCTAGCTTAAATTCCGTAAGAAGATTAAGAAGTCGGATGTCTCCTGCGCTTGACTGATTACCGTCCACACTGAATTTTTCGTCACTCATTTTTGACCGCGTGCCACACCAAATAATACACAAATGATCGGCCAAAGCACACAAAACGGTAGCCCGAACGGTTCCGAACGAGAAAAAACGAATACAAATACGGAGAATGAATTCGGTTCGTCTCTCTTTCCTTCGCTCTCGCTTCCGCTTGGTGTCAAATCACAAAAAATTTGTCCGCGGAGATTCGTCGCATACTACGTTTGCTTACCGACTGAAATTTTACAAGTTGTCAAGAAAGCGAGAGAGCAAGTGTGCCTACTTTGCTTAGTACATTTTGATCTCGACACGGATTGAAGTAAACATTTTTGGTGATTTAAATTTTTTGAAGGGGTGGATTATTTTATTAGCTTGAATTGTGTAGAATATCTTGAAAATCGAGATTGAATTTTCAATCTCATGCCGGGCTTACTCCAAGATTTAAAAGATTGAAAATATCTCTCCTTTTTTTTTTTTTTTGGGTTTTTTTGTCCGGATCGCCCTGTCCTTTGGGTTACCCTTAGCTGAATGCCGGTTGGTTTATGGTAAATGGCCTGGCCGATGGCAGTCCCAAAACCGCCTGGCGGCTGGCTGACAATTTGTGTGCAAACGTCTGGCGTTCCTGTGCTGATCGGACAGTCCGATGATAACCCCTTAGCAAACTGACTGATGGTTGACTTAAATTGTATGAACATCTGGGGGTACTGTGCCAAACGGGTCTCATTTTTTGGCCAAAACTCTGGCATTTCTACACCAGCCCAGCTAGGAAGCTGAAATTTCCGACGAAATGATCTTAAAAGATTGAACTTAACGCACATAATTTAAAAAAGCAACAAAAAAAATTTATACGATATTGATAATCTAAATCAAAGTCGAAAAATATTTCAACTTTTTCGTTTTTAAATTATAGAAAAAACACTTGTAATTAGATTTGACCCAATTCCTGCATAGAGTATGTATAAGTACCAGATAACTCAAAAAAATTAATATATTCTGATATGTCCAATGGTTTATGAGATATTGACCCAAGCAGTTTTTGAACTTGACTGCCCACCCTGTCGAGGACTTTTAGTCAATCTGACTACCCTCACCGATTTTTCTACCTATTTTACCTCCTTTTAAGATTCAATACTTGAAAAAACAAAATAAAAATAAAAATTTAATTAATTAAAAATCTAATTTTTTAACACATTAAAATTTACCTCCAGTGCTTCTAAGAGTATGCTACATATTTTAACACATTCAAATTGGCTTAGTATAAAAATAGTATACATCAGAGTCCATGTGTTATTTTCCGAAGTTTAGAAAAAAAGCATACTTCTAGGCTGACTGTATAATAGAACTTGGTTGATTTCAAATGGGAGTATAATTTTAAATGCGATATTATAAAAATTCAAAGCCAAACCGCGCAAAAGCGCATACCTACAGCTACTGTACATTATTCAAAGAAAATAATAAGCTATATTGCAAGCAAATTAAGAGAGGTACCTTTGGGTACTCTTAACACAAAGTTGCTAAATGTAAAAAAGGCACAAAATTTTAGATTTTTTTAATTTTTATGTAAACGCTTTCAAATGGAAACTTCTTGATAATTTTTTATGGCAATCTAGTGCGAAGTCGAAAATAAGAAATCAAATTGCGGCAGCTGTTGCTTTTCCAACTTTGCCTTTTTTTTTTGTAGGAATTTTATGAAAAATCAACTTTGAACGGCAGGCATTCAAAAACTATTTTGTAAAAAGGTTCAACATTTTGCCAGAAAATAGCTATATGTATTCAAAATCATTGCCGACCTTCGTTTCCCAAAAAAAAAATTGGGACTTTTGGCCAAAATTTCGGGCTGCTGGCCCAGTGTGCACCGGATGCTTTGCTTTTGGCAGCACCCGACACAAAAAACTACTGGGGCGTTAAGAGTTTGTTTTACTAATATGCATGTACGTGGTTTACCCTTACCCATGGTATGGTACAAGTTGTATTTTGGCGTCCTCAAACCACTGATCCTGTCACCAGTGATCCATTGGATTGATTGGACTAGAATAATATCGGCTTCGCCTTTTGCTAGGCGAAGCAGAAGTGGAGCGGAAGCTGCTTTACTGTGATGTAGATTTATTTGGAGGACCTGCATCATCAGAAAGAGCTTCCACCGCCGTCAGGGTAGCATCGCCTTCCGCATCATCATCATCCTGCAGAAGCTCTTGCTCGGTGTAGAGTCTTCCTAGACTCGAGCCATAGTCTGACCCGGACGATAAGTAGCCTCCGGATTCCTCTATGAGAGGTGTGTCGTCAGTCTCCATATCGACCTCACTGGGCTCTTCTGCGCCGTCGTATCTGTCTTATAGACAGTCATTTTAACCTTCTTGAACGCGTAGTCAAGAAGGCCGTTCGATTTTGCAAGGTGATCCACTGTCTCATTATTTATCTGGAAGATTAGGTGGATGTTCGCATCGTTGAACTCCTCCACTTTCATAATCTTCCAGTTCGCTGTTGGTACATGCGGGTTGAACACAGTCATTATTTCCAATATCTCCGACGGGTCGCTAAGCTTTTTGGGCAGCCAGACTCGCGCTCTAGGGCAAGAGAGGAAGTCTTTGGCGTCAACCGCCCTTAGTTGAGCCCCTGGGTACACTTCCCCCACTTTTCCGATCGCTGCCTTATACAGCTCCGCTGACCTTTCGTCATCGCACTCGATTGGCTTCACGTTTCCTTGAAACCAGCCCGCGTTATTGCATATAGGGGGTGGGCCAGGGTTCGCTCTCAGCACCTCCATGGCAACATCTCCCAGCTCAACCTCTACCCATTTCCATTGGTGTAGAGGGATTTTACCGTCATTCCTACTGGCATCGATAACACCCAGGATCTTTTTTCCTTATGCTACCTCAGCATAGGAAAGTGAGAGCGGGGCGCCGTGTGTTTTTGTTCTCTTTGGGGCCTCAGTTTGGCCTTCCTCCAAGGATCTATCCCGCTTAGCTCTGGTAGCTTTCTTAACAGGATTTTCGTAGTCGACTCGGAAATCAGGAAGCTTGATTTTATGCAAGTTGACCTGGAGGACCTTCAACTGCATGTTCGTTGTCGGCGTGCCCCGGCCTGGATGGGTCAACTACCATGGTTGAGTCCTCATCCTCATCGTCCTCCAAACTGGGTGGAACAACTACTGTGGCGGATTCCCCATCCCTTTCGTTCTCAGCAGACTGTACTGCCTCCGTAATATCGAGGCTGTTGGCTTTATCGACCATCTCGTTGATGCCAAGGTCTTTCTCGACCTCTCCAGCCTCTAACGTGTGCTCGTTTTTATCTTCGGGATGGCGCTTTAAAGTTTGAGAATTTGCATTTTCATGGCTAGATTACTTCACAGCTGGCGCCAATAGCTGGTGAAGGTGACAGTATGTGTAAAAACAATTTTTTCTAAAGAAAGAAAAAAACTTTTATTATTAGATGTTCAGAGGCGGGATCGAACCCACGACCTAGGCCACACACGGCCACAGGCCACAAACGGCCACAAACGGCCACATACTATATTAGGGTATAGCTCGTTTTAAGCCGACGTGCATACATTGTCCATTGTACAGCCGAAACCCTCGGGGTTCAGTTAGAGGATTTCCGCCAGCTATATAGAAGGTGTTTTAAAAAAAGTTTTTATGAATTCAGATTATCATGAAGATTGAATTGATGGCAATGGACAAGTAAGCGTCACTTCTTCGTTTTGTGTTGAAAATTCTAAACGGGCCGTAGCAACGCACTCCGAGAACCTGCTAGTGTAAAATATGTATAAAATATGTATGAATAATACTAATTAAATGTTTAATTAGTTTACACTTGAGTGTTTATTGAAAAAACCAGCAAAAAACTGTATGTGTCGCAATAGGTTAACAGAACAACAGCTGGTGATGTCAGCTAATTTATTGACAATACTTTTTTTTATGTTGTTGTTTGATTTTTAAACAGAATACTTTATGTCCATGTTGACGTGAAAACCCTAATACAATAGTTTTTAAGTCAATGTATAAAAGATCCGGCCAACCACGGAGCCAAAAAAAAGTTTTTTCAATTCGAGAAATCCACCTCCACGTCGCAAAATTAAAATAATATTTGTCTTCCTCGATCGAGATACTATTGAGGATAATATGTATTGCACTGAAAAACTGCACCATTGGTTTTGTTTGCTCTTTTTTCCAAGATATAGCAGGAAAACGGATTTGAAGTATTTCTATTCTCCTGGAATTTTTGGGATACATTTTTGGATCCATGAGTCTTTTGAAACGGAGCAAGTTTCATTGTTAACTAGAGTCGCTTCACAAGAAGAGTGAAAAATTCCAATAAGTATTTTTATTGGATTTAAAAGTTAATAATGATTTGGACCGCGACAGTAGAGAGCTTTAGCTAGCTGGTGCCAAAAAAGTATGAGACCGACAACTCCTTTCGTTTAACTCATTTATTCCACTGACTGCTCCAGCAGTCTAGGCTTTGCTTATACACAAATAGAAATGTTGCTTAGTGACTATGTTGCTGAGCGCATACTAATATAAGAGAGGATCTTCAAAGTCTGTTTCATTACAATGCTTTACATTTTAATCTGTAAATATACTACTTTAATTCTGTTTATCTTTATCTTTAATGATTCAACATGCCGGCCCCGTTAAAGGCACATGGCTCTTTAACCAACTGGAAGCAGGGCAAGCTTGTGAATGGGTCGTTTCATTGTTCCGCCTGATGTGCGTACTTCGGCCACACGCACTTTATTGTCGTCTCCTGTAATTACGCGCGTGACGCGTCCCGTGAGCCATCGTTGAGGAGGCAGGTTGTCCTCGTGAATTAGCACGAGGGAACCGATCACCAGATTGGGCGACTGCGTGGCCCATTGAGTTCGTTGCTGCAGGTCGAGTAGGTAATCCTTCGACCAACTGCGCCAGAACTGCTGCCTGAGCAGTGACAGCTGCCGCCACTGCTTCAAAAACCCGAAGCTGGCCTTGCTGGTTACTCCTTCTTGCTCGGATTCGTGCGGCAGCGAAAGTAGAGGTCTGCCGATTAGCAGATGACCCGGCGTTAACGCTTCGCCATCGTTGGGATCGTTGCTGAGCGCCGTTATGGGTCGAGAATTGAGTAGCGCTTCGATGTCCACCAGGTGTGTGTTGAGGTCCTCCTGCGTAAGGTTCGCATTGCCTACGCCTCTCAGTAGCCGCTGTTTGGCGGACTTCACCGCCGCCTCCCATAATCCGCCGAAATGAGGGGCTCTCGGTGGAATGAACACCCACTCTGTGCCTTTCTCTGCGGCGTACTCCACTAGCCCTTGCTGTTGTGTGGCGAACGCTGCTTGCAACTCCTTCAACACGTTGCTCGCTCCTGTGAAGTTCGTTGCGTTGTCGCTGTATATTCGCTCTGGAGCGCCTCGTCTGCCGGTGAACCTTTTAAAACAATTCAAAAAACAATCAGTGGACAAATTTCCGATGGGTTCAATGTGAACAGCCTTTGAAGTGAAGCACACAAAAATAGCTACGTAAGTTTTAATAGGCGGTCTGCCGCGGACTTTCGAACTAACGAAAACTGGGCCGAAAAGGTCCACTCCACATACAGCAAATGCACTTCCTGGTCGCACTCGATCTTGTGGTAAATTGCCCATTATTTGGCCTAACAGCTTCGGTTTATAGCGAAAGCAGTGCACGCATTCTCTAACAATTCTTTTACATGCCTCTCGAGCATTGATCAGCCAAATATCCTCACGTAATAGAGACATCAGAACCTTTGCACCAGCATGATGGTTTTTTAGATGCAAGTTGCGAATGTGAAGTTGCGATAGACGTGTATTTCGAGGCAGTAGCATTGGAAACTTCGTTTCATACGGTATTGGCGCATTTAGTAGCCTGCCACCCACCCTCAAGATTTTTAGTTTCACATTTCTGTGTTGAAACTCGTCCAAAAAGGGATTCAATCTCTGCAAATTTGGGCAGAGTACCTTTGATTTTGCCAAATCAGCGATTTCAAGACGCAGTTCCACGGATTGCACAGCTTCGACTAATTTGAGAAAGGCAAGCCTTAGCTCAGATGCTGAAAGTAGCTTGGAATCGTTGCCCTTTGTTCTGTAAACAAAACGGTTTACATATGCCATAATCCGTACCAGTTTCGTAAGTACCGAGAATTTGTTTATCAACTCGATTATTGGGTGTGGCTCTAGAACAGCGACAGTGTGCACTGTAGCATTTTTTCTGTCTTCCGATCCTAAAAGCGATGCTGGGACCTCAACTTTTGAAGTTGAGGCCACTCGTCTGCAGATTTGGACAAAAACTCTGGCCCATTGAACCAAAACGAGCTAACTAACTCGTCTATATCAGTGCCGCGTGAAAGAAGGTCAGAGGGATTGTGCTCTGAAGGTACATGGCGCCAAGTGGCGTTAGTGGACAATTCCTGCACCTCTGCCACTCTGTTTGCAACGAAAACTGCTAGAGTGGATGGGTCTCGTTTCAGCCAGTATAGAACGACCTGTGAGTCTGACCAAAAGGTTACCCTTGTGATACACAATTTTTCAATCATAGGTTCTACTTGCTCCCAAAGCTTGGCCAGTAGGTGTGCGGCGCAAAGCTCAAGCCGTGGTATTGATTTGGTCTTTAGCGGTGCTACACGAGATTTTGCAGTCAATAACCTGACTTCAGTTTGACTCTCTGTGCTAGCGCGGACGTAAATGCAACAGCCATATGCATGACTCGATGCATCAGAAAATCCATGGATTTCGATATTTTTATAATTGGCAAGACACACCCCTCGAGGAATCGAAATTTTGGCAAGGCTGCGCAAGTTTGCTTTGAACCTTTCCCACTCAGTATGAAGGTGCATTGGAATGGACTCATCCCAATCGATTTTTTGTTGCCATAAAATTTGCAGCAACATTTTTGCCCTTGTAATAATAGGGCACAGTAATCCCAATGGATCAAACAGCCTAGCTGCGACTGACAGAATGTTTCTCTTCGTGGGAGCTATAGAATCAAATGTGTCTTTTAAGCGATAGTGAATTAAGTCATCTCTAGGTGACCATAGCATACCCAAAGCCTTCACGGAATCCCCGATGTTAAGCTGCAAGTCCTTTTCGCTGCTGATGGTTTCAAATAAGTTTGGATGGTTTGTTGCCCATTTTGCTAACTTAAAGCCTCCCATTTCTAGCACTTCCTCAACTTCCTGACATATGACCTTTAGTTCGGAAAGTGAATTAGCGCCAGCAAGCATGTCGTCAACATAAAAGTCGTTTTTAATGACAGCTGCTCCAACGGGATGTGACTTGCTATACAAATTCGACAATTCTGAAAGACATCGAACTGCCAAAAAAGGGGCAGAAGCAGTGCCGTACGTCACTGTGTTTAAACAGTAAACCTGAACGTCTTGAGAAGCATTTTCTCGCCAAAGCACCAATTGAAATTTGCGATCAGCTTCAGTAACATTTACCTGTCTGTACATTTTTGAAATATCGGCTGTTATGACATACCGATGCAATCGAAATCGAATCAACGTTGAATAAAGCTCCCTCTGAATAGTAGCACCAACCATAAGCGTTTCATTTAAAGAAACTGACGTTGAAGTTTTACTTGATGCGTCAAATACTACACGCAGTTGGGTTGTGGTACTCTCAGGCCTCAGGACACACTGATGTGGGATGTAGTAGTGTGGTCCTGGTGGAGACGACATTAGTAGCGACATATGACCCAAGTCACGATATTCTCGCATGAAGTCATTGTACATATCGTAAAGGCTTTTATCTTTTTGTAATCTGCGCTCCAGCGATTGAAACCGTCTCCTTGCAGTTTCATACGACTGACCTAGCACCGAAGGATCGATTTTAAAGGGCAACTTGACTTCAAACCGTCCAGAAGGCAGTCTGACAACATTTTTCTTGTAATGTTGCTCACAAGCTTCTTGTTCAGCCGTGTAAAAGGTGGCCTTCGATTTGGTTGGGACTTGCTCTAATTCCCAGAATCTTTCAACCAACATATCGAGAGAACATTGATTATTGAACGTTGTGAGATTGCAAGCTGCTGTATTGCTAGACTCAGTCCGAGAACATTTCCCAGAAACCACCCAGCCCAATAACGTTTTTTGTATAGCTGGGAGTTCTGAACTTAGTTTTATTTGGCCAACGCACAACAACTCAAAGAATATTTCTGCACCTAACAGAATATCAACCTTAGCTGGTCTGTAAAAATCAGGATCTGCTAATTCAATATTTGGTGGAATATTCCACTTGTGAGAACTAACTTTATGACCAGGTTGATACGACGATATGGATCCAAGAATCCAAAAGTCAGCATTAAAATTATGTGCATTAATACGAGATTGGACTGTTGTGTGCACTTTATGCCTAATTGATGTACTATTTTTTCCAACAGTCACTATATTTAGGGAACTGTTCTCACGGCGAAGGCGCAATCGTTGCGCTAAATTCTCAGACATAAAATTTACTTGAGAGCCTGAGTCAAGAAGTGCTCTAGCGGGTTGAAATTGACCTGTTCTGTCTCTGATTTTAATCAGTGCGGTAGCGAGAAGCACTTGATCAGTGCCTTGCACATGACTTGCAAAGGCCTGTGATGTGGGCGACTCCACAACAGGAGTGGCGGTAACTTGAACATCATATCGATGTAACACTGTATGATGCGGCCTTGAGCAAACGCGACACTTGGAAGTTTTACATTTTGTTACCGTATGACCTGGTTTTAAGCAGTTTATGCACAATTTATGAGCCTTTACAAAATCAAACCGTTGAGCAAAGGCCATAGCAGTGAAAGACTGACAGTTGCAAATGTTATGGTCAGCTGATCTGCAATATAAGCACTTAGGTTCAGGCTTCAGAGTGCCTTCTGCACAGGAAAATGATGATTTGTAGGTTGCTTTACCTGAGTCAGCTTTGCTCTTCACTTTGCTCTTTGTTGATTCCTCTGCTGCCAAATATTGGTATCTTCTATTAAGTTGCATAGCACATTCGGACCACTGGGGAAGCTTGTCGTAATCAAGCTGTTCTTCAAACCTGGCTTTAGTAGTATGATCCACCTTTGATAACACTATGTGGATGAGCATAGCGTTTGCAATATTTGTATCATTTCCGACGGACAGCAGTGAGGCATATATAGCTGAAACTGTGTCAATTATATTCCTTAAGCCGGAACTTGATGGCCTAGTCATGCTGGGCATATCGAAAAGCTGCGATATTGTGTCGAAAAACATAAGACACTTATTATCGTATACTGACTCAAGGGTGGTCAAAGCCTTGGAATAATTTTTGTCCGTAATAGGAAATGCCCTAACTGTGCCTAAGGCCTCATCAGATAGACATGAAACTAAGTGGCTAAATTTCTCTACATCCGTAAGCGAAGAATCATTGTGAACCAGACTTTTGAACAAACTGATAAAATTTTTGAACTCAGCATGCTTACCTCCGAATTTTGGTAATCGCATCTTCGGCAGGTGAGAACTAATAGAAGTGTGCATAGTTCGTGGTTTTGAATCCTCTTCTTGTGTAGCTCCCAAAAACAAGGCCTTTGTACTCACAGATAGGTCTTCCAATAAACCACGACTTTTATTACTAGGATTTAAGTTGTCGATTTCACCTTGGATTGTCATAGCTTTCTCAATATATCCATTAAGAAACTGCAAGCGACACTCCAGTTCAATTTTATTGAATGATATGGTTTTTTCTATGAAAGCAGTTTTCATTCGTTGAATATCGAGCATCACCTGATCCAATTTCTGCACATTTAGTGCCAGTTTTTTGGTTAGATCAGTCATAGCGAATTATGACAATTAGTTGTATATAAGAATGTCTAAAAAACACTAGCGAAATTTCCAAATGCAGACTGTTTTTAATGTCTTGTATTTTATTAATCAAAAACCAAACAACGCGAGAAGCGGCCTAACCGACTCGATACCCGACTCATCAAAAACATGTTTAACAGTGTTCCGCGTCACTTGGTGTGACCATCCAAAAAGTAGCACTTAGGGTGGTAGCGGGGAGGGCGGATCACTGCAACGAGAACCGTTCATCCGTCTTATCATTCTTCGGCAATCGTTCTTTGTCAATTACAACTTCTCTTGAAGGACGATCCTCTATCTTTAAACTTAGGATAACTCCAATTGCGGGGGCGGGAGGGGGCGGGCAATTTGAAACAACTGCGCGTGCAGATAAAAGAAGCTGTCCCAACAGCCAAACCTCTATCTCTTACCATCTCTGAGATCTAGGTGTTCAACAGACAGACGGACGGACGGACGGACGGACGGACGGACGGACGGACAGACGGACAAGGCAACGACCGGCTGTTGAGCGCAAGATATCAAAAAGTAGATAATTAATATCTACATAAATATGTAAGCAAGGGCCAAATGTATGTAATTGGAATGGTACCGATGTAGAATTATGGCTACGCTCAGACCGCGGCAATGACTCGAAATGCTTTCAGCTTATACAGCCATACGACATAGATTTATAAGAGAATGCTATAAACCTCGCAATATAAGAACATTAAACCAACGAACAGTTGCAGCTAAATTTAGAGCAGCCTTTTCTGTTTGGTGACAATGGCAATGTATAGCGATCGATCCGCTTATGCTATAAAAAACGACAAGTGCTTCGCCGACGAAGCTTATTCCGCTAAGCAGCAGCCGAATAGATCAGAAATATGGATTTAGATGAAAGAGGCCGATTACAGTATGGGCTCTGTCTATTTATTGCTTCTTCCTTCTTCGATGCATTTATCCATAAGCACTTATGTATGTATATATAGAAAAACCGTTTAAGCGACAATGCAGCGGTTCACTTCAAAGGGCATTCACTTTGAGACTTACATATACAAGATGGGCATGCAATTATAAGTGCCAACAATTGATTTGCTTGGGAGTTTGGCAACTTAGTGAGACTACGGCTCGAGATGTGCAATCAATTTTTGACACTTTTTACCTGTGGGTGGACTGCAACATTGGGTGAAACTTCCCTTCTCTCTGGTGTGTAGCTGCGCGGCATCTGAGCTCCACTTTTAATGAACAGGTGGTAAACAGAGGTGGTGGGTCTAGCGTCTTTCCAGCAGTAGAATTTCCAAATGATCTTCTATTCAGGGCAGCAGCAAACACACGACCGAAGGCAAGCCAGCTAGCTTAGGCGATTTAAAGAGCAGCGATTTATCAAAGTGCAAAAAGGCACTTTGCGACACAATAATTTCCACGAAAACTACTATCGATGTCCCTGCTCGGGCGCCAATGAAAAATTCCAATAAGTATTTTTATTGGATTTAAAAGTTAATAATTTTGACCCCCAAAGTGAGAGGGTTTTGGGGGGGGGGGCCAAAGTATGAGACCGACAACTTCTTTCGTTTAAGCCTGTTCTCAGAAGCGCGGAAAATTTAGCACGCTAAATTGCACTTTATAAATTTAGCATCCACAATAAATTTTTAGTGCGCCCATATATACGCCAAAGAGGCCAAATACAGAAACGGCCACACTGCTGGTCAGCTGTTTTGATTTGTTTACAAACAAAATTTGGCCAACAATAATTACTTGGAGAAGTTTTTACAAGATATTGGCTAATCGGCCTACAGTGTGGGTGAAATGCAGCAGTTTGTGGGGTATTAATGCATCCTGCGGCCCCGGCGGAGGCCAAGACACGCGACAAAATGGGGGTTGATAGTTGTTTGACTGAACATTTCTTTGCAGAAATGAGCTGCGGGTAGGTTGGAGTACCTACAAATCATAGATTTGTGCTATGCCACCATCTTGGCTCTCAAGTGAAACGCTACGCTAAAGATTAGAAAAATATATTTTCAGTTCCCATAAAAAACTGTTGTTTTATTTGCCGTAAATTCAAAATCCTCCTCCTCGGGTTCACGTTTGACAGACACGCCCCCACCCAGCTAGCTGGCTCACGGAGCGCCCGATCCAACTCCATTTTCAGCTGGTCGCATTGGGTTTATTTTTGACCTCCAACAAGGAGAAGCCGGACGTGGCCTACACAGTTTTCGCGGTGGGGGTGGTAAAAATGATGAACTGGATGAATGGTCATCACCTGCTGTTGGGCCTCCTCCGATTGCGGACGCAACCGTCCGTGCCAACCAGTACGCCCCTTCATTTGTGGCCCTTAGCTTATAGTTTTCTCGCGGTTTAAACTCCGCCGTTTCCTTCTGCCGATTTTTCCTCCATATTCGATTTATGAATGCGAAAATAAAGAGCTGCACCCAGTTCCGCCAATGGCATCAGCTGTTCATTCAATCCACCACGGCTATCGATACGTAACTATCGATAGGCCAATTGGGCATTTATTTAGCGCGTCTCAGAACACAGAAAATAATCAGCCGCGGAAACTTTCCGCCACTGTTTTTTTTATATGGAGTGCGTCATAAAAATTTATTTTCCGCGCTTCGAGAACAGGCCTTAACTCATTTATTCCACTGACTGCTCCAGCAGTCTAGGCTTTGCTTATACACAAATAGAAATGTTGCTTAGTGACTATGTTGCTGAGCGCATACTAATATAAGAGAGGATCTTCAAAGTCTGTTTCATTACAATGCTTTACATTTTAATCTGTAAATATACTACTTTAATTCTGTTTATCTTTATCTTTAATGATTCAACAAAGAGTTTACCAGCACAGAATGCCGTGCTAGCGATCAATATTGTCATGTATTGTATTTTCGTCAGAAACAATATTGGCCGCCACTATTGGCCATCATATGGACCTAACGCAAGAACTCAATAACGTGTCCCAGTATAAACAGCCAATAAGAGAAACGAGCGTAAGTTAAAGTCAGCTCCAACCGACATCAATATAACCGTTCCTCATAAGAAGAATTGTTTAATAGCGTTCCTATGTTCCTGAGGGGGCACATTCGAAAAGTATGCAACATTTTTTAACTCGGCTTTTTATTATTCGATCTTGATGAAAATTCCAGGGATTATAGATATTCCGAATATAAATTTAAGTTTTAAATTTGAACTCGATCCCTTAAAATGTGTGGGAGTTATTTAACATTTTTATACCCGTTACTCGTAGAGTAAAAAGGGTAAACTAAAGTCGTGCAAATGTATGTAACAGGCAGAAGGAATCATTTGCGACCATATAAAGTATATATATTCTTGATCAGCATCAACAGCCGAGACGATATAGACTTGTCCGTCTGTCCGTCCGTCCGTCTGTCCGTCTGTCTGTATGAACACCTAGATCTCAGAGATGGTAAGAGATAGAGGTTTGACATGTATGGGACAAATGCTTCTTTTATCTGCACGCAGATCAAGTTTGTTTCAAATATTGGCCACGCCCCCTCCCGCCCCCGCAATTTGGAAAAAACGTTATATCTCCCACAGTTCTAAAGATAGATGATTCGTACCTTCTAAAGATAGTTAGTGATTGGCAAAATGAATCGATTTGCTGAAAAAATGATACAGATCGGATGAACGGTTCTCAAGTTATGAGCAAAAAACTGAACCAAGCCCCTCCCCCGCTACCACCCCACCCACCCTAAAAAAATGTTGCATACTTTTCGGATGGTCACACTATAGAACGCAGGAACACTGTTAAACATGTTTTTTCATGAGTAAAGGGTATATCGAAGTCGGTTAGAGCCGACTTTAACTTACGCTCTCGTTTATTGTTGGGGCGGGGGTGGGCGGGGCAAAAATTTGAAACAAACTTGATCTGCGTGCAGACAATAGGAGGGTTGTTCTAGCTCTTCTAGTCTCTGAAGTCTAGGTGTTCTACGGACAAGGCTATATCAACTCGGCTGGTGATGCTGATCAAGAATATATATATTATACTTTAAATGGTCGGAAATAATTCCTTCTGCCTGATACATACATTTGCACCGGCTTTAGTATACCCTTTTACTTTACGAGTAACGGGTATAAAATAATAGAGGAAAGCTAACTTCGGCTCGACCGAAGTTTATATACACTTGGAGCATGATATATGCCTGCCAGTTTGTTATATGCCAGCTATACGATATATTCATCAGATTTTGATCAAACTCCCCATAATTGTGTTGAAACAGATAGTATACATAACTGGAAAGTATAAAGACGCTACCATTGAAAACCAAAAAGGTTTTTTTCACTAGAACTACTTTTTCTACCGATCGTTCCTATAACAGCTATATTCTATAGTAATCCGATTTCTGTAAAACTTGTCAGAATAGTGTGATATAGTAAAATATGTATCAGCAACAAGTTTGGAAGCGATAGCAATAAAAACAAAAATGGTTTTCTTCCTAAGACTTTTTTTCAGAACTATCTTTTGTATGGCAGCTATACTATATAGTTTCCGATTTTCATAAAACTTGGTGGAATGGCAACTATATGCTATAGTCATCCGATCCAGTCGGTTCCGACAAATGTGAAGCGTATTTGTACCAAAAGACTCTGTGCAAAGATTGGTTAAGGTAGCTTTAAAACTGACGGAGGAGATAGCATAGAAATAGACAGACAGACGGACGGACGGACATGGTTATATCAACTCAGGTCGTCATGCTGATCAAGAATATATATACTTTATGTGGTCGGAGATGCTTCCTTCTATGCGTTACAAACAATCAAGCAAATTTTAATATACCCTCTCCAAGGGAATAAAAACAAACCAGCTGCCAGCCGCTAACGAAGTTTAAATCAAATCGTCGTTCCGTCAACTGACTTAGATTTGCAAATCCAAACAACTTTCAGGTATACCATTAATGATGATTCAGATGCAGCTGCAATGGAAATGCTTGCAATTGCTCTTCCTGCTGCTGTTGGCCATGCCCGCAATGAGTGCAGGCTATCGGATACTCTTCATGGGTCCATTTCCGGCGCCCAGTCATTGGATGTGGATGGAACATTTTCAGCGGGACTTATTACAGCGCGGACATCTGGTGACGAGTGTTAACAATCATCCAACGGAGAAGCCACATGAGAATTTAACAGAGCTGATTATACAGCCATCGTTTGATATACCCAATCACTGTAAGTGTGAGAAGAGAGAGTATGTGATTTGACCATTTAGTTATTATTAATATTTCTTGATTTAGTTCCCAAAAAAAATATATTTAGTATGCGGTTTGCCAGCGATTTTCAGAATCTGAATTTTTATTGGCAAGTAGGTCTGTTGACCACAGAGCATGCTCTACAGGATCAGCAGCTAAAGAGATTAATTGAGAGCAAGGATGAGCATTATGATTTGGTCATTCTGGAACAATTCTTCCATGAGGCTTTTCTAATGTTTGGCAAAAAGTTCAATTGTCCGGTGGTGACTATGGGTAAGCTGTAGCATCGTCTAATATTTTAATATGTTACTTTTAAAATTCTTATGCCGGTTTAGAGTGGTTCCGATCCCGTCTTAAGCTGGGAAAATACAAAACTCTATATTGTTTGTGAGATTATAGTTCAACAAAGTTCTGTTAAACTTAAGAATGATTAAGAAAGAAGGAGAATAGGATATTTCTTATAACTAACAAGGTCGAATGTGAAGAAAATAAGCTATAAAATATATTTACTGTATTCACGATCCCCAGAGGAATTTTCAGCAAGTTCAATTGTTAACAACCCTTTTTGTCAAAATATCCGTTGAATTATAAGGACTTGTTTCTTCTTTTGGACGTAAAAAAATTATGACGCATTTTCTATACATATAAAAGATGTGTGTTTTCCGGCTCCAGGTCAGGTTGATAGAAAAAACTATTTATGTTTCTTTTTTCTCCGATATATTTCGCTTGCTCTTCGGCAACCGTCTTCAGGGCAAAACTACAAAAAACAAAAAAACAGCTTACGTACAATTTCAGCACGTCTACACCGTGTGACGTGGAGTCTTCAACTAAGTGAGTGCAGTTCTCAGTGTCAGTCTTAAAATTGAGTCTCCTGTCAGTTGAAGCGCTTGAGATATGCAACATTTCTAATGTGAAGTAATTTTGCTCTTGTTGTAGTATTGTCACTGCCTCAAAATTTGGCGAGTGGCCGCTGTTTTTGCGCAGTTTTTTATTTGTATGTGTGTTTGATGTCGTAGCTTGTAGTCAGATTTATGTTGGGCTACACGGGTTTTTAACTTGGATTTTGTCGTTCCTATGTAGACTTTGTTGCAACTATTGTATTTAGATCCTTCGCATGGTATCTCGTAGATGACATTCTTGACATCCGCTTTGTCTATTTATACCCGTTACTCGTAGAGTAAAAAGGGTATACTAAAGTCGTGCAAATGTATGTAACAGGCAGAAGGAATCATTTCCGACCATATAAAGTATATATATTCTTGATCAGCATCAACAGCCGAGTCGATTTAGCCTTGTCCGTCTGTCCGTCCGTCCGTCCGTCCGTCCGTCCGTCCGTCCGTCTGTATGAACACCTAGATCTCAGAGATGGTAAGAGATAGAGGTTTGACATGTATGGGACAAATGCTTCTTTTATCTGCACGCAGATCAAGTTTGTTTCAAATTTTGGCCACGCCCCCTCCCGCCCCCGCAATTTGGAAAAAAGTTATATCTCCTACAGTTTTAAAGATAGAGGATTCGTACCTTCTAGAGATAGTTAGTAATTAGCAAAATAAATCGATTTGCTGAAGGAATGATAAAGATCGGATGAGCGGTTCTCAAGTTATGAGCAAAAAAGTGAACCAAGCCCTCCCCGCTACCACCCTGAAAAAATGTTGCATACTTTTTGGATGGTCACACTAAGGTACGCGGGAACACTGTTAAACCTGTTTTTTCATGAGTAACGGGTATATCAAAGTCGGTTAGAGCCGACTTTAACTTACGCTCTCGTTTTGATTTGGTCCTGTTGAAAAATCCTTTCATCGTGTTCGGTGGATTATGCGCAATTTGTATGTTTTGTTTGTGGTAGCAATTTTATCGTGCAAATCGTTCTGATAGCTTAGGTACGTATGTGAGTGATCGGTATTTCTTAGTTTCCTGTATTCTTCTATTGTTTACGTTTTTGTGTCTTTTCAACAATGACTCTATTACCCACATAGGAAAATCATTATTTGACAAAATTACTTTTATTTCCGATTCTATGGCTGTCTGATATGTTTTTTCGTTGGTTCTAGTCATTCGTTGAATATACCCAAGGGCCGTATTCATTATAATGCTTCTTGGATGTGGGTCATTCTTTTATAAACCGAACAGTTAAAATTTTTTTTTTTTTCATTTTAATAAAATAAAATCTGAAATTAGATCTCGACATGCCCACCAAAACGTAATTTGCTGTTTAGCACAACAATTTTTTGTTAATTTTATAAACAATTTCAAAAACCGTCAAAAACGAAAAAATGGAAAATAAGCGTTTTTTTAAAAACAGGATTTCTCAGGTTTGGTTTATCGGACAGCTTTCAAGTTGATATTGGTGAAAAGTATTTTACTGTATCTACTCATATTATAATTTTATAGATTCTTAAATTATTTAATAATATTAAGTAATTGTTGCTAAAAATTATTTATAATTTTTTCTAAGTGTTAACCACCATGGTATAGCTTCTAGGGATAAAAAATTTATTGCCCTAAACGTAACTTAAATTACGGTGTTTTCAAAAGGATGGAGACTTTTATGTTTAAAAGATATCAATTTTTGAAGTTATAAACAAATAAAAAAAATACCCTTACACTGCTCGACAGCATTTTTCCCCAAAGCTCCAAACCACCTTTTTCTAAAGTAAATTGACCCGCTGATCACGAAAATCGCCATATAAAAAAATTCTACCGACGCGTTATCGAGATATTATCGATAAACGGTTTTTTCGATTTTTCCAAAAGTTGACTCCACTTAAACTCTCATAACTTTTTTGTTTTTCAATCGATTTAAAAGCTCTAAACAAATTTTAAAAGCAAATACTTGGCCAAACAGTTTGTTCTCGGACGAAAATGAGCTGGGATCTGTGCTGTTAGAGCTATGGGCTCAAAAAAAGAAAAAATATTATTTGATTTTGCTAAATTTCAAAATTTATCGAAATTAAAACGCTTGTAGATTCATAACTATACAAAATTGTAATGTTTTTTTTAATTGGACAGTAAAAAATATTCAATTTACTTTAACATAAGACCTCACATACAGAAATCGGACATGAAATGGCTTTTTTATTCAAGTTTTGGTGAAAAAGGCCAGACTGGCAAGTTTTCAAATTACTTCAGCATTTACAGAAACCAAGTGATTCTTACACTCAAGAATCAGATAATTTGATGTTCCCCTGATCGTACGTTACACTGTGACGGTATGACACTTAAGTGTGACGTTTCTGGACGCAGTGTAAACCGAACCTCAGTTGTTTACCGCAAGAAAAATTATGGTTAATCTTAATTTAATTTCTAAGAACGTTTGGTAAATTAAGTCTTGAAAATGACCAAATTTAAATGCAAAAAGAGCGTTAACTTATTTTGCAATGTTTACGGGTTGCATGTTAGAACTATCGAACGATATAACAAAAAGGAGTCGCTTAAAATAACGTATTTTAATTACTTCAAACTGTCAATAAAAAATTATGGTGCTAATTGGGTTCCACACCTGTTATGCGTAAATTGCCGTAGAATTTCGCAAAAGTAAGCTTCAGAAGAAAAAAAAATTTTGTATTTGATAGTCTAATGATTTAAAGGGTACAACAAGAGATCCAGAGTATGTTCGAAAAAGTAGATACGAAGTCTTCAGTATTTCTGGCTAGTTTTCAGGTAACACGGGCCTAGCCGAGCGATAATCAAAGATCCTTAATTTTTATTCCTACAGATTATTTCAAATTTTCGTATAAAATTTTAAAGTTAAAATAATTATCAACAGTTTTAACAATGTCTCTGAAATTTAACTTTCTGAACTCGAACCTTAACGCCTTTTATGAAAATTTGAGTGTCAAAAGCGATGAGCAACGAGAGAGGATTCACCTGGAAATGATGTCAATTAAGCACAGGTACCAAGGCAACAGGGACTTTAATAATTATTGTCATGGATTCATCCGAGAGTCTCGAGAGTCGCATACTGCCGCAAAAAGTGGTGCCATATATTTTGCAAGTGATTAAAATTAAATTTGATTGATTTTGCAATAAATATGTTTTATTAGAATTATTCTACGCCTGAGCTCATTAAAACTACTCACTTAAGTCAGAAAAAACAGCCCCAGCGGCATCTGAAGAAAAATATAGTTTTGTCCATTTCACCAAAAAAAATCATATAAAATCCACCTTATGTCCGATTTCTGTAAGTGAGGTCTTATTTCAAAGTAAATTGAATATTTCTTACTGTCCAATTAAAAAAACATAACAATTTTGAATAGTTATGAATCTACAAGCGTTTTAATTTCGATAAATTTTGAAATTTAGCAAAATAAAATAATATTTTTTCCTTTTTGGAGCCCATAGCTCTAACAGCACAGATCCCAGCTCATTTTCGTCCGAGAACAAACTGTTTGGCCAAGTATTTGCTTTTAAAATTTGTTTAGAGCTTTTAAATCGATTGAAAAACAAAAAAGTTATGAGAGTTTAAGTGGAGTCAACTTTTGGAAAAATCGAAAAAACCGTTTATCGATAATATCTCGATAACGCGTCGGTAGAATTTTTTTATATGGCGATTTTCGTGATCAGCGGGTCAATTTACTTTAGAAAAAGTTGGTTTGGTCCAATGGGGGAAAATCGACTCTCATTTTGTCGAGCAGTGTTATAGAATGCTTTGCCACGCAGTCAGTTTCAAAGCTATGTAACTGAAACTTATATTATATTTATATATATCAAGCTTATCAATAATGTCAACATCTCACAGATCGGACAGATATATCATATAGCTGCCATACGAATGCTATGATTAATTGCATTTTGTTGTGAATTAGGGTGACCGGAGATTTCAAAGTATATTATACCACAATTCGAGATGGCCGAGGGAGGTTGGCGCGAGATGAGAAATGGGCACTTGGCAATATAGAACTAGAAACGGTAAAACTGTTCAAATATCTTGGAGTGACATTATCTTCAAACATGTCATTTAAACAGCACATCAATTTAAAACTAAGTGAGTCCAAAAGAGCACTGAACAGCACTTGGAAAGCCTTAAAGAATAAGAAAAATGTAAGCGCGAGTACAAAGTACAAAATGTTTCAGGCAACGGCGAGAGCTATTATGTGCTATGCTGCCGAAGTCTGGGGATGGGAGTCATACGACGATGCCGAAAAATTGTTAAGATTCTTTCTGAAACAAATATTTCATCTCCCAAACAATACGCCAACATATGCGTTACATTTGGAGACAGGCCTACCTGAGATGTACCTTCACACACTACATGCGCATTTTAAATACATGAACAAAATCATGTCTTTGTCAGTTGACAGGTATCCGAATATGGTAGTGTCTGCACTGATAGCGTCGTCTTTGCAATGCTTTCAAAAATGGACAGAACTGGCCTCTGAACACGAAGTGAATCTGACCTAGCCGACCCTAACACCTGGAAAGAGAGTCAATCCTTACTACTGGCTTCAATCTACGACAGAACACGTGAGGCAAATATCAGGCGAGCCCGCGAAAGCACTTCTCGACAGATGTACAATCGTTTAAGTTACGAGCTTGGAGAAAATAATTACTTTAGGGATGACTTTGACACTCTAACCATTTCCTATATTTGCAGACCCAGAACAGAGGTACTGGCGCTTAACTACTCACCGCACAGACGTGTTGAAAATGAGCTGTGCAGCCTTTGCAACATGAGAGCACGCAAAGATGTGATTCACTTCATAGCAGTCTGTCCAATCTTGAACGAACTGAGGGTCCGCGCATGGGGCAAGGCATGTCTCACATTGGAAGAGCTAATAGCAGTCTTAAACGGGCAATCTTGGAGAGTGCTAGCAAAATTACTTTTTGATGCTTTTTAAAAAAAAGGAGAAAAAAGCTGGAAGAAGTTAAAAAAAAAATAATTTTTTTTTTTTTTTTTTTTTTTTTTTTTTTTTTTTGGCCCCCCCGGCCCCCCCCTCTGGGGAGATAAAAAATAAATTATCTCGAGGGGGGGAGGTTTGGGGGGGGGGTTTTTTTTGTAAGGGGGGGGGGGGGGGCCCTCCCCCCTTTTAAAAAAAAAAAAAAAAAAATTTAATTTTTTTTTTATTTTTAAATTTTTATCTTAAAAAAAAAATTTTTTTTTATTTTTTTTTTTTTTTTTTTATTAATAATTATTATTTTTATATATTATTTAAATAACAAAAAACTAATTTTTTTTTTTTTTTTTTTTTATATTTTTTTTTTTTTTTTTTTTTTTTTTTTTTTTTTAAAAATATAAAAAAAAAAAAAACCATATCAAATTTTAAAAAATTAAATTTTATTTTTTTTTTTTTTTTTTTTTTTTTTTTTTTTTTTTTTTTTTTACCAGGGACGGTAACAGTTATAACTTTTATTATAAAAGTCTTTTAATAACAGTTATTTTGAGAGTTTTATTTTAAAAGTTTTTTGGATAACAGTTATTGAGGACTTTTATTTTTTTCCTCAGAAAATAATAGTTATAAAAAACTTTTAATATATTACTCCAAAATAACTGTTATTAAAAGACTTTTAAAATAAAAGTCATTTCATAACAGTTATTTTAAAGACTTATATTTAAAAGTCTCAAAAAACAGTTATCAAAAGACTTTTATTTAAAAGTCACAAAATAACTCTTATCGAAAGACTTTTATTTAAAAGTCTCAAAATAACTCTTATCGAAAAAACTTTTATTTAAAAGTCTCAAAATAACTCTTATCGAAAGACTTTTATTATAAAACTCAGTCAGAGACTTTTATTTAAAAATCAAATAATAAAAGTCTTTTTTTCTAAGAAATATTAAATACTAGTTCTACGACTACATTTGCGCAGACCGCGAGAAACTTCAGCATGAAATATCAATGAAAGTATTATTCATTATGTCGTCTCTATGTTATGCCAATTGAAGACGCATCTAAAAGAGGCGTAGACCAAAAACCGCTAAATTGGCCAAATTTTCATTTGAATATTTACTGAAGCGCAGGTGTTGGTAAATAAGAGTCGTAGATTGAACAGTCCAAAATATTGCGAAATTTGCAAATTATGGCACAAAATAAAGCGAAATTTCCAGTCTTCTCATTTGAGTTTAGATTGATGAAGACGCTAAGATTATTATGAAAATTTGATAGGAAGATGTTCAACAAATGGTCTAAAATCGCGAAATTTTAAAAATTCTTATTTGAGTTTGTAAATGTAAAATTGGCTGTACAGCTCCTGTTTGTGTGTGTGTTGTGTGTGCTGCAGGCAGTACATACACTGCCTGACTTGACTTTTGTAGTGTAAAAGTTGGGATGCATACAGTACATAAACTGTTTGCAATGGGACGTCGCAACTAGCACTTGAACCAGTTGGACTGCGGAGAGGGTATCCTTCGATGCGCACAATTGAGGATCTAAAGACACAGCGATAGATTCTCTGCTGGGTGCGATGGTAGAAATGATTAACAGTTCTTGGTTGTACTGAGACTGATTTTATTGAGTAAACTTAAGGCTATTTATATGGTAACAATGGGTCATATTGATTATAAACAAAATAGTGAAAGTGTTGATCTAGTGTGTATAGAAATTGGGTGATTGCAATGGTCAGCAACTTCCTTAGTTGCTTGCCCTCTGCGTGCATATTGCATTGTCTGCAGAACTTTGATTTACTGACGAATTGGGTTATTGACTGAAGTGTGTGTAATATAGCTAACTCAGCAGAAAACGGAGTCGCTATGTGTTCTGACCTGCCTTAATGTGCAGGGGCGCAATTTGAAGCTAAGGGATCTGCTTGGTAATAAGACCGCTAATTACTGAAGAAACTGCTTTTCAAGTCCAAAAACGACCACACATAAAAGCATTGCAAGCAACATTATTAATTTGACAATACTGAACCGCAATTAACACCATGAAAGAACAATGCTAAAGAATATAGTCAAGATCATAATAATTGTTTTAAATCACTTTCCGTTACTGACAAATCATTAAATCGGGGAAAAATACCAAAGAGGATCAAAAATAGTAACTATGCAAAGCCAAATGTACTTCCAACCAAGCGGCAAATCGTGCCTAGATCAATGCATGAGCGCCATTCGCAGCTATGGGATCGCCATGGTAACAAAACCGCTAATTACTTAAGAAAATGCTTTTCAATGTCAACAAAGAAATACATTGCCCTGTTTTTGACAATACTGAATCGCGACAATTACCAAGGAAGACCAATGCTAAAGAGTAAAAACGCAATATGTCTTGAACTGTAATGCAAAAAAAACATGGCTATATCGACTCGTCTGTTGACGCTGGTCAAGAATTAATATGATTTATAGGGAGGGCATTGTTACTATTTGTGATCCTCTTCGGTATTTTTCAGCGATTGAATGTCAGTAACGAAATGTGGTTTGAAATGTTCCTTGTGATCTTGACTATATTCTTTTGCATTGGTCCTCCATGGTGTATATCACGGTTCAGTAGTGTCATAATCATGACTATGTTATTATAATTTGTGGTGTTGGAAAGCAGTTTCTTAAGTAATTAGCGGTCTTATTACCGTGGAGAACCCTTAGGTGCGAATAGCAGATGGGAAAACTAGTTTTTATAATAATCTAAACTCAAATAAGAATTTTTAAAATTTCGCGATTTTAGACCATTTGTTGAACATCTTCCTATCAAATTTTCATAATAATCTTAGCGTCTTCATCAATCTAAACTCAAATGAGAAGACTGGAAATTTCGCTTTATTTTGTGCCATAATTTGCAAATTTCGCAATATTTTGGACTGTTCAATCTACGACTCTTATTTACCAACACCTGCGCTTCAGTAAATATTCAAATGAAAATTTGGCCAATTTAGCGGTTTTTGGTCTACGCCTCTTTTAGATGCGTCTTCAATTGGCATAACATAGAGACGACATAATGAATAATACTTTCATTGATATTTCATGCTGAAGTTTCTCGCGGTCTGCGCAAATGTAGTCGTAGAACTAGTATTTAATATTTCTTAGAAAAAAAGACTTTTATTATTTGATTTTTAAATAAAAGTCTCTGACTGAGTTTTATAATAAAAGTCTTTCGATAAGAGTTATTTTGAGACTTTTAAATAAAAGTTTTTTCGATAAGAGTTATTTTGAGACTTTTAAATAAAAGTCTTTCGATAAGAGTTATTTTGTGACTTTTAAATAAAAGTCTTTTGATAACTGTTTTTTGAGACTTTTAAATATAAGTCTTTAAAATAACTGTTATGAAATGACTTTTATTTTAAAAGTCTTTTAATAACAGTTATTTTGGAGTAATATATTAAAAGTTTTTTATAACTATTATTTTCTGAGGAAAAAAATAAAAGTCCTCAATAACTGTTATCCAAAAAACTTTTAAAATAAAACTCTCAAAATAACTGTTATTAAAAGACTTTTATAATAAAAGTTATAACTGTTACCGCCTAAAAAAAATCAATGGAGCATCATCAGCAAACCCAAAAGCGCCTAAATTTGTCTTTGAAGAGAAATTTTCATCAAATTATAGCAAATTTTTCAAACTTAATCGCCGTGTACCAGCCATTTGGGGTGGTTGAATTTTAATTAAAACCACTTTAGCATGTCGCCCAATAGTTCTTCTAATTTCACAATTTTTTTTTGCATATGGGCATTTCCATTCTGTCGAACCGTGACCGTCGTACACATTCAAAATGAAAAAAAGTCAAAATAAATCGAATTTTTAATTCGTTTTTTACTGTATAATATAGCTCTTAGCAAGCACTTTAATTAGTGTTAAAGTCTATATCAAGTAAAATTCGGTTTCCAAAATAATGACAAAATTTGAAGCTATTCGAACGTGACAAAAACAGAAGTGGTTTTCGCGAGCAGCTATATAAAGACAAAGTTTAGCGAAAACTAACACAATAACTAAGCCCAAATAATCTTAATATCCTATGAATGAATAGTTCTTTGAAATGTATATTATTTTATTTAAAAGTCTTGAGTACGTTTTTTGCAAAAAAATATTTATCTCTGTCGATACGTGACATGTCGAACGTGACATTTTTTCCATCATTATATTTAAGTGGTTTCTGCTATGATGCGAAGCAAAAACTTGCAGTTAATTGCATTGGCATAGTTTCTCATGGTTTCTTATGCATTCTTGTATAGTCCTTTGTACCATCAGAAAGATTTTAGATAGCGAAAGTCCATGTAATCTATAGTCACTTTTTTCCAAAAAATTAATCAAATTTAATGTCAAAATGAGAAAAATCGAGCTAGCACGGCCCTGAAACCGAATATATCCAATTGGGTTATTAGTAAATGTAAGATTAGCATACATTAGTTTAATTTAATTGTTTCCCTATGAAAATTTGATCAAATATAGTGTTTTTACCCACTTTAATTATTTTGGCCTGGTGGACCTTTTTTTGGAAATGCCCATATACTTCATGTCGATGGACAAAGTTACTGGCGGTTAATCCCGAAAAAATGAATTAAATTTTATGGCAGGATGACTAGATTGATACACAAAAAGTGTATAGGAAATATTAAAAGACTACTTGATCTTACATAGTCCTTACATTAATTGTCAAGCAAATGTAAAATAACATTCAATCAGTACTAGATTCAAACAATTTGCCACAAAATTCATATTTGCTTAATATCAAACAACCTCTCGAGAAACATTCAATTTTATGAATTGGGCTTCAAATGGGCCAAGTGAGTCCACTGTAAAAAAAAATAGTAAAAACAAGTAAGAGTGTTGTGGTCGAGTGCCCCGACAGCAAAATATCCTGTTCCAAGTAATGTGGTTCCTATAGCTTTGAACTCCTTTTATTTTAAAATTTATTTGAATAAATGGGGAGGCGCACTTGCATATCTTCGGTGTTTTTGCTCGGATCTTATAGTGGTATACAGAATAGACACATATTGGGCCTTACTGAATATATATTAAGTCACTAAGTTCAAGCTTAAAAATTGTAGCTCTGACAGTTTTTCGCGGTTAGAAGAAGGAGGAGGAGGAATTTGCCAAATCTGGAGCAAACTTGATCTGGGTACAGTATACAGGGTTGCCCATATTCGACGGACCCATGTTTTTTTTTAAAAAATCAAAGAAAACGAGAACGGCAAAGCTAACTTCGTCTGTACCGAAGTTTTGATACACTTGAAATAGCTTGTCTCAACGGTTAGAGACTTCGACCAAACTTCGCACATCAGATTAAAAACATTACATATTACCCATGACCGTGTTTGAGAGCAGTTATATTGAGAGCAAAACAGTTTTTCTCACTAAAATCCATTTTCCGACCGAACATTTGTATGGCAGCTACAAGAAGTAGTTATCCGATCCGGTCGGTTCCGACATATTAGCAGCGTGCAGTAAAAAGAAGACTCTGTGCAAAGTTTCAGCTCGATAGCTCCAAAACTGGGGGACTAGTTCGCGTAGAAACAGACAGACGGACAGACGGACGGACAAAGCTTAATCGACTCAGCTCGTCATGCTGATCAAGAATATATATACTTTATGTGGTCGGAGATGATTCCTTCTATGCGTTGCAAACTTCTGGGCAAAATTATAATACACTTTTCAAGTGTATAAAAATAAAAATTTGGCGGTTGGCAATCTTAATCATTTAATTTGTTCCAAGTAGATTTGTTTACATCAATTTTTGAATATGATATCTTTCAAATGGCCGCCTCTGGCGTTGATGGCGTATTGTGCCCTTTTTGCAGCATTTTCCATCGATTTCGCCAACATTTCGGCCGGAATAGCGGCTATTTCTTCACGAATGTTGTCCTTGAGCTCTTCCACGGTCCTTGGCTTGTTAACGTAAACCTTTGACTTCAAATATCCCCACAAGAAGAAGTCAGGCGGCGTCAAATCGGGCGAACGCGGTGGCCAGTCCAAATCACCACTTTTCGACATCAAACGGCCCGGAAACAATTTCTTCAGAACAATCACAAAATTGGTCATCATGTCGCGATAACGCTCCTGGTTGATGGTAACAGCATGGCCATTTTCATTTTGGAAGAAAAACGGCCCAATGACCGTTTTCGCACTAACGCCGCACCAAACTGTGACTTTTTCGTCATGAAGAGGCACTTCTTGAATCTCCTCAGGATTTTCAGTGGCGTAAATACGGCAATTTTGCTTATTTACGGTCCCATTCATACATTTTTTAATACATTTTTGAATTTTTTAAAAGCACGTTGAGTTTTCACAATTGACTTGTTCTGTTGAATGTAAATTTCAACTATTTCAGAGCGCTCGCGTGGCGTGTATTGTTCCATGGTAAAAATCAGCTTGGACTGACGCTTCAAACGCGGTATGTCATTAAGCGATCTGACATCTCTGTCAAAAGTTATGGCATTGCCAGATGGGTCCGTCGAATATGGACAACCCTGTACACCTACATACATACCAAAAATTGTGGCTCCAGCTCTTATAGTCTGTGAGATCCACGCGTTTATACAGAGAGAAAGACAGTTTTTCGCTGTTAAAAGATGGAGGAGGAGGAATTTTCCAAATCTGAAACAAACTCGATGTGGGTACAGTATACACCTACATACATGCCAAAAATTGTGGCTCTATCTGTTACAGTCTCTGAGATCGACGCGTTCATACAGACAGACAGACGGACAGACGGACATGTCTAAATCGATTCGGCTGTTGATGCTGATCAAGAATATATATACTTTATGGGGTCGGAGGTGCTTCCTTCTGGCTGTTACATACATTTGTACAAATTCATGATCCCCTTTTTCCCATTTTTAATGGGAACAGGGTATAACGAGAGCGTAAATAAAGTCGGCTCTAACCGACTTCGATATACCCGTTACTCATGAAAAAACATGTTTAACACAAACATGTGTTGACCATCCAAAAAGTATGCAACATTTTTATACCCGTTACTCGTAGAGAAAAAAGGGTATACTAAAGTCGTGCAAATGTATGTTACAGGCAGAAGGAATCATTTCCGACCATATAAAGTATATATATTCTTGATCAGCATCAACAGCCGAGACGATATAGACTTGTCCGTCTGTCCGTCTGTCCGTCCGTCCGTCTGTCCGTCTGTCCGTCTGTCTGTATGAACACCTAGATCTCAGAGATGGTAAGAGATAGAGGTTTGTCATGTATGAGACAAATGTTTCGTTTATCTGCACGCAGATCAAGTTTGTTTCAAATTTTGGCCACGCCCCCTCCCGCCCCCGCAATTTGGAAAAAAGTTATATCTCCTACAGTTTTAAAGATAGAGGATTCGTACCTTCAAGAGATAGTTAGTAATTAGCAAAATGAATCGATTTGATAAAGATCGGATGAACGGTTCTTAAGTTATGAGCAAAAAAGTGAACCACAGCCCCCCCCGCCACCGCCCCCTCCCACCCTAAAAAAATGTTGCATACTTTTTGGATGGGCACACTAAGGAACACAGGAACACTGTTAAACATGCTTTTTCATGAGTAACGGGTATATCGAAGTCGGTAAGAGCCGACTTTAACTTACGCTCTCGTTTTGAGGGTGGAAGGGGAGGTAGCGGGCAGGGCTTGGTTCACTTTTTTGCTTATAACTTGAAAACCGTTCATCCAATCTTTATCATTCTTTCGGCAAATCGATTCATATTGCTAACCATCTCTAGTAGGTACGAATCCTCTATCTTTAAAACTGTAGGAGATATAACTTTTTTCCGAATTGCGGGGGCGGGAGGGGTCGTGGTCAAAATTTGAAACAAACTTGATCTGCGTGCAGATAAAAGAAGTATTTGTCCCATACATGTCAAACCTCTATCTGTTACCATCTCTGAGATCTAGGTGTTCATACAGACAGACGGACGGACGGACGGACGGACGGACGGACAGACGGACAAGGCTAAATCGACTCGGCTGTTGATGCTGATCAAGAATATATATACTTTATATGGTCGGAAATGATTCCTTCTGCCTGTTACATACATTTGCACGACTTTAGTATACCCTTTTTACTCTACGAGTAACGGGTATAATTACCTTAATTTGTGAAAATTTGTTTACATAAATTTAAAGGTCTTCCTAAGAACAATTCTTGAAAATCGATTTTTAGTTTCGGCATTTTAGTTTAGATTTTTATTGAGCGATTTCCTAGTGCTACAAGATAAACTTATAAATTAATGTAATTTAATTGTAAAGCCTAAGGTTCGGTTCGCGGACCGGTTCTCGGAACCGCTGAACCCAAGATTTTGGTTCGAGCCTCGGTTCGCTTGAACAAAGAAGAATAATTTCGATATTTAAACACTTATTTTTTAAAATAATATTCTTCATATAAATAATGCAATTTTTAATTATCAAATTCATTAGCTGACACTAAAAACTTTTGAGAGCCGCTTAGTTTAAATTAATAAACATTCTTCTTAGATTGTAAAGTGTTGAAAAGGCCCGTTAAACTGATTCCTGAGTTGCTGGAATAGCAAGTATAGTTAACGCAATATAATTTATATCGTCTTTTTTCACCTTTTCAAAATTTTAAAGCATTCGTCGATGTATTCGACAATAGTCGAAGGAATCTAAAACAATATTTACAGATTTGATATTTAATATTTGTTTATTGATTTTTTCTTTCTCACAAGTTGATTCATTAAAACTCTCATTAAGAATTTCTTTTTGGAGCTTCAGCATCAAGGCTGCAAACCGGTCCTGAACCGAACCCCTTAGAACCGGTTCGGTTCGGGTTTTTGGGTCCGACGAACCGGACCATGAACCGAACCTCAAATATTTTTGACTCCTCGAACCTGAACCCGAACCGGACCACTTTTTATACAAATTCGGTTCGGTTCAACAAATTAAGTAGTTTTTTCAACGACACATACAATATAGAAATATAGAATGTCCTTGTAATCTGACTATCATTCAAGAAGTTCAGGAAGAGAAGTCAAGAAATGAATATAGATCGCGCATTAGAACTTTTAAATGACAATTGCAGAGCATAAAATAAATGCAACTATGATATATAATGTTGATGATCATGTGCTTCAAAAGCATTTCTTGATTTGGACGATGACCAAGTTAACTCAATAAATTACCTGGAGGACTATATAATTACATTTTGTTGGGCTGCACACGCTCAAAATTTTGTAGACAACAATTTTTTAGGGCAGTTTAGTTTGACATTAGTAGAGTTCGCACACTTCTCTGTACTCACATTATATGAAATCTTTGCTTAAGCCCCTACGAGATTCGTTTTGATACAGTATTTCATATAGTTAGAAACACCTTGGCTTTGCTTTGATGCTCATTGCTGTTAGAAAGTGTTTCTATTTATGTGAAATACTGTATCAAAACGAATTTTTCGTCGACCGTATGGGGCTTTATAAAAAAAATTGAATTGAAATTGGACCCAGTTGAGTTAAAAAGGTAAAACTGGCTATACAGCTCCTCAACGGGGCCAAGCCAAGCTTCTCTCGCGGTTGAGTTAGGTTAACAAAATATGCGAACGTTTATTAACTATTAAAGATTTTTATACTCTGTACCGAAGGTACATAGAGTATATTAAGTTTGTGCAAAAGTATGTAACAGGGAGAAGGAATCATTTCCGACCCTATAAAGTATATATATTCTTGATCAGCATCAACAGCCGAGTCGATATAGCCATGTCCGTCTGTCCGTCTGTCCGTCCGTCCGTCTGTCCGTCTGTCCGTCCGTCTGTCCGTCCGTATGAACAAACAGATCTCAGAGATGGTAAGAGATAGAGGTTTGACATGTATGGGACAAATGCTTCTTATACTTGCAGGCAGATCAAGTTTATTTTCAATTTTTGCCACGCCCCCTCCCGCCCCCGAAATTTTGAAAAAAACGTCATATCTTCCACAGTTTTGTAGATAGATGATTCGTACCTTCTAGAGTTAGTTAGTCATTAGCAAAATGTATCGATTTGCCGAAGAAATGATAAAGATCGGATGAGCGGTTCTCGAGTTATGAGCAAATAAGTGAATCCCTCCCCGCCACCCACCACCCACCCTTTCACAACCAAAGCCGCACAATCTTAGAGCGAGAGAGAGAGAGAGAGAAAGTGAGAGAGAGAGAGAGGTACAGAGTATGTTATAGTCGGGCTTGACCGACTTTCTCACTTGTTTATTCAGAGTTCTTTGAAAGAGCTGCACTTAAAATTTTTGATAGTTCATAATATCTTATCTTCTTTAAAGTCCTCCAGGAAATTTATTGAGATAACTTGGTCATCGTCCAAATCAAAAAATGCTTTTGAAGCACATGATCATCAACATTATATATCATAGTTGCATTTATTTTATGCTCTGCAATTGTCATTTAAAAGTTCAATGCTCGATCCATATTCGTTTCTTGACTTCTCTTCCTGAACTTCTTGAATGATAGTCAGATTACAAGGAATTTCTATATTGTATGTGTCGTTGAAAAAACTACTTAATTTGTTGAACCGAACCGAATTTGTATAAAAAGTGGTCCGGTTCGGGTTCAGGTTCGAGGAGTCAAAAATATTAGTGGTTCGGTTCATGGTCCGGTTCGTCGGACCCAAAAAACCCGGTTCTAAGGGATTCGGTTCAGGACCGGCTTGCAGCCTTGGTTTTAATATTCCTATATAACTTATTCTATTATTCCCTATCGGTTTCCCTATTTCCGTACTCGTTACATGTGATATTAAGTAGCATAATTTATAAGATATGTTTTTAGTTGATTTTGAAATTGCTTGGCGCCGCTAATGCATTTTAGGAAGTTTGGTAATTGGTTCCAAATCCGAACAGCATGAACACCAAATTGTCTTTCAGATATAAGAAGTTTGTGCCTTGGTATAATTAAATTATTTGTTCCTCTTGATGTTGAGAACTCTAGTTTTTCAAAGAGGTACAGTGGTTGTTTTTATACCCGTTACTCGTAGAGTAAAAAGGGTATACTAAAGTCGTGCAAATGTATGTAACAGGCAGAAGGAATCATTTTCGACCATATAAAGTATATATATTCTTGATCAGCATCAACAGCCGAGTCGATTTAGCCTTGTCCGTCTGTCCGTCCGTCCGTCCGTCTGTATGAACACCTAGATCTCAGAGATGGTAAGAGATAGTGGTTTGACATGTATGGGACAAATGCTTCTTTTATCTGCACGCAGATCAAGTTTGTTTAAAATTTTGGCCACGCCCCCTCCCGCCCCCGCAATTTGGAAAAAAGTTATATCTCCTACAGTTTTAAAGATTGACGATTCGTACCTTCAAGAGATAGTTAGCAATTTGCAAAATGAATCGATTTGCCGAAAGAATGACAAAGATCGGATGAACAATTCTCAAGTTATAAGCAAAAAAGTGAGCCAAGCCCCCTCCCCCCTACCACCCTAAAAATATGTTGCATACTTTTTGGATGGCCACACTAAGGACCGCGGGAACACTGTTAAACATATTTTTTCATGAGTTAACTTACGCTCTCGTTTAAAGATAATTTTGTGCAGTTTTATTAACACCCTGAAGTTGGTCCATAAGTTAAGTGAAAGGTCAAATAATTTTGATGAGTAGCTGGATACGTGGTCTCTGCGTTTTAGTCCATAAACATATCGCGCAATGTCGTTATGTGCAACTTTCAGTTTGTCAGAATTTAAGGCATCACAGTTTGCAAACACTTCGATGCCATAGAAAAGGGTGGGTAAAAGAAATGCTTTTGCTATTTGTATGCGAATATTGGTAGGGAGATATTGTTGGGACAGATTTAAATTTCTTAACACGCCATATGCTCTTCCCACAGCTTTCACTATATGTGTGTTCCAGTTAAGATTTCTATTGAAATGAAAACCCAAATTTCTTGCTTCTTCCACATATTTTAATGGCGAATTTTCAATTAAAAGGGGTCGTAAGTTGCTTGTGTTAAGGAGCTTTTTATTTATAACCAAACATTTGGATTTGGACGGGTTCAGACAGAGACCATTGTTCTTTGCCCAGCCTGAGATCTTCATTAACTCACTATTACAAACATCAATACATTCATCTAATTTATCTAGTGGACGGCTAACATATAACTGGACATCGTCTGCGTACATATGACAATTACTATTACACAAAATATTTGGCAGATCATTAACATATATGGTAAACAGTAAAGGGCCGAGGACAGAGCCTTGAGGCACACCACGTTTAACATGTAATAACGAGGACTTTGAAGACGGAATAACAACTGCTTGACACCTATTAGACAGATAAGATTTCAAAAGATTTAATGCTGTGTTCGAAAAGTTATACAATTGGTCCAATTTTGTGCAAAGTATATCGTGATTTACAGCATCAAAAGCCTTGCTGTGGTCCAGCAGGGCGAGTAGAGTTACTTTGCCATCATCCAACTCACTTCGAATATCTTCAACCACATTTAAAATAGCTGTTGTGCAACTTCTATTCTTCCTATAGCCGGATTGCTTTTCATTTAACAGCGAATTGTCAGACATGTGGATTCGAATTTGATCTACCATAAGATGTTCCAAAACTTTTGATAGGTATGGCAATATAGCTATCGGTCGATAGTTATTGTCCGGCTTTAGGATAGGAACTATTTTGGCAGATTTCCATATCGCAGGGAAGACAGAAGTTGTAAGTGATGTATTGAGCACATGAGTTTAGTGGGGCAAGATTTTAGGGAGAAGAATTTTTATAAATTTTGGGTTCATTTCGTCAAGTCCAACTTCATTAGATTTAATTCTAAGAATACATTCAAGGACATCACATTGACTTACACATCTAAAGTTAAAGCTATTATCACAGTCGTTGTATGGTGCACTACCCAGGTATGTATTATGAAAGACTTCGGGGATTTCTGGTAGAGTAACAAACTGTTTGTTGAGTTTATTGACATCAACTTCAGGATCAATTTCTTGCTTCTGTTTTCCAAGTTTTTGAATTTCAGTCCATTTCTGTTTGCTAGATATCGCACTTTGAAATTTATTAGTGTGATAAGCCCTTTTGGAGGAATTTATCAGACTGACTACTGTTCTTCTTAAAGTTCAAAATTTATTGTTGTGAAACTCAGTTTTATACCTTTTCCATTTGCAGTACGCTTTGTCTCTTTTACTTATAGCTATCTTAATGTCACGGTTGAACCATGGCTTTTGAGAAGCTTTAATTGCGATTCTTCGTACTGGAACAAATTTATCAAATAATTGACTGATACCATCTTGCAGCATACAGATTTGGGAGTCTGCTGTCGGCAAATTATAAATTGCATCCCAGTCATAGTTGTAGAGGTCATTTTGTAGTAGCGAATAGTTTATACTTCTAAAGTCCCTATATTCTATGAATGAGTCAAGTCTATTAATATAAATGTCATAAGTTAAAAATATCAGATCGTGTTTCGAAAATAAGGGCGCTGATATTTGGTCATAAAGCAAAATTTTACTCTTATCACTAACGAAGAAAAGGTCAAGTAGAGTATTATTATAGCGTGTAAAGTGTGTGGCTTGAGTACTATTTACTAATTCCATACCCAGTGTCTCAATGTTATCCGTCAGGTGTTTTTCCAACAACACGTTGGAGTTAAAGTCTCCTGTTAGAATAATGTCACCATAATCTAAGCTAATATCAGTTTTAAGGTTAATTAGATCACTATAGTCAGTATCTCGGTAAGGTCGGTATTCATTGCTCATTCCTCCAAATAATAAGAGTGGTCAATTTCCTAGACATATACAATCGTTTCACAGATAGAGTCTTTACTGAAATCTCTTTTCGCCAGGCATTTGTTGAAGTTTGGAAAATCGTAATAGTCACAAGGAGCTTACTCCGTATATTATAGTTATTGCGGTACTCATTTGGCCCATTTGAAGCCCAATTCATAAAATTGACTGTTTCTCGAGAGGTTGTTTGATATTAAGCAAATATGAATTTTGTGGCAAATTGTTTGAATCTAGTACTGATTGAAGGTTATTGTACATTTGCTTGACAATTAATGTAAGGACTATGTAAGATCAAGTAGTCTTTTAATATTTCCTAGACACTTTTTGTGTATCAATCTAGTCATCCTGCCATAAAACTTTGTCCATCGACAAGATGTATATGCAAAAAAAAATTGTGAAATTAGAAGAACTAACCTTAATATGTATATTGTCGCATAGAGCTCATAAATACAGATGTTGTTGCTCGGTGTAACCTCCATAATTTGTTAAAAGCCAAAAAAACAGCAAAATGGTTTTTCCGCGATATCTTGAAAACAAGAGCTGATGGAGAAAAACCGAGACCAGTTTTGGAATCAGTGCACAAAACGGGATTAGAGTATAATACAAATAGGGCTGGACCTCAGAAAAGTGGTCATTTTGTTGGCTTGTGTTATTAAATATTTTAAAAATCTATAAAATTGTAATATAAGTAGATACAGTAAAATACTTTTTACCAATATCAACTTGAAAGCTGTCCGAAAAACCAAACCTGACAAATCCCGTTTTTCCTTTTTATTTTACGATTTTTGAAATTGTTTATAAAATTAACAAAAAATTGTTGTGCCAAACCGAAAATTACGTTTTGGTGGGCATGTCAAGATCTAATTTCGGTTTTTTTTTTATTAAAATGAAAAATAAAAAACTTTTTAAATGTTTGCTTGGGAATGACCCATGTCTTGAATTAAAGTTTATAATCCGTCCTGAGGCTGTTGGTTTCATGTACCACTTTGTTATACCCTGTACCCATTGAAAATGGGTAAAAGGGGATCATGAAGTTGTTCAAATGTATGTAACAGGGAGAAGGAAACATTTCCGACTCTATAAAGTATATATTCCTGATATATTCCTGATCAGCATCAATGGCCGAGTCGATTTAGCCATGTCCGTCTGTCCGTCCGTCCGTCTGTCTGTCTGTCTGTATGAACGCGTCGATCTCAGAGACTATAAGAGATAGAGACCCAAATTTTTGCATGAACATAGGTGTATACCGTACCCTGATCGAGTTTGTTTCAGATTTGCAAAATTTCCCCCCCTCCCCCCTTAAACCGCAAAAAACTGTTAGAGCCACAATTATAAAGTTACAACATAGTGGCTAAGCATATTTTATCTTTATCTAAGCCGGCTAGCCTTGATCTATCTTTATCTGATATCTATCTGTTCTGAGCAGCGCAACATGATCCGATCAAAAACACCGAAGTTATTCACGAAACAAATTTTGACCCCCCTCCCCTGCCAGTTTAGGCGTGTGATTCATGAAATTGAGTATTTTGCACGCTCTTATGTGTGTGTGTGTGTGCGTGCGCGTGTTTATTTGCGCGTTTGTGTGTGCTTAAGTATGTGTGTTTGTTTGTCAATTGTGCAGGGTATATTGAAGTCGGGCTACTCGACTGCAACGATCTTACTTTTTATACCCGTTACTCGTAGAGTAAGAAGGGTATACTAAAGTCGTGCAAATGTATGTAACAGCCAGAAGCAATCATTTGCGACCATATAAAGTATATATATTCTTGATCAGCATCAACAGCCGAGTCGATTTAGCCTTGTCCGTCTGTCCGTCCGTCCGTCCGTCTGTATGAACACCTAAATCAGAGATGGTAAGAGATAGAGGTTTGACATGTATGGAACAAATGCTTCTTTTATCTGCACGCAGATCAAGTTTGTTTCAAATTTTGGCCACGCCCCCTCCCGCCCCCGCAGTTCGGAAAAAAGTTATACCTCCTACAGTTTTAAAGATAGACGATTCTTACCTTCTAGAGATAGTTAGTAATTAGCAAAATGAATCGATTTGCCGAAGAAATGATAAAGAGCGGATGAACGGTTCTCAAGTTATAAGCAAAAAAGTGAACCAATCCCCTCTCCGCTACCATCCATCCCACCCTAAAAAAATGTTGCATACTTTTAGGATGGCCACACTAAGGAACGCGGGAACAATGTTTAATATGTTTTTTCATGAGTAACGGGTATATCGAAGTCGGTTAGAGCCGACTTTAACTTACGCTCTCGTTACATTAAATGTTGATTCCATCGTTATGTGGTTAAGAATCTTCGCTAAGTATCTGCATAGTTCGTGAGCTGGCGAACCTATCGAGGAGCAAATCGGTCGTAGTGGGGTTTCTTCTTTATGGTGCAATGGATCGTGCAATACTGGACACAGTGGAACTGACGCGGAAATTTCTGAGAGAAAATGACAAAGTACTAATTTTAGCATCTGACAAAGGGAACAAGACGGTTGCTATGGAATTTGACGACTGCAAGAGGAAAATGACGAATATATTAGGAGATTCATTCACATATGGAACTGTAAGACAAGACCCTACATCAAGACTTCAAACAAGAAACAACAATTTGGTGGATCAACTATTTAAGCTGAAGCTGATTTCAAAGGCCGAAAGAAGTCAGCTAACGCGATTATTAATATTATATGCTTTCAAACAGATTTGAAAGTTTTGGTCAAAATGGGATGACTATATCTTATAGCTTCCATAGGAACTAACGGTCGGAAATGTGTTTTATTTAGATAAATTGTTTGTTTTAATGCTGGCGTTCTTAAACTCTGATGTATTAAAACATTTGCAAGGGTATAAAAACTTCGGCAAAGACGAAGTTTGCATGGCCTTCTCGTTTTCTTTTGATTTTATCATCGTTCATGTTTAACAGTAGAAAATTCGTTTCGTTTTCCATGTCTCTAAATAATTGGAGTAATGTCGAATTGCTTAAAGACAAAGACATAAGCACGCTTTTTCACTGTCAAAATTACGTTGAATTATAATTAAAATTACTATTCGAAACGAATGCTCACTCACTATCACTCTCTTCAGGTCAAAAATCAACTGAGCCCAATACATAATCTCTGCTTTTACTACCTAAGAATTATTGCAACCATTGGAATAACACCAGAAGGGACTAAAAGTTTTATCATTTCCATTGATATTTCTGTGACGCCACTCGCAGGAGCTACAGGTACGGAAAATAAGTGCAAGGTACGCAAATACTATTTTAAAAGGGTTCTACAATAACAGGTAGAAGTTACAGCATGACAGTATGATTTTACAGAAAACGAGAGCGTAAGTTAAAGTCGGCTCTAACCGACTTCGATATACCCGTTACTCATGAAAAAACATGTTTAACATTGTTCCCGCGTTCCTGAGTGTGACCATCCAAAAAGTATGCAACATTTTTTAGGGTGGTACCGAGAAGGGCTTGGTTCACTTTTTTGCTTATAACTTGAGAACCGTTCATCCGATCTTTATTATTCTTTCGGCAAATCGATTCATTTTGCTAATTACTAACTATCTCTAGAAAGTACGAATCCTCTATCTTTAAAACTGTAGGAGATATAAGTTTTTTCCAAATTGCGGGGGCGGGAGGGGGCGTGGCCAAAATTTGAAACAAACTTGATCTGCGTGCAGATAAAAGAAGCATTTGTCCCATACATGTCAAACCACTATCTCTTACCATCTCTGAGATCTAGGTGTTCATACAGACGGACGGACGGACGGACGGACGGACGGACAGACGGACAAGGCTAAATCGACTCGGCTGTTGATGCTGATCAAGAATATATATACTTTATATGGTCGGAAATGATTCCTTCTACCTGTTACATACATTTGCACGACTTTAGTATACCCTTTTTACTCTACGAGTAACGGGTATAAAAATAGAGGGAAGCTAACTTCGGCTGTACCGAAGTTTATATACCCTCGGAGCATGATATATGCTGCCAGTTTTTTATATGGCAATACGATATATTCATCAAAAAAGTTTTTCTCACTAGAACTACGTTTTGGACCGATCGTTCCTATGGCAGCTATATGCTATAGTCATCCGATTTAAATCAAACTTGACAAAATTGTGTGGTAGTATATAATATAGATCTGTACAACGTGGGAGCGATAGCATTGAAAACAAAAAAGTTTTTCTTACTAAGACTTTTTTTCAGACCTATCTTTTGTATGGCAGCTATACTATATAGTTGCCCGATTTGCATAAAACTTGCTGAAATTATGTGAAAGCATAGAAAACTTATAAATACGGGGGTTGGGAGCGATAGCATTGAAAACAAAAAAGTTTTTCTCACTAAAACTACTTTTTCAACCGATCGTTCCTATGGCAGCTATATGCTATAGTCATCCGATCCGGCCGGTTCCGACAAATGTGCAGCGTATTTATACCAAAAGACTTCGTGCAAAGTTTGGTTGAGATAGCTTTAAAACTGACGGAGGAGATAGCATAGAAACAGACGGACAGACGGACAGACGGACGGACAGACGGACAGACGGACATGGCTATATCAACTCAGCTCGTCATGCTGATCAAGAATATATATACCTTATGTGGTCGGAGATGTTTCCTTCTGTGCGTTACAAACATCCGGACAATTTTAATATACCCTCTCCAAGGGTATAAAAATTAGGATGAATTTTCAGGTCAGGTCAGTTTTAATGACGTTAATTCCGAACGGACAGACTAGGGCAGTCAAATTTAATACATTAGGTAGAGAATCGACTACTCTCGCGGTCTACAAAATAAATCCGATTACTTTTTGACACTTTTTAGTATGACTCTGCCAAAGTTGAACAATGGGTGAAATATGGAGTGTTTTTCCAGTCATCGACTAACTCTCAACGAGTGCGCACGTCTTTTTGGTCAGCTTTCGTTCTTAGTTTATTGTCAGACGCATCATCGCTTATCTCCAGTGATTTTTTTCTCCGCAATTAACTCCACCGACAAACGCGCGCGTGGGTGACAAAACAAAAACAATTACTATGACCTCTGGGCCTCTGGGCCTCCCAATCTTGGGGACAATCGCTTCAGTTTACTGAGCGATAGCCCCAAAAAGAAAAAGAAAAAGAAAAGACCCTTTCAACCGTTCCCAGTCGACTTTCCAGACTTACCTGAAGTGAATTTAAATAACCCCAAATTCATAATAATAGCAGCTAAAAATTCTGAAAAACCACTAGCCGAATACACGTGCTTTGCCGTTCACAGAGAGCTGAAAACACTTAGCAAAGAAATTATTTCAATATCAACTCTCCGCGATGGTAATCTCCTAATGCTCGTCAAAACAAAAGAAGTCGCTGACAAACTCGTAAAAACCACTCAACTGCCAGGCATTTGCGAAATCGAATGTAAACTGCTCGAGAGCCTAAATGTTGTAAAAGGAACCATATACGCCCCATATCTGAACAACATCGATGACCAAGAAATAATAGATGAGCTAAAGACTCAAAACGTACAAACCATTTTTAAGTTTACTAAACTTATAGACGGCCAGCCCAAACCAACCGGTGTTATACTAGTGTCATTTGACCTATACACTTTACCAAGAAAACTAGACATTTCATGGCACACCGTAAAGGTCCGAGAATATGTCCCCAATCCAATGCGCTGCAAAAATGCCAGCTTCTTGGCCATACGAATAAGCATTGTAGTAATAATCCAACATGTGTCACATGTGCATTGCCTGATCACCCCCCACACCCCTGCACCAGAACCATGTGCGCCAATTGCGAAGAAGAACACCCTGCTTCCTCTTTAGACTGCAAAAAGTACAAAGAACAGAAAGAAATAATGCGACTCAAAACAAAAATAAGTGCAGCTTGAAAGAAGCGAAAGCTCTCTTTAGGCAAACACAATCGCTCCCCCTCACTGCCTCAAGCTACGCTTCGGCAGCAGCCTCCGCGGTCAAGTCCGAAACACCAAAAATCAAAACAAACACAACGTCGCGCCAAGCAACGAGCACAAAATCGGTGAAAGCCATACCTACGCAAAATAAAAACGAACCAACCTCACTGGCGCGTCCAACGACAGCCAAATCTACATTCACGCTCCATCACGCCCTCCATCGTCTTCTTTAGAAAATATCACTGATCCAATTTATTACTCTACCACAAAAACAAACACAAACGATCAAACCGAAACCTCAGCAAGCAATTGCTCCTCAACCACCTCACCAAACATAACAGATGACGAAATGGGAAACCTTGATACCTAATCAAGGCTTCCCATTTATTTAATCCACTTCAGACATATAACATCTACTTCTACTTAAATCAAATGTCCATTTCAATAGTTCAATGGAACCTTAACGGTTACATTAACAACTATCACGAACTACTACTTATAATGAAAACAGAAAACCCAGATGTTATATGTCTACAGGAAACTCACCTTTCTCACAACCAGCTAAACATCAAAACACCAAAGTCTTATAAAGGCTACTTCAAAAATTTAGATACCAACACTGTTTGCAAACAAGGAATTGGCTTTCTTGTTAAGCGATCTTTACCTCATACATACAGTCAAATAATCTCGCCAATATTGAGCGACAGCCTCTTAGTTGACACCAACCCAAAATTTACAATTTTAAACTTGTATATACCACCAGCCCAAAGCTTCTCTACTGCCGACATCATATCAATTATAAATACTCCAAGAACCCCTTTGCTTCTTCTTGGGGACGTAAACTCATGGAGTCCACTCTGGGGATCACCGTCAGTCAGCTCTCGTGGAAAGAAATTTGAAAACGTATTATCACAAGCCAACTTAATAGTCCTAAACGATGGATCCCCAACTCACTTTTCCACTCATCGCACCTTCACTCATGTTGACGTTACGATTGTTTCTCCCCAAATCTCCCATAGATGCAAATGGAATATCTCGTCCGATTTACACAGTAGCGATCACTTTCCAATATCTACCACCATTATAACACAATTTAATGCAGACAAGATAACCCCGATCCCTAAGTACAAAACGGATTCTGCAAATTGGAAGAAATTCCAATCCCAGGTCTTAAACAACCTCCAATCAGAACAGTCCACAAATGTTAACCACAGAGTAGCGTTATTAACCAGGGCGATCCGCAAAGCAGCAAACAACTCCATTCCCCAAACAAAGAGTATCCCACATAAAACGAGAGCGTAAGTTAAAGTCGGCTCTAACCGACTTCGATATACCCGTTACTCTTGAAAAATCATGTTTAACAGTGTTCCCGCGTTCCCTAGTGTGACCATCCAAAAAGTATGCAACATTTTTATACCCGTTACTCGTAGAGTAAAAAGGGTATACTAAAGTCGTGCAAATGTATGTAACAGGCAGAAGGAATCATTTCCGACCATATAAAGTATATATATTCTTGATCATCATCAACAGCCGAGACGATATAGACTTGTCCGTCTGTCCGTCCGTCCGTCTGTCTGTATGAACACCTAGATCTCAGAGATGGTAAGAGATAGAGGTTTGACATGTATGGGACAAATGCTTCTTTTATCTGCACGCAGATCAAGTTTGTTTCAAATTTTGGCCACGCCCCCTCCCGCCCCCGCAATTTGGAAAAAAATTATATCTCCTACAGTTTTAAAGATAGAGGATTCGTACCTTTTAAAGATAGTTAGTAATTAGCAAAATTAATCGATTTGTCGAAAAAATGATAAAGATCGGATGAACGGTTCTCAAGTTATAAGCAAAAAAGAGAACCAAGCCCTCCCCGCTACCACCATAAACGAGAGCGTAAGTTAAAGTCGGCTCTTACCGACTTCGATATACCCGTTACTCATGAAAAAACATGTTTAACAGTGTTCCCGCGTTCCTTAGTATGACCATCCGAAAAGTATGCAACATTTTTTTAGGGTGGTAGCGGGGATGGCTTGGTTCACTTTTTTGCTTATAACTTAAGAACCGTTCATCCGATCTTTATCATTTCTTCGGCAAATCGATTCATTTTGCTAATTACTAACCATCTCTAAAAGGTACAAATTGTCTATCTTTAAAAATGTAGGAGATATAACGTTTTTTCCAAATTTCGGGGGCGGGAGAGGGCGTGGCCAAAATTTGAAACAAACTTGATCTGCGTGCAGATAAAAGAAGCATTTGTCCCATACATGTCAAACCTCTATCTCTTACTATCTCTGAGATCTAGGTGTTCATACAGACGGACGGACGGACGGACGGACGGACGGACGGACGGACAGACGGACAAGGCTAAATCGACTCGGCTGTTGATGCTGATCAAGAATATATATACATTATATGGTCGGAAATGATTCCTTCTGCGTGTTACATACATTTGCACGACTTTAGTATACCCTTTTTACTCTACGAGTAACGGGTATAAAAACAGTTGACTGGTGGAACAGCACTCTGAGCCGCCTGCGAGATATAAAACAAAATAACTGGCAGCTGTACAAGCAAAATATGACGCTAGAATCTCTAGTAGCATATAAAAAAGCTAATGCTCAGTTTAAAAGACATGCCAAACAAGCCAAAAAAGACGCAATAGCGGATTTTACATCCAAAATCAGTCCAAACTGGTCCGACGTGAAAAGCCTCACTGGTATACCAAAACTACCACTAAAGTACCTCATTGATAACCAAACCGCCCTGACCGATCAAAAAAAGATTGCGGAAGCTTTCGGAACACAATGGTCACAATACTCCGAGGACCAAAACTTCTCTAGCGATTATGCCACGACGAAAAATGTTTCCTTGACCTCACAATATGCTCCCGTTCGCCTAAAACTAGCCTCAAGACATCTTGAATGCCCGATCAATCCAATAGAATTAGAAGCTACACTCCACCATGCTAAGGGCAAGACACCAGGTTTCGGTCGGATATCTTACCCCATGCTCCGCAACCTCCCTCCCCAATTTAAACTAAAAGTCCTGGATATCTACAACGAAATCCTATCAAATGGACTATACCCACACACCTGGAAGACAGCTATCGTCATACCCATTCCTTACCCAAACAAACCGACAAACGAAACTGGAAGCTTCCGCCCAATATCACTGATCTCCTGCATAAGCAAGACCTTTGAAAAAATAATCACCAGTCGACTAATGTGGTTCCTAACAAGGAACAAACTGATCTCCCAAAAGCAAGTTGCTTTTAAACAAAAACACAGCACAACCGATGCACTACTGCAAATACAAGGATACGCGTCTGATGCTCTCTCGAGCAGGAACCATGTGACTATACTGGGCACTGACTTCGAGAAAGCATTTGACCGCGTGGGAATACACGCAGTCCTTGAGCAACTTGAGCTTTGGGGGATCGGTCCAAAGGTCTTTCATGTCGTGAAAGCCTTCATGACCCAGCGCCTTTTCCGGTTTCGAGTAAACAGCACCTATTCCAAATGCTATAAACTTTATAACGTCATCCCACAGGGGTCCCCACTATCAGTAGTTTTATTTACAATAGCCTTTGAAAAACTGAATACTACAATACTATCCCTCAAACACATTAATCTCTCAATATATGCAGACGATGCCATCATATACACAAAACTAAAAGACCCTCTCAAAATTCAGTCATTACTGTCAAAAATATTAATTGATATCCAGAAATGGGGAGTCCTGTCGGGTGCCACATTATCGATAGAAAAATGTAAAATTTTACACATATGCAATATGCCCGATATAAGTCTCGATAATAAAAAAATTACATATGTAGACAAACTAAAAATTCTAGGCATTACATTTGACAAAAAGTTAAACTTCAAAAATCAATGTGAAAATCTTACAAAAAAACCTAAATAATAGGCTTAACATAATTAAGTTCCTTTCATCCAAATTCTCACACATACACACAAACACTCTCATAAACATTACTCGGGCTCTGATATTATCCAAACTTGACTATGGACTCCCGATCTATGGATGGAGCGCCAAAACAAATATTAAAAAAATAGAGGAAAGCTAACTTCGGCTCGACCGAATTTTATATACCCTTGGAGCATGATATAATCCTGCCAGTTTTTTATATGGCAGCTATAAGATATATTCATCCGATTTTGATCAAACTCTCTAAAATTGTGTTGAGACCGATAATATTTATAACTGGAACGAACAGAGACGCTAACGTTGAAAACAAAAAAGTTTTCTTCACTAAAACTATTTTTTCGACCGATCGTTCCTATGGCAGCTATACGCTATAGTCATCCGATCCGGCCGGTTCCGACAAATGTGCAGCGTATTTGTACCAAATGACTTTGTGCAAAGTTTGGTTACGATAGCTTTAAAACTGACGGAGGAGATAGCATAGAAACAGACGGACAGACGGACGGACGGACAGACGGACATGGCTATATCAACTCAGCTCGTCATGCTGATCAAGAATATATATACTTTATGTGGTCGGAGATGCTTCCTTCTGTGCGTTACAAACATCCGGACAATTTTAATATACCCTCTCCAAGGGTATAAAAACCCAGCCCCCCTACCACGCAGCAGTTCGTCGATGTCTTAACGCCTTTCCACCATCGCCCTTCAAATGCATCTTAGCCGAGTCTGGACTTCCGTCCGTTACAGAACGGCTAGCAGACGCCACCTACAAACTGATTCCAAAACTGAAGCACACGCCAAACCGACATCTTCGCAAACATTACATCAGTGCCATCAAATCCAAAAGGTCGTATAGAGTTAAGTCCGCAATCCGAAGAGTCGCAAACTTTGCCAGAGAAATCAACTCAGCCAACGTCCCACCTATACCCAAGATCAGCTGCTACCCGCCCTGGCAACTCCACAGTTCCTATACCAACACTCGTTTGCACGAATTCAAAAAAGAGAATACGAGTCAAACTGTCTACAAACAATTTCTCGAAGAGAGTCAAACATACAAAAACTGGAAATGGCTTTTTACAGACGGGTCCCTACGCAATGGCAGAGCAGCCTTTGCGGCCGTCGACTGCAACAACACCATCGTATCCTGCGGAATACTGACAGATTGTGCATCTGTATTTGATGCTGAAGCTCATGCTATCTTAAATGCTTGCAAAACAGCACAATCAACCGGAAATCGACATGTTATCTGCACAGACAGCCTGTCTACCATCGAAGCTGTAAAAAATCTAAACGCTGCCAGCGAAACCGTTGGTCAAATTCGAAACCTTCTCGTCAAAAATCGCGGAAAAATTGTACTCTTTTGGACCCCCAGTCACCGGAAACGAAAATGCTAACCAGGCAGCCCGATATGCACTATCGGCACCCCTAGCCACGATCGCGCCGCTGGACGACGCATCCCTGAAGCGAACAATTTTCCAACACCTACTCGCACTTAAGACAGAAGACTGGTCCACCTTCAACCACCGGTACCGGAACTTTAATCCCAACTGCACGAGTGTGAGAATAACACCAAACATATCCAAACCGATATGCTCAGTATACATTCGACTTCGCATAGGACATACAGCTCTGACTCATGAACACATACTCAAAGGATCCGCAGCTCCTATATGCACATGTGGAGCGGCCATTACAGCTGAACATATTCTTACGGAATGTCAAAACTTAAATGATATCAGAGCCCGAATATTTATAGGCACATCACCCTCCGATAGCCTAACACAACCTACAACCCAAAATGTCAATAGAATTTTCACTTTTCTTAAACATTGTAATATACTAGACAACATATAATGACGACATAGAGTCGAAGGTCCAGCTACTAGTACTCTAAGCACCACTCAAACCTCTTAGATTTAATATTGTATATTTTATCTAAATTTGTAAATAAAAAAATAATAAATGAAGTGTTTTTCAAACGGCGCTAATTAGAAAGTTAACTACCGTTTAACATTTTTATACCCTTGCAAAGGGTATTATAATTTTGCCCAGAAGTTTGCAACGCATAGAAATATTCATTTCCGACCCTATAAACTATATATATTCTTGATCAGGGTGACGAGCTGAGTCGATTGAGCTTTGTCCGTCCGTCTGTCCGTCTGTCTGTCCGTCTGTCCGTCTGTCTGTCTGTTTCTACGCAAACTAGTCTCTCAGTTTTAAAGCTATCGAGCTGAAACTTTGCACAGAGTCTTCTTTTCACTGCACACTGCTAATATGTCGGAACCGACCGGATCGGATGACTATATCTTATAGCTGCCATAGGAACTATCGGTCGAAAAGTGGGTCTTTGTGAGAAAAACTTTTTTGTTTTTAATGTTAACGTTTCTCACTTCAGCGATTATTAATATTATACGCTTTTACACAGATTTGGAAGTTTATGTCAGAATCGGATGACTATATCTTATAGCTGCCATATGAACTATCGGTCAAAAAGTGCGTCTTTGTGAGAAAAACTTATTTGTTTTTTATGTTAACGTGTCTCACTTCAGCGATTATTAATATTATACGCTTTCATACTGATTTGGAAGTTTTGGTCAAAATCGGATGACTATATCTTATTGCTGTCATAGGAACAATCGGTCGAAAGGAGGGTTTTGATGAGAAAAACTTTTTTATTTTTAATGTTGACGTGTCTCACTTCTACAATTATTAATATTATGCGATTTTACAAAGATTTGGAAGTTTTGGTCAAAATCGGATGACTATATTCTATAGCTGTCATAGGAACTATCGGTCGAAAAGTGGGTTTTATTTAGAAAAAGAGTTTGTTTTAATGTTGGCGTTCTTAAACTCTGATGTTTTAAAACATTTGCAAGGGTATAAAAACTTCGGCAAAGACGAAGTTAGCTTGGCCTTCTCGTTTTAGTTAGAGAAGTTCGAGTGTTTAGTCTAAGCAACGTTTTAAACTAAATTAATAAGGTCAGGTAAGTCGGTGTATCTAATTTAATGTTAAACGTCGTGGATCCTTAGCGAAAATTTTTAGAACTTTCTCCACAATGCATTTCTCATTGTCGCTCACAGTTTTTCTGTGAACACTGAGCATGCATAGTCCTGTAAACAAAAGCAAATGGTCTTTTAATTAATTTGTGTTTTTATATTTTTATACCCTTGGAGAGGGTATATTAAAATTGTCCGGATGTTTGTAACGCACAGAAGGAAACATCTCCGACCACATAAAGTATATATATTCTTGATCAGCATGACGAGCTGAGTTGATATAGCCATGTCCGTCTGTCCGTCTGTCCGTCTGTCCGTCTGTCCGTCTGTTTCTATGCTATCTCCTCCGTCAGTTTTAAAGCTATCTCAACCAAACTTTGCACGAAGTCTTTTGGTATAAATACGCTGCACATTTGTCGGAACCGGCCGGATCGGATGACTATAGCATATAGCTGCCATAGGAACGATCGGTCCAAAATGTAGTTCTAGTGAGAAAAACTTTTTTGATGAATATATCGTATAGCCATATATCAAACTGGCAGCATATATCATGCTCCAAGGGTATATAAACTTCGGTACAGCCGAAGTTAGCTTCCCTCTATTTTTTTTAGTACATATTTACCATTCAAACCGTTTTCCGCCATGGTTGATCGAAGCCAAGTTTTCACCCTTCTCAATGTGCTGAAAGTTCTTTCTATCGACGATGTGGTACAAGGAAGAGCTAGAGCAATACAAAGAGCGATCTTTGTTATTGGGAAAAAAATCGTCTGTTTCTTGTACAACATCGCACAATTCTAGTTTCTTGAGATCCTCTGCACTCAATTTTTTTTTTGATATCCTGTGATCGTACCACAATTTAGCTTCTCCGCTATAATTTTGTAGGTCGTAGAACTTGGAGAAGTTTTTAGACATTTTTATGAAGTCCTCAAGGCTCATTTTTAGCATGTTTGCTGGATGTAACTGAAATAATTCAAACGCTGGCAAGTTTTCATCCGCAAATCTGCTGCGTCACCCATTAAACTGTAGGCAATGGCATCTTTTACTTCTTTGATGATATCATCTTTTAGTACACGTCCACATAGCCCAATGATTTCATTTTGAATTGTTGGAGAAAAGTAAGTAGCATTCTTACATCTCTTTTCAATATGTAGCCTCAGAGTTTGATCACCAGCCCTAACTTGGAGTTGAAGCAAGTATTGAAATACACCTAGAAAAATAGAGGGAAGCTAAATTCGGCTGTACCGAAGTTTATATACCCTTGGAGCATGATATATGCTGCCAGTTTTTTATATGGCAATACGATATATTCATCAAAAAAGTTTTTCTCACTAGAACTACATTTTGGACCGATCGTTCCTATGGCAGCTATATGCTATAGTCATCCGATTTAAATCAAACTTGACAAAATTGTGTGGTAGTATATAATATAGATCTGTACAACGTGGGAGCGATAGCATTGAAAACAAAAAAGTTTTTCTTACTAAGACTTTTTTTCAGACCTATCTTTTGTATGGCAGCTATACTATATAGTTGCCCGACTTGCATAAAACTTGCTGAAATTATGTGAAAGCATAAAGAACTCATAAATACGAGGGTTGGGAGCGATAGCATTGAAAACAAAAAAGTTTTTCTCACTGAGACTTTTTTTCAGACCTATCTTTTGTATGGCAGCTATACTATATAGTTGCCCGATTTGCATAAAACTTGCTGAAATTATGTGAAAGCATAGAAAACTTATAAATACGGGGGTTGGGAGCGATAGCATTGAAAACAAAAAAGTTTTTCTCACTAAAACTACTTTTTAACCGATCGTTCCTATGGCAGCTATATGCTATAGTCATCCGATCCGGCCGGTTCCGACAAATGTGCAGCGTATTTATACCAAAAGACTTCGTGCAAAGTTTGGTTGAGATAGCTTTAAAACTGACGGAGGAGATAGCATAGAACAGACACAGACGGACAGACGGACATGGCTATATCAACTCAGCTCGTCATGCTGATCAAGAATATATATACTTTATGTGGTCGGAGATGTTTCCTTCTGTGCGTTACAAACATCCGGACAATTTTAATATACCCTCTCCAAGGGTATAAAAAGTATCGTACAAAGATTGAGCGTAAGCTGTTAAAATTTTTTAAAAATAATTCAATTTGTCTTAAATTACCTTCGTTTTGATTTTTTCCAAACGCAAATCAGGGGTACCGCAAAATATGATAGTTGAGATGACAGATGAGATGATCTTCTTGTTTTCTTCAACCCTTTTCTGATGTTCCGACTGAATCGCTATATTAATGGGTGTTACACTCATTAAATTCTGTGCATCCTTAACCGCTGCCAAGTGCCAATGATTAAAGCGAATAAATGATTTCTTTATGAATGATCCAAAAACACCCTGATGATTTTTAGGTGGGAAAATAACACAATATAAACAATGCGCACCCTTTAGTTTTTTTGAATACTGCAGCCAGGGTGAATATGTTTCTAGCCATTCAAATCTAAATTTTCTGGAATGGTCTTCGGCATCGTCGGTGAAATCATAGTTTTCGGATGGTTTCCAACATAGATTTAACATTTCCACTTTTTCAGTGGTAGACATGAACGATGATTTTCCAACATATGACCCTAAATCGTTTGAGGGAAATACTTCTGATAAATGTGCGCAGTCAGTTTTTACGGCCAAACTTCCTTTATCTTTACTGCATTATTATCATTTTGTGGGCTTTCGGCACGTTTCCGTTTTTGTGAAGCTGAAATATTTTTGTGTAAATGTCAGGAATTTCTATAGCCTTGCATTCGAACTATTACACAGAACCAGAAAAAGTTCGTAGTGTAAAGATTCATCAAGCATTCTTAATTTTTATTTATGCCAACCATATTATACCTATTAGACTGGCGACCCTTATATTAATTTTTTTTATTTTAAATACCGGGCGGAAAAAGTTTAGTAATAGATATAATAAAAAGTTTGATAGCGATCGGACTTCATTTAGTTGACGCCCGCTCGCCCTCAAAATCAAAAATTTTAACGTGGTATATGTTAATTATTGTTGGAATCGTTTCAAATTAGTGTTTTGGCGTCCGTCCTCGGCGTCACTTTTTCTCAGTGTGACCATAACCGGCTTACGCTCACAATACTTCTTTTACATGTTCAGTGTTGTAAATTAACAAATTCAAGATCTTAACAGCTAGCAAAATTAAACATAAGTCAAAACGGTTATAAATTCAAATTCAAACTTATTAACTAACGTATTTATCAAAGTCAGGGATTCACTTTAATTCTGACTTTAACATCCTCCCATCTCGTGAAGACTTCTTGGGTTCACCATCAATTGATAACTTTAGTGCGTTCAGCTTTGAGACAGGTCTATGCAATGTTGTGTCCACAGTTTTGATGTCAGCTGTTCTTATTTGGTTGTCCTTGGCCTTGAAGACTTTGACCCGACCACGTTTCCACATACTTCGAGGTAATGATACGTCCATTACAATCACCAAACCACCTACTTTGATGGGCTCTGTGACGTCATGCCACTTTGGGCGACAAACTAATTGAGCAATACGCCACTGTGCAATACGCCACTGTTTGCGTAAACACCCAGACCTCTGAGCAGGGAGTCTGGGTGTTATTTGAGCATCCTATAAGAAAGTGGTACGGAGTCAGTGGTTCCTCATCCTTATGTGAGATAGGCAGTTCTGTCAGGGGACGAGAATTCAATATGTTCTCAGCTTCAATTAAAGTTGACCTCAGAGTTTCCACACGTGGGTTGAGATCACGTAGAGTTTTCTTAAGAAGGGCTTTGATTATGCGGATTAATCTTTCCCAGCAACCTCCGACGCTAGGATTTGCAGGACAATTAAAAATCCACTCCATTCCATTACGTGCTGCTTCATCTTTCACTTTGTTGACATCAAACAGCTCCATGTTGTTCTGTAATTCTTTCTTGACTCCAATAAAATTTGTTCCGTTATCGCTTCGCATGAGCAGCGGGATTCCTCTACGGTTCATAAAATTTCGTAAACAGATTATGAAGGCGTCTGATGACAAATTCTCAGCAATTTCCAGGTGCGTTGCTCGAACGGTCAAGCAAGTAAAAATGACGGCCCAGCGTTTTTCAACCCGTCTGCCCACAGTCACAGTGATTGGGCCAAAAAGATCAACCCCAGTATATGTAAAAGGGCGCACATAGGGAGTTACTCTTTCTATTTGTAGCTGGCCCATGAGCGGAGTCTTCGGTTGACTACGATCAATGATACACTGATTACATTGACTTTGCATTTTCTTCAATAATGTTCTGGCCTTTGGAATTCAAAAACGTTGACGGCATTCATTGATGATTACAGCGTGGTTTTGATGGTGAAATTTAACGTGAAAATGCATCATGACCAGCTGTGATACTCGATGTTTTGATGGCAGTAGAATCGGTCGTCGAACGTCGAATGGTAAGTATACGGCTTCATCAATTCGCCCAGTAAGACGTAGCAGACCATCCTCATCTAATGTTGGTGCAAGTTTATATATATTATATGGATTTTGCCAACCTCTGACAAAACGCATATTTCGTCTACATACATTTCTCGTTGCGTCAGCCTACAGATTGTCGTTTTGGCTTCTCGAAGTTCAGCAGTTGTGATTGGACTCTGAACCTTTTTATGACCTCTGTTGACAAAGTTTCTCTTGGCTCGCAATAGCCAGGCGACAACCCTCTTCAGCTTTAGAAAAGAAGAAAACTTAGTAAAGTCGATGAATGATTCGCTCACCTGACAGTTCAACACGTGGTGATTGTGTACTATGTGGTACTGTAGAATACTCTTGTCATTTAACTTGGATGAATACCAACGTGGTAGCTGGAAATGTTGCATATTTTTCAATTCGGACCACCAATTTTTCCACGTACTATGCATATCTCGCGGCAAGGGATCATCCCAATCCATTTGGCAATTCCATGTTCTCTGTATAAGTACCTTGGCAATAAGGTGAAAGTCTGCAATCAAACCGAAAGAGTCAAAAACTGCCATCACGATACCCAGGAGTTCCCTTTTCGTCGGTACTCGATTACCCTTCATGACATCATTTGGTATACGGTGAAACTCTGTCTCGAACTGGAAAGCATCCTTCTGTGTGTTCCAGTACATGCCCAGAATTTTATCGCTCGTGCTTTGATTCTCCATATTAACCGTTTTCTCGACACACGGTAAGACATTCATAATACTTTCAACTGTTTCTGAGTTTGATATAAAGTTTCGTAGCTCAATGCCTCCTTGGCTGTGTATGTATACGATCTGTTGGCAAATAGTTATAGCTTCTTCTTCTGAATCGAAACTCATTCCCCAGTCATCCACATAATGTGTACATTGTGTACATTGTGTACTATGGCATTGACAGCTTCAGGAAAATTGTCCATTTACTCCTTCGCGTTTGTGTTCTTTACATACTCGGCACAATATGGTAAGCAAGTTGCTCCAAATATAAGTGATGTCATAACATAATGTTCAACAGGTTGTGTGCTATCTCCATCACGCCATATAAATCTCTGAGCCGATTGATCCTCTGGTCTTATCATGATTTGCGAGAACATTTCCTTAATATCTGCAGCAACTCCAAATTTTTTTCAAACGGAAGCGCAATAATATGGATACTAGTGGTTTTGCTTGGTCTGGACCTTTGTGAAGAGATTTATTAAGAGACTTTCCATTAACCCTTGCTGCAGCATCAAAAACTATTCGAAGGTTGTCAGGTTTGTGCACCGTTTGCACAGCAAAATGTGGTAAATACCACACAATTCCTTCTTTATTGTTGATTTCCGTACTTGTCAATTTTCTGGCATATCCTTTCTGTAAATATTTTTTCATCTCAATCCTGTATTTTCTTGCAAATTCCTCGTCTTGTTTCATTTTCTTTTCGATTCCCAATAATCGCTTCTCTGCCATAGGATAGCTATCAGGAAGCTTTATTTTCTCTTTCCAAGTTAATCCAATTTCAAACCGATTGTTTACGCGTTTGCAGGTCTAGTCTGTAATTTCTTTAGCCTGTTTTATGTCTGTTGGTTCCAACTCCGGCAAATTACACTAGTTTACAGCATTTCCGATCCCGACCATTTGACAGTCATTCCATATGTAAATCCCTTTGCTGAGTCCAAAAATGCAGTCCAAATATTTTTTAGTGGGGCCGTTTTCAAGAAATCGTGGAAAAGCTAGATTTTTGATTCTGAAAAAAGTACCTTTAGAAAAATGTGTATATCTTCAGTATCGGTTCTTTCATTATGAAATGGTAATGCTTTCTTGGAAGGTAATTGAATGCCCTATTATTCATTTATACACCACTTCTTTATCCGGTGCTTGACTTCGGCGTTATAAAGGCTTTTATCGGCAACATTGCATTAAATTTATGAATTTAAAAAAAAGCTAGATCTTAAGTGCGATTTTTACCACGAAAAAAATTGTGTAAAATTTATTTTATTGCTGGTCACTAAAGATTTATTTATTAGAAATACAACGCCACATAATTCATTCAAATCCGTTCAAGAATATAGAAGTTATTGGCATTTAAGTAAAAAATGAAAGTTCATGCAAATTGACTTAGTTTGATTATTTTTGTGTTCGTCGTAGGAGGCATAGTTAACATTCAAACTATTATATTTAAGGGCTACTATGACCTTCCAAATTTATTTTTCCTGGTTAAATTTTGTATACCCTGTTCTCATTAAAAATGAGAAAAAGAGGATCATGAAGTTGTGCAAATGTATGTAGCAGCCAGAAGGAAGCACCTCCGACCCCATAAAGTATATATATTCTTGATCAGCATCAACAGCCGAGTCGATTTAGCCATGTCCGTCTGACCGTGCGTCCGTCTGTCTGTATGAACGCGTCGATCTCAGACACCAAATTTTTGCATGAACATAGGTGTATACCGTACCCTGATCGATTTTATTTCAGATTTGCAAAATTTCCCCCCTTTTTTAATTTATTTATTTATTTGGCTCTAGCCCAGTGCTACAAGTTTATACTTATTTTTAATGCACTAGTCACAACGATAAATTACTATAAATTAAACATAATTATTATGGTTTATAACTAACAATATTTACTTACATACTACATACACAAATTATAACTAATAAAAACATTTATGTATTGGATTATTATTGCAATTTTATCCCTAAGAAGCTATTTATGTTTTTAAAAATTCTTTTAATCTAATATTAAATTGAGTTTCGTTTCGTATAGTTTTGATGTCATTAGGTAAACTATTCCATGTTTTGATAGCAGGCTTTAAAAATTGTCGTTCAGAGCAAGACAGCTTGGTTCTTGGACAGATTAAGTTGAATGTTCTGGCTGAGGTAGCAAATTTTAGTTTGTTATAAAGATAGTCCGGCTCTTTAGAAGTGATAATTTTATGTAAGAACAATAAAGTTTTATAATCTATCCACTTTTTAAGATTTAGATCAAATATTGTACTCGCCAATTGCGTAATTGAGTCAAACCTTCTACGGTTAAATACAAACCGAGCAATCGAGTTAAAGGCAACATTAAGTTTTTTCATATCAGTTACACTGCAGTGGCCAAAAATTTCTACACCGTAGAAGAGAGAAGGAATTAGATACGTTTTAGCTATCAGTAATCTTATGTGAACAGGTAGATACGTCTGACATATAGAAAGCTGCCTTAATAGCCCAAAGGTTTGTCCTGTTGCTTTAGATATATGGTTACCCCACGATAGCGTATTATTGAAAATTATGCCCAGGTTAGTGGTATGATCAACATATTCAATTTTTGTTCCATTTATCTGGAGTTGACTAAGCTGTGTAGTACTAAGTGCCTTCTTGTAAATCACAATGCATTTGGATTTGGTAGGATTTAAACTCAGCCCATTTTTCTGGGCCCACTTATCTATTTTGCTTAGCTCATCATTACAGTCAACAATACACTCATTAATATCTATCAACGGGCGACTAACATAAATCTGTACATCATCAGCATACATGTGGACGTTACATTTAGACAGTACATTTGGCAAATCATTTATATAGACAGAAAATAGAAGAGGTCCTAACACAGATCCTTGAGGAACGCCACGCGTTAAAATCTTGAATTGGGAAATGGATGAGCCGGAGACAACTGCTTGGGATCGATTTGCTAGATATGATTTTAGCAGTTTTGTCGCAGTTTGCGAGAAATTATAAATCTTGCTCAGCTTGGTACATAAAATATCGTGGTTGACAGTATCAAAAGCTTTACTGTGATCAAGAAGTGTTAAAAAGTAACTTTACTATCATCTAACTGTCCACGAACCTCCTCTGCAATATTTATTAAGGCTGTTGTACAGCTACGCTTTTTACGAAATCCAGACTGTTGGTCGCACATTAGCATATTCAAAGTGAGATATGTCTGAACTTGTACTGCCATTAAGTGCTCTAGAACTTTTGACAAAAACGGAAGAATCGAAATGGGTCTGAATTGCCCATTGGCTTTTGGTATTGGGAGGATTTTGGCGCGCTTCCACATTTCAGGAAAAGAAGAAGTCATACATATTGTATTAAAGATGTGCGTAAGGTGATCTAATAAGAACGGAAGAAGAAGTTTAACAAACTTAGGGCTAATATTGTCAAATCCGGATGCATTAGACTTTACCCTAAGAACACTTTTTAAGACATCACAAGGACTGACATTCACAAAACTAAAGCTATTATCACAGATAGATGGAGCACTCAGGTACGAATTGAAAGGAGCATCAGGTACTTGAGTTTGCACGAATTGTTCATTTAGGCTATCTACATCAATATTTGTACTTGGCTCAGACGTTTTACAAAAGACTCCACACTTTTTAAGCTCTTTCCAAGTTTTTCCAGACGATATGGCTCCCATAAACTTTGTATCATAGTAGTCACGCTTAGCGAAATATATTGCTCTTCGTACCCAACCTCTAAGCTTTTTGTTGCTTTTGACCGCAAAAAGCTGTCAGAGCCACAATTTTAAAGTTACAACATCGTGGCTTAGCATGTTTTATCTTTGGCCGTATATCTATCTGTTCTGAAAAGCGCAACATGATCCGATCAAAAACAACAAAGTTATTCACTAAACAAATTTTGACCCCCACAAAAATTGTGTTATCCCACACAGTGGTTATTGCAGATTGCCCGCGCGAATGTGTGTGTGTGCGTGCGCGTGTTTATTTGCTCGTTTGTGGATGTGTGTGTGTGTTTGAGTATGTTTGTGTGTTTATCAATTGTACAGGGTATATTGAAGCGGGCTACTCGACTGCAACGGACTTAATTGTTTAACATAACGTAGTGGCAAACGTAAGAATTTTTCCCGATAAGTGGAAACCGATTATGAAACGGCCACACGAACAAATTACGCAGCAGTTTTTTTTTGTATTTAGTTTTTCATCTCGCGGCCATTTCGCGAGCCGTGGAAACCGCCCTTGAGGAAAAATCTTTTCTGGAAAACTTGTTTGAAATTGATCATAAGATATAAAATTTTTATAAAGACATGTTGATTTACTGAATAATAAATGTTTTTTTTTTGTTTAACATTTTGTTGGCGTAATTGAAATAATACTTTACTGATATTGGATAAGTTAAATTTAAACTGCTATTAATATTTTTACAATATGATTTGAGTTCTCGATGCTTAGATTCGAATGGAAACGTCCAAAGGTATCTTAAAGGTCCAGACATTTGTCTGATTTGTGGATAATGGGTTAAAAAATGGTGTTTTGGCTTGAGGGTATCATATTGTTTGTTGTGAATAATAATATTATATGATTATGCAAGTTAGATATATCAGATTGTGAATATTGAAAAAGACAAAGCAAGTCCAAGAGCTCTGATAAATTAAGCAGAAAACTCCATACAAAAAATGTAAAGTGATGAAGTAGTGCCATCATTTCGCGTGCAGTCATCTTCAATTTAAAGTTTTTCAAATGCAGAATATTAATTGGGGGAGGGGTGTTATCAAGTTCTGTTTCCCCATATGGGAAAGATTTCTTGCGTATGTTGAAGAACTCTAAATCGAATATTTTTTCTTTTATAAAATATAAAAGAATACGGCAAATATCATAATTAAAAATAGGGGGAAGCTAACTTCGGCTCTACCGAAGTTTTTATATCCTTGGAGCATGATATATGCTGCCAGTTTGTTATATGGCTATACGATATATTCATCCGATTTTGATCAAATTCTCCAAAATTCTGTTGAAACCAGAGGTCCGGAATATCTCACTCAAAATGAAAGTGTTGTAAAATAACCCTGTTATTTTAGACAATTTGAAATATGTCTCAAACAGATAGAGTGATTTAATTTTTGAGTATAAGTGTTTCGGTCAGTGATAGTGACTTATTTTTCGAGTGTAAGTGTTTATCTCAGTGAGAAACACATATTTTCATTTTTTTTCTGTTATGTGTTTTTCAATAACACTTATTATTGTGAGAAAAATATAAGTGTCTTTTTAGTCAAAGTCTTTGGAACGGACATTTTCAACACTAAATTTCATTAACAGTAATAAGGGCATACAATTATAAACCGAAAACTTTAATTCTGAAAAATATTTTCTTGCCGCGGTTACGGCTTAGTGCTCGCCAGAGGTCGTTACAAGAAATTTGTAAAGGAAGTTTGACTTTGTGGGTGTAAAGGGCTGGAAAATCATATAAGGATCAATGTGAAATCGCAGTTCACAACTACAGGATCTCCATGGTAACACAAGTGCCTAGGAAACTGCTTTTTAAAACCTCAAATGGCCACACCCAATCAACAATGCAAATGCATTTAACAGTAATTAAGAAATGGCGCTCACACCTCAAAGAAATGCGAATTCACGCAGAAATACGAGTTTTATATATCAAACCTTAACATAGCCGTGATAATGACAATACTCAACCGCGATAAATACCATGGATGACCTGTAAGGTAAAACTGGCTATACAGCTCCTCAACGGGGCCAAGCCAAGCTTCTCACAATGATGATTCTGGATGACCTGTGGTAAAGAATATAGTCAAAATCATAAAGATTGTGTCAAACCACTTTCTGCGTATGACAAATCTTTTTATCGCTGAAAAATACCAAAGAGGACCAAAAATTGTAATAATGCCAAATAAACTTTACTCTCAACCAAGGGGAAAATCATGGAAGGATCAATGCATAAGCTCAATTCAATAATAAGAGACATCCATGGACCATGGGAATAGAACCACATTACACTTAAAAAATGTTTTTCAAGGCCACAAATGACATCACATAACTACAAAAATATGATTACGACAATACTAAACCGCGATATATACCATGGATGACCATGTTTCCACTGATCTAAGAGCTATTTTTTTTGGCAACAGGCGTCATTCTGAAGCTTAAGAAAATTGTCTTGCTTTGAGGCGCCGACACGCGCAAGCATACGTCGTAACAAGTGTAATTGCCTTACATAATAGTAAGTTGAAAGAACGGCGGCAGCTGGGCGCAGCAGGTACAGTGTGCGCGATCGAGACCCGCTTGGCACTGAAGCAGATGATTGCAAATTAAAACATATGCAGTGTGTGTCTCGTTTGCCGACTCGATTTTATCTGAAAAGGTTGGTTTTTTACTGTTTTTGTTGTTGGATGGCTCCCAAACTTAAATTTCGTGACCACCGCTGGTATAAAACATTGTTCCCAATCAAATCTACAAAGTAAATTATCATTACATAGCTAATAGAGAAATTCCACTTATCTTTATTTACTTACGTTTTTCTGTTATACTATAACTGTTATCAAAAAACACTTCGAACATATGTTATTATACCCTTGGAGAGGGTATATTAAAATTGTCCGGATGTTTGTAACGCACAGAAGGAAACATCTCCGACCACATAAAGTATATATATTCTTGATCAGCATGACGAGCTGAGTTGATATAGCCATGTCCGTCTGTCCGTCTGTCCGTCCGTCTGTCCGTCTGTTTCTATGCTATCTCCTCCGTCAGTTTTAAAGCTATCTCAACCAAACTTTGCACGAAGTCTTTTGGTACAAATACGCTGCACATTTGTCGGAACCGGCCGGATCGGATGACTATAGCATATAGCTGCCATAGGAACGATCGGTTGAAAAAGTAGTTTTAGTGAGAAAAACTTTTTTGTTTTCAATGCTATCGCTCCCAACCCCCGTATTTATAAGTTTTCTATGATTTCACATAATTTCACCGAGATTTATCAAAATCGGACAACTATATAGTATAGCTGCCATACAAAAGATAGGTCTGAAAAAAAGTCTTAGTGAGAAAAACTTTTTTGTTTTCTATGCTATCGCTCCCAACCCTCCGTATTTATAAGTTTTCTATGATTTCACATAATTTCACCGAGATTTATCAAAATCGGACAACTATATAGTATAGCTGCCATACAAAAGATAGGTCTGAAAAAAGTCTTAGTAAGAAAATCTTTTTTGTTTTCAATGCTATCGCTCCCACTTTGTACAGATCTATATTATATACTACCACACAATTTTGTCAAGTTTGATTTAAATCGGATGACTATATCAGCATATCAAACTGGCAGCATATATCATGCTCCAAGGGTATATAAACTTCGGTACAGCCGAAGTTAGCTTCCCTCTATTTTTATACCCGTTACTCGTAGAGTAAAAAGGGTATACTAAAGTCGTGCAAATGTATGTAACAGGCAGAAGGAATCATTTCCGACCATATAAAGTATATATATTCTTGATCAGCATCAACAGCCGAGTCGATTTAGCCTTGTCCGTCTGTCCGTCCGTCCGTCCGTCCGTCCGTCCGTCCGTCCGTCCGTCCGTCTGTCTGTATGAACACCTAGATCTCAGAGATGGTAAGAGATAGAGGTTTGACATGTATGGGACAAATGCTTCTTTTATCTGCACGCAGATCAAGTTTGTTTCAAATTTTGGCCACGCCCCCTCCCGCCCCCGCAATTTGGAAAAAAGTTATATCTCCTACAGTTTTAAAGATAGAGGATTCGTACCTTCTAGAGATAGTTAGTAATTAGCAAAATGAATCGATTTGCCGAAGGAATGATAAAGATCGGATGAACGGTTCTCAAGTTAAAAGCAAAAAAGTGAACCAAGCCCTCCCCGCTACCACCCTAAAAATGTTGCATACTTTTTGGATGGTCACACTAAGGTACGCGGGAACACTGTTAAACAAGTTTTTTCATGAGTAACGGGTATATCGAAGTCGGTTAGAGCCGACTTTAACTTACGCTCTCGTTTTTTTAAGTGTTATTGGAAAACAGTTAAATTTTTTCTCTCAACATTTTTCGGTTAACAGAAAACACAAATAAAATAAATATAAAAATTAAACTCAGTGAGAAACCGAAATTGCTCATGATTTTTGTGTTTCTCTCAGTGAGAAACACTTTGAAAATATGTGTTGAGAGTTATTCCGGACCCCTGGTTGAAACAGATAACACTACTATCTCCTTCGAAACAAAATAGTTTTTCTCACTAGAACTACTTTTTCCATCGATCTTTCCTATGGCAGCTGTATGCTATAGTCATCCGACTTGAATCAAACTTGACAGAATTATGTGGTAGAATATAATATCTGTACAAAGTTTGGGAGCGATAGCATTGAAAACAAAAAAGTTTTTTCCACTAAGACTTTTTTTCAGACCTATTTTTTGTATGGCAGCTATACTATTCGTTGTCCGATTTTGATAAATCTCAGGAAATTTTTTGAAAAGAAATTAAAAAAAGAGGGTGGGGGGGGATGGAAATACAAAAAAAGTTTATCTCACTAAAACTAGTTTTTCGACCGATCATTCCTATGGCAGCTATATGCTATAGTCATCCGATTTAAATCAAACTTGACAAATTTTTGTGGTAGTTTATAACAGTGGTGGGCACAGAATTTGCAATTGTGAGCACTACAACAAAATCTACAACAAACAAAACTTCTGAAGTCATAAATTAAAGGAAAATGAACACATTTATTACTCTGTGCGTCACGACAAAAAATCTGTGTTTTTGTTGTTTCTTTCAACGAGAAAAAAAATTATACACTAAGAGAAATTTTTGAGTGAATTTATTTATTCGTTTATTAGTTTTTCAAAATCTACTTTTTCTTTACTAATTGATGTTCGCAGTTATCGCAGTTAATCGATATCAGTTCAATTGTTTTAAGTAACTAGTTACAAATATAAATATGTTAGTGGTTTGTAAATATACATATCCATCATTTATCATGTAATAAAAATCAAATCACATCAAAACAAACTATACTTTTTCACACAGTGTACAAAATGATTTTGAAGTCATAAATTTTAACAAATGAACAGTTATATGACGCGACGTTTGACAGTCAAAGCTCGAGCGTTTGCTGTGTGTTTGTTGTTTAGTTTTATTGGGGGTCATAAATTAATTGCTCGCAGCGTCAAAAGTTGTTGTTGTATCTGGGCTAGGCAAAATAACGGATTGAGTAGTCTGAGTAACGTGAGCAAAGGGATGCCCAAAGACATCGTGCAACAAATCGGACCTGTAATTGTATAAAACTGTAAAATTATTAATTTGATTGAAAATATAATTCTCACGAACCCCAGACTCTGCCACATTACATTCCAGACAGTCCTCAGCATAATTTTCTTTAGTTCCGATGGCTGAGAAATGCGACTTACTGATCTGGCATTTTCAACTTTTTTGAGAAATTTGTACCTTGGCCATCACTGGTTTAACTAATTTATTCTATGCAATTTTTTCTTGAATTTTATTATAAAAGCCCATTTAATCCTCCGTTGAACGGTTGTTGCCCAAGTGAATTTTGATACTGCTTGTCGCAGTTATGCGCGTTTTTCTGAGTACACATTAAACTCAGTTTCGTTTGGCGCCAGATTCAAATAATCTTTTTAAATACATAAAAAGCAAATATATATAAACTTTCATATTTCAAAGTTTTTGGGCAAATATTAACGGTCGCCGAACACTGTTATCTAGCATAAAGACAAAGTGAGCTATAGTAAGAAGCTGTGAGTGGCTATTGTTACTTGTTAATGAGCTGAAATTCGCCTTTAAAAAGGATCAGTGCTCAGCAAGAACCGTGCAAAGGCAGCTCGGTTAAGGCTTTTGAAAAGCTGTTTGCTCTCATGCCGCAAGCATTGTCCAGCGTTCGGCTCTTATCGGCGTGAATAGCGAAATGTGTTCCGCCCCTGCGGGCCAGGCATGGCCATATCAGGTCAAATGCAGAGAATTAAGCTGTGGGTTCTATATGAAAATGAAACCGTTTAATACCTAAGAAAGTACTTTTCAAGCCCACAAATAAGGCAAAATGATAATTGCATAACCATGATTGTAATAATACAGAACCGCGATAAAATACCATGGATGACCAATAATGAAGAATATAAAAAAAAACACTATAACAGGATGGACGAACCATTAAATACCAAACAAGAACAAAGAGGGCCACGCCAAGTAAAATTGAGAAGAAAGTGACATCATCTTGCTCTAAAGCAGTAATGCATAGCCCGCTTGGGCATCGACCCGTTATTCTGTCTAAAAATCAATGCGCAATAAAATACTCGGTAGACGCAGCGCATAATAAATTGCCTCCTTTTGAGGCGAGGACCCGCACAAGTTGACGTCCCAACATGTGTAATTAGCTCGCTTTGAAGAGAGTTAAAACAACTAAATAAAAGCGTGTCGACATCAGCCCGCATAAGCAGACAGCTTATTAAGTGCAATGTGGTCGACTTTGACTCGCTTATATCGGTTGCTATTTATTCTTTGTACAAAATAGCTTAATTTGGCTCAATAGGTAACATTATTGGAGAGCGTTAATCTTGGCCCAGAAATCGTGAAACATGAAAGTTTATATATATTTGCATTTTAAGTATTTAAAAAAATTATTTGAATCTGGCGCCAATCCAAACTGAGTTTACTTTTAGGGGCACTTATGTTAAAGCATAGCTGTTAAATTGCGATTACGATTAGTAATCAATTACATTACTTTTTAAAAGAATTGTAATGATTATATAATCCCCTTGGTTAAAAATATTTGATTACTAATTGATTACTTTCAGAAATAATCAAAAATAATCGGGATTATTTAGGATTACCAAGAAATAATCAAAAATAATCAAAAAGTAATTCGACTACTTTACAAGATTATTTTTGAACATTTTTGATTATCTATATATTTATTATCTCTCTCCCTCTCACTCTCTTTCTCTCTCTCTCCCTCTCCCCTCTCCTCTCCCTCTCTCTCTCTCTAAGATTGTGCGGCGTGGGTGGCGGGGGTGGCCGGGAGTGATTCAGATTCACTTATTTGCTCATAACTTGAGAACCGCTCGTCCGATCTTTATCATTTCTTTGGCAAATCGATACATATTCCTAATGACTAACTATCTCTAGAAGGTACAAATCATCTATCTACAAAACTGTGGGAGATTTGACGTTTTTTCAAAATTGTGGGGGCGGGAGGGGGCGTGGCAAAAATTGAAAATAAACTTGATCTGCCTGCAAGTATAAGAAGCATTTGTCCCATACATGTCAAACCTCTATCTCTTACCATCTCTGAGATCTGTTTGTTCATACGGACGGACAGACAGACGGACAGACGGACATGGCTATATCGACTCGGCTGTTGATGCTGATCAAGAATATATATACTTTATAGGGTCGGAAATGATTCCTTCTCCCTGTTACATACTTTTGCACAAACTTAATATACTCTATGTACCTTCGGTACAGAGTATAAAAATGCATAGCCAGATTTGTGGCCCTCAATGATTTTATATAGCTCTTTTAGCTGCCTACTGAACTTGTCGGAAATGGCGTAGAGGTTAAGGCCTATGACTGAAAGGCAATGAGTCCCACGTTCAAGTCCCAGTTTGGGGCATGCATTTTTTTTTTTTTTTTTTTGTAATCTAGGATTTTAAAACACTTGCATTAGCTCCCGTGTACCAGTTTATGCTATTGAAATGATTATTATAATGTTTCCAAGAAGTGTGCACCACATAGAAGAAATCATCTCCGTCCCTATAAAATATATGACGAGCATGACGAGCTGAGTCGATTGACCTTTGTCTGTCCGTTCGATATCCTATAAATTATAAGATCTACTGACTGAGGTAGCTACTAACTAGGGTTGAATCTCGCCTCGGACGATCTAACAAAAAAAGGTTTTTCTTTCGGTAGAAAATAGCTTTTACACATCCGGTCACCTTTACGAGCTACTGGCGTCAGCTTTGAAGTAACAAGCCATGAAAAAGCTTCTCAAACTTTGCCGTTCGGATTTGGAGTTAAACTGTAGGTCTGTTTGTCTTGTGCAAAAAATTATAGGAGCACACACGCCAAGAGATTGCGAGAAGCTTGACTTTGCCCTTTTGGGCTGTAGAGCCAATTTTACATTTTTACTGACTAGCTTAAGCTCGAAACCGGAACTTCAGGCGATGAACCGAAGAGTCATTTCAAACGAGATGTTGATAGTCCTGGAGGGAGTTATAATGCAGGCCATAACACTATGAAATGAAAAGAAGAAACAATACATATTTTCCTTGCTGTGCTTAATAGCATTAACTGGTACACGGGAGTTAATGCAATTGTTTTAAAATTGCCTTTCAGTCATAGGCCTTAACCTCTACGCCATTACCGACAAGTTCAGTAGGCAGCTAAAAGTGCTATATAAAATCATTGACCACAAATCTGGCAATGCCTTTTTTTGTTAAAGCCGGGTATCCAGCACCGCGGAAACTAAAAATTCCTGTCAAACTTCATATAAAAACAAGTGAGAAAGTCGGTCAAGCCCGACTATAACATACTCTGTACCCGGTGTATATGCTGAATGCGTCACTGCCACTGTGTTCATCTCTTAGTTTTCTCTCTCTCTCTCTCTCTCTCTCTCTCTCTCTCTCTCTCTCTCTCTTTGATGCATGCAAAGCGGTGTTGTTTGCGTGTGCGTGTGAGGCGTCTATATTAAACTTTTTTTCTCATAACTTGAGAACCGCTCATCCGATCTTTATCATTTCTTCAGCAAAAAGATAGATATTAATAATGACTAACTATCTCTAGAAGGTACAAATCATCTATCTACAAAACTGTGGGAGATATGACGTTTTTTCGATATTGCGGGGGCGGGAGGGGGCGTGGCAAAAATTGAAAATAAACTTGATCTGCCTGCAAGTATAAGAAGCATTTGTCCCATACATGTCAAACCTCTATCTCTTACCATCTTTATAGGGTCGGAAATTATTCCTTCTCCCTGTTACATACTTTTGCACAAACTTAATATACTCTATGTACCTTCGGTACAGATTATAAAAACTGTGGCAGGAATTTTTAGTTTACCTTTTCGTTGCTTGTGTATCCAGCAACATGAACGTAATCCACAGTTTCTTATCGATAGTTGGAATATCGATAGCGTGTGTGGATGGAGAGAACAGCTGATACACAGCGCAGGAATATATTGCCAACAATTATTTTGGATGTGATGAGCGAATATTTTTGATCTTTTTTTTGAGGAGCACCAAAGGATAAAACAAAAAATAATCAATCATACCATACAAACCCCACCCAATCCTTACCCTGTACGGAAAGGGAGGAGAATTGTAAAAATTATATATTCCAGCAAAAATAAAAATTTAAATTCCAAAAGCCGAGACCCAGCATGCTTCCTCCAGAAAATATTATTTGTATTTTTTAAATTTATTTAAATTTAATTGCTTAACAGCTGATTGATCAGAGTGACCTTCCACCTGTTAGGTGCATTGTTACACCTGTTTTTTTTTTTTTTCCCCCACAAAAAAAAAAATAAATAAATTTTTTGAGAGGTATTTTTTTTGGGGTGGGGTAAAAGTCTTTAATAATAAAAAAAATTAAAAAAAATTTTTTAATAATATTTTTTTTTTTTGGTTTTTTTTTTTTTTTTTTGTTTTATTATAAAAAATTTTTTTTTTTTTTTTTTTTTTGAATGTTTTTTTTTTTATTTTATAAAGGTTTGTCCAGCACCGCGGAAACTAAAAATTCCTGTCAAACTTCATATAAAAAAAACTGTGGCAGGAATTTTTAGTTTGCCTTTTCGTTGCTTGTGTATCCAGCAACATGAACGTAATCCACAGTTTCTTATCGATAGTTGGCATATCGATAGCGTGTGTGGATGGAGAGAACAGCTGATGCACAGCGCAGGAATATATTGCCAACAACTATTTTGGATGTGATGAGCGAAAATTTTTGGGGGGAATGCTTTTATATTTTGTTTGTTATGAGCTGTCATCTGGCTGGGGAACCATCAGCGTGCAAAGATTGGTAGGGGATGGTTTCAAAGGCATACCAAATTGATAAGGCCGCCAGACGGATGCTTTCCATAGACACAAAGGTCGGAGAGATGTCGTCCGTTAAGACGCCTTCTTCATCTGTGTGTCGCCAGATCATAGGCAAATCTATTAGAGTGGTGCACATTGGTCATGATACCTGCATACCTTTGTGTGCATATTAATTTGGGCGCATAATGTAGTTGTATGCCTCATATACCAGGGGCCCCACATAGATGACTAGTTTCTTGAGGGCAGTGGATCATGCAGTACCCCGTAACGGAATCGCCCAGATCCACCGCTTCGAGGCTTAAGAAGCCAATGGAGCTGCAACCGTAGCCACTGCCCGAGTCACATGGACGTTCCTAGTCAAGCTTCGCGACGCGTCGGTTCGAGACACGCCACGGTATTTAGGTATTTATTTATCCGTACTGATCTGGACATTGCGTTGACAAAATCCTTAATATAAATGTAAAAATTATTAGGCAATCTTGTATGCGACGATGAAAGACTTCATTTGATTGGCGTACAACCAAGAGGTCACACACTTTGGAGAAGATGGCATTATAAAGTAATGCAGTTAACAACATGCTGCAGTGATGTTTTGTGCCTTCCGGGACACACAGCAAAGTGTCATGCCATCGGTTTATCATCCCCAAATATAAAGTATGTAGCACATACTCCGAGCAGCATGCTTCCTCCAGAAAATACTATTTATTTTTTTAAAATTTATTTAAATTCAAATAGTTAACAGTGCTTAACAGCTGATTGATCAGAGTGACCTTCCACCCTTTCGGTGCGTGGTCACACTGTTTTAGTTACGTTCCACACACACAAGAAATAAATAGCAAATTCCTGGCGGAGGTATTTTTCGCAGTGCTGGATACAGGCCTAAAACTAAAAAAACTAAAAAATAGTCGTAATGTAATCAAATATGTAATGATTACGATTAGTAATCATTATTTAACAGCTATGTGTTAAAGCAAACATAAAAATGTTAGAATACTAAAAAACGAGAAAAGAAAAGTTTATTTTTTTTTTTACAAATTTTTTTATACTAATATAAAAAAACCGTTTTTTGAATTTAACAAAACACAACAAAAAAAAAAAAAAAAAAAAATAACATATCTTTTTTTGTGTTTTGTTGTTTTGAAAAGAAAAGAATTTTTTCTTTAAAAAAAAAAATAAAAATTTTTAAAAAAAAATTATAAAAAAAAAAAAAAAAAAAATAAAAAATAAGGAGAAAAATTTTCCGAACGACACATTTGTACGGCAGCTACAAGAAGTAGCTCAGCCGATCCGGTCGGTTCCGACATATTAGCAGCGTGCAGTAAAAAGAAGACTCTGTGCAAAGTTTCAGCTCGATAGCTCCAAAACTAAAGGACTAGTTCGCGTAGAAACAGACAGACGAACAGACGGACGGACAAAGCTTAATCTACTCAGCTCGTCATGCTGATCAAGAATATATATACTTTATGTGGTCGGAGATGATTCCTTCTATGCGTTGCAAACTTCTGGGCAAAATTATAATACACTCTTCAAGTGTATAAAAATACTACATTTTCGATGTGTACTCAGAAACACGCGCATAGTTTCGGCAAACGGATTCCAAATTCATTGGGACAACAACCGTTCAACGGAGAATTTAATGGGCTTGTTTAATAAAATTTAAGAAAAAATTGCATAGAATAAAATAGTTAAACCAGCTATGGCCAAAGTACAAATTTCTCAAAAAAAGTTGATAATGCCAGATCTGTAAGCCGCATTTCTCAGCCATCGCGGTAAATTAGTCACACTATTGATTAAATTGTTTTAGATTCCTCTCGTCGCTATCGGAATTGATAAAGTTATTATTAATCGGACTGTTCATTCTATATATCTATATCTATTGATTTTGGGTAAAATAGCAAAAAGTGGTTCTTGGGCCATAACTTCAGATTATGGGGGTGTTAGGAAATACCCAAGTATGAGGAAATGCTATACTCGACCTGTTCTACAGCGTATGCTAGGTCATTTCAAAAGAATTTTTTCGCTGTAACACTGTGTTATTAACCCTAAACTGAAAAAATTCGTTTTTCTCCTTTTGGAGTTTTAATGACAATTCCATTTTCATTGAGATCATTAAATACATCGATAAGTTTGTAAAAGACTCTATCATTTCCAAATTGTTTAACATTTTTTAACTCAAACAGGGCAGCTATAAATATTACCTCCGGCTTTCTTATTCTTTTTATAGATGTAAAACGTTTCCTAAGAATTATAATACTTTCGTTAAAGACCTGATCTCAGATGACATACAAATTATTTCGTCACCACGCTTTGTATAAATAAGACAGTTATACCAAATCATTAAGCTTTTAAAGCTGTTCAATAGTTTTTTTATTCATATAAAGTATTGTGACCAACTTTTGAATCAAAAAAGATGTGTATTTTTGGTAGCAGAACTCAAATCAATTAATAATACAGTTAAGAAAATCTAAAAATGAGTTATTCAGGCATGTTCTCAATTCTCGATCGAAATTTCGCTTCGGTATCGATTTTGTGTTCTCAACTCCGAATGAAATTGCTCTATTTTTCCTTTTTGCGAATCACTGGTCCAAACGAGATTCACACTAGATACAAAAGAGCATGAATCAATTCTACTTTCGAAAAGTTGAAGTGGAGTTGAGAACATGCCTGATTAATTTGAATAGTTTTAGTCCACACCTTTAAAAAGTGCGATAATTTGGAAAAACTGAATATTTGGTAAATTGGAAGAGACAGAATCAACAATTATTTTTTGAGATTTGTTTTTAAACCATTTTTTTCATTATTTTCCATAACAAAATACAAATTTTGGTATCTTTTGTACACTTGCAAATGTAAACAAATCTCGATAAACTCAAGTTTATGCAAATATCTCTTAAACCTGACGTGCTGGGGGAAACTGACAATTAATTAAAATCTAGCGACCAAAAATACATATGAAAAGTGTGCTTTCTTCTCTTTCGCAAAAGCTTGTGAACCTGTGTATTTTTTAGTTGATCTGAGAGTCGGCCTTAAACATTTCAAAATCAGTAATTTTTTAAAGATTCTCACATACAATTTAATATCTAACCTTAACTTCGGAAGGAAATAGCTGCACAATTTCTTCGGCTATTGTTTAAAAATTTTTCGGTTTCCAATCAAAGTTTTTGCTTATTAAGAAATCACAAATTATACCACAAAGGGATTTTCAATGTTTTTGTTCTAAACGTTTGTGCATGCGAAAATAATTTTTGGATTCCTTTAAACAAAATCGAATAAGCCAAAATTGTTAATGCATTAATCTAAAAATTGGAATTAAATAATAAATAAATATTTTTAATAAAAAGAAAGTCAGACGGAATTTAAAAAAATACCTGAGATGACGAGGCTGACAATAAACGAATTTCTTACGTTATCAGTCCTTCGCTTCAGATTATTCTCCAATTTTACTCTTGTTCCGAACAAATGTTTGGGAACTATCTCCTTGAGATGTTTAGTTGTAAGGAGAAACAAAGCTTCCTCGTCAATTCCGTGAGCTAAGACCAATAAAAGCAATCGTTTAGATTCATATTAACAAAATAAATAGAATAGCTGCCCTATTTTCATAAAACTTGCTGAACTTATGTAAAAGCATAGAAAACTTATAATTACGAGCTTCGGACACGTTTGCATGGAAAATAAAAAAGTTTTCCTAAACTAGTTTTTCAACCGATCTTTCCTATGGCAGCTATATGCTATAGTCATCCGATCTGGCCGGTTCCGACAAATGTGCAGCGTATTTATACCAAAAGACTTCGTGCAAAGTTTGGTTGAGAAAGCTTTAAAACTGACGGAGGAGTTAGCATAGAAACAGACGGACAGACGGACGGACAGACGGACATGGCTATATCAACTCAGCTCGTCATGCTGATCAAGAATATATATACTTTATGTGGTCGGAGATGTTTCCTTCTGTGCGTTACAAACATCCGGACAATTTTAATATAACCTCTCCAGGGGTATAAAAATGTGAAAATAAGCCATTGGGTTGTGTTCCATATATCGGCGATTTCTGTTAAAATGAGCTTCTCAAAGCCAAGCGGATTAAAATCGACAAATAATTTTAATTACGACCCTCTAAAATCTGGATTTATTTGTCACTCTGTACGTAAAGTTGTATTATTTAAATTTAAAGTGCAGAGTTTGCCGTCGAGATGTCGAACACACCCTAATATTTTTGTATTGCAAAGTCACTTCATAAACAATATTTGATTAATGTAATTATACCCTTGGAGAGAGTATATTGAAATTGTCCAGATGTTTGTAACGCATAGAAGGAAGCATCTCCGACCACATAAAGTATATATATTCTTGATCAGCGTGACGAGCTGAGTTGATTTAGCCATGTCCGCCTGTCCGTCCGTCTGTTTCTATGCTATCTTCTCCGTCAGTTTTAAAGCTATCGAAACCAAACTTTGCATGAAGTCTTTTGGTACAAATACGCTGGATATTTGTCGGAACCGGCCGGATCGGATGACTATAGCATATAGGTGCCATAGGAAAGATCGGTTGAAAAACTAGTTTTAGTGAGAAAAACTTTTTTGTTTTCCATGCAAACGTGTCCGAAGCTCGTAATTATAAGTTTTCTATGCTTTTACATAAGTTCAGCAAGTTTTATGAAAATAGGGCAGCTATTCTATATATAGTAATTATAAGTTTTTTATGCTTTTACATAAGTTCAGCAAGTTTTATGAAAGTAGGACAACTATATAGAATAGCTGCCATACAAAAGATAGGTCTGAAAAAAAGTTTTAGTATGAAAAACTTTGTTGTTCTTGCTGTCGCTCCTAAACTCGTTACTGATCAATATGATATGCTAACACACAATTCTGTCAATATTCATCCAAATCGGATGACTATAGCATATAGCTGCCATAGGAATGATCGGTCAAAAAAATAGTTTTAGTGAGAAAAATAGAGGAAAGCTTACTTCGGCTCGACCGAAGTTTATATACCCTTGGAGCATGATATATTTCTGCCAGTTTTTTATATGGCAGCTACACGATATATTCATCCGATTTGTATCAAACTCTCTAAAATTGTGTTGAGACAGATAATTTTTATACCCTTTGCAAAGGGTATTATAATTTGTATATTCATAGAAATATTCATTTCCGACCCTATAAACTATATATATTCCTGATCAGGGCGACGAGCTGAGTCGATTGAGCTTTGTCCGTCCGTCTGTCTGTCTGTCCGTCTGTCCGTCTGTCTGTCTGTCTGTCTGTTTCTACGCGAACTAGTCTCTCAGTTTTAAAGCTATCAAGCTGAAACTTTGCGCAGAGTCTTCTTTTTACTGCACACTGCTAATATGTCGGAACCGACCGGATCGGATGACTATATCTTATATCTGCCATAGGAACTATCGGTCGAAAAGTGGGTCTTTGTGAGAAAAACTTTTTTGTTTTTAATGTTAACGTCTCCCACTTCAGCGATTATTAATATTATACGCTATTACACAGATTTGGAAGTTTTGGTCAAAATCGGATGACTATATCTTATAGCTGCCATAGGAACTATCGGTCGAAAAGTGCGTTTTAATGAGAAAAACTTTTTTGTTTTTAATGTTAACGTCTTTCACTTCAGCGATTATTAATATTATACGCTATTACACAGATTTGGAAGTTTTGGTCAAAATCGGATGACTATATCTTATAGCTGTCATAGGAACTATCTGTCGAAAAGTGGGTTTTATTTAGAAAAAATGTTTGTTTTAATGCATACATTTGCAAGGGTATAAAAACTTCGGCAAAGACGAAGTTAGCTTGGCCTTCTCGTTTTTATTTATTTATGTAGAGCTAACAATATAATATAAAATAAGAGTTACGGAGCAATGACGACTGGGGCCTTAATTTATAAATTATTATTGAATAGTGGTTTTTATTTACATTGGTGAGTGATAATTTTATATAGAGTGGTATAGGTTTGTAGTCTTCAGATAATTTAAGATAGTCAGGCCTGTTCCGAGTTCCGAACGTTTTCAAAAAGTAAAAACGAAACGAAAACGAACGTTTTACTCTTTGCTGTTCCCAATTCCGAACGATTTGGTTACGTTTTGACTTTTCGAACTCGGTTTCAGCTGGCTGGCTGGCCTGCGCGCGTGGTTGTGTATATCGACAGCAGCCAGAGTTGTCATCATCTCTATAATTTTAATTTGCAAATCTATTATTTACATATTAAGTCAATTTATTTTTATTTAAAACAATATTTAATTATTACATTTAAATTTGGGATATCAAATATGGTTAAAGTACAGCTAAACTAACTAAAAAAAAAGTGATGTGCAAATACATTAATTTATATGAAGCAACCCTAGCAGCTATCGATTGACGGATGAAATAGACTAAAAAGTAAAGTGGAATTCAGAACAGCTCGGTTTGAAAACGACCGCTCGGTTTTGCTTTCCACGCAGTATTTTTTAGATGTTTATAAAAAAATGATTTTAATATACACTTAAACTGTAAACATTTTAAGTAGTGATGCTAATCGATTTAAAAAAATGGTCAACATTTTTAAATTGATTAGTTTATAATTTTGGGATTTATTTTAATGCTTTTAATAGCAATTACTTTTCATTCCGCTGCCTCTGCAGCACAACTTTTGAAAACGACAATTCTGGTCGATTTGCGGAATTCGGAACAGCAATCAACTCGATTTGCGACAATTCCACTCGTTTTCGGAATTCGGAACAGGCCTGAGTATAAGTGTTTGAGGGTGTGGGATTGGAAAGGAGTTGTAGTGGGTTCTTGTTGCCGAGTATCCTTTGTCTGTGCATGTCGTGCGAGGTGCAAGAGTTGAGTATATGTTCTACTGAAATTGGGTTATTGCAGAGTGTACATGTGTTGGGGCTTTTGTAGATGTAGTGTGAGTGTGTAATTTTTGTGTGTCCAAGTCTAAGGCGTGTTATTTTACTTTGGTCCATTCGGGAGAGATTTTGTTGATTGCTTTTAAATAGGTTGTAGGTATTGAGGTTGTTTGGATTTATGTTTTGATACCAGTTGGAAGTCTCGTTTAAGTTGGATTGAATTTTGGTTAAGTGTGAGTTTTTATGTATTTTTTAATGTCTTGTGTGCTTATGTTTTCTTTTATGGTGAGGGGTTGATTTGCTGTGTTTTTTGCCGTAGCATCAGCTAACTCGTTTCCTTTTATGCCTGTATGTCCAGGTACCCACAGGAGTTTGAATTTCGGGAAAGATTTCGTAAGAATATGTCGTGCTAGGGATGTATAATGTTCGGTGTTGTTAATGTTGTTTATTGCGTGTGTAGCGGAGAGTAAATCTGAGCAGATGCAATATTTCCCTCTTTTGTTTTTTAGAATTTGCAAGGCTTCGACGATTGCGATGATTTTAGAGGAGAATACAGAGGAGTAGTGGGGTAGAAGGCATGACTTTAAGGGTTCTTGTTCGGTTGTAATGGCGAGGGTTGTAATTCCGTTGGATTGTGATCCGTCTGTATATATGAAGTTTAGGTTTAGGTTTTCGTTCTTTTTTTCTGTGAATTTTGCGCGATATGTTTCGGGTGTTGTGTTTTTTTTACTGGAGTGTCGTAGCGATGTGTCGATTGAGGTTGGTTTTAGGTGCCATGGAGGTAAAGTTTGCGTTAATGTTATTGTAGGGCGAGTGGGTATGTTGTGCTGTAGGCACAGTTCGATGGTTCGGTCAATGGTCGATTTGTGTTGAGGTTTTTTTGGTGGTTTATATGATTTGATTATGTTAATGATAGGTGAATTTCATGCTGTTATAAGGGATTTAAAGAGGTTTGTAGTGAGGAGTTCGCATCTGTCTTCGATAGAGGCCACTCGGGCTTCGTAAAGGATATTGTTTGTAGGTGTTGTTATAAATGCTCCAAGGGCTATTCTAAATGCTGCGTTTATTGCTGATTTTATTGGGCGGATGGTGGTTTTTGGGCAAAAGCCGTAAATGGGAAGGGCATAGTCTGCTTTTGAAGTAATTATTGCTTTTGTTGCATTTATGAGGGAGATGGTGTTGCAGTTGATTTTTGGACTCGAAAGACATTTAATTATGTTTGTTTTTTGTTTGAGAGAAAGTAAGTTGTTCTATGTGTGATTGCCATCTGTACTTGTTGTTAAAGTGGAGTCTAGTTTTAAGATACGTTTTGAAGCTGAAGGTTTCCTGTCGTTACGTTACATAAGCAGTTGTGTTTTCTGCAGACATGCATGTGTTTGCATTTGGTGGTTGAAAGCTGTGCGCCTGAGTAGTCGCACCAGTTTGAAATTGTTTCGAATATGGGCTTAAGGTCGATGTTAGTGTTTTTCCTGTTTTTTACCTTGACTATAAGATTGAAGTCGTCTGTTTGTTTGGGTGTTGGATGATCATTTTGGTAAGTTTGTTGTAGGCTATTACAAAGAGAACCACCGAAAGTGGGGATCCCTGAGGAATGTCATTGTGGATTGGTAAACTGTGATTTTCCTATTTGACATGAAGTTTTTTACGTAGTTTGTTATTTTTGGGCCTGTTTTCCATTCTGCCAGTTGATCGAGTATTGAGTGAATTCCTATTCTATCGAAAGCTTTTGCCAAGTCTAAGGAAATTATCGATACGTGGTTTCTTCTGGAGATAGCTTTTGCTATTAGATGGTCTACAAGTAGTAGACTGTCTATAGCCGACTTTACCTTCCTGAATCCTGTTTGACTGATATGGATGAGTTTGTCGTTTGTGACAAACCACCACAGTCGTTTGGCTACGATTTTGTCAAGGACTTTTGACAAGCATGGGTTAAGTGATATGGGTCGGTAGGCATTAAGTGTGGTTTTGTTGGTATTTGGTTTCAGAATTGGTGTTATAATACTGGTTTTGTAGGCTTGGGGGATGTAGTTTTCTAATATAGCGTTTTGTAGGTTGATAATTCGAAGTTTGGTATTTCTGTCAAGATTTTTAATCATTGTGCAGTTTACTCTGTCTAGTCCTGGGGTGTTACCTTTTAAAGAGGCCAGTGCTGCTGAAAATTCAATGTAGGTTATTTCCTTTTCTATTTCGCGTGCTTTTTTCCGGGGGATGTAGGTGTGGCTATGGCTGTTGGTTAGTGAGGTGAGTTTTGCGTTTATGCAGTTTGCGGAAAAGTTGGTGTCGGATGAGGCTTCTGAGAAGTTTTTGGCGAATAGGTCGGCTATTTCTGATTTGTTGGTGGTAAATTGATTAGTGGTTGGGTTGAGAATGCTGTGTGTGCTTTTCTGGGGGTTAAGTCCACATAGCCGTCTTATGTTGAGCCAGATTGTTTTTGAAGGGGTGTCTGGCGATATTTGTGAGGTAAATTTTTGGGTACTTTGTTTTTCTCTTAGGGTGCGTCTAAAAAGGGCGTTTGCCCTTTTAAATTGTACAATGTTTTCGGTCGTTATGTTATTTTTTAGTTTGTGCCACATTTTAGTTTTCTCGTTTCGTAGTTTTTGCAGGTCTTTGTTCCACCAGGGAACTTTGTGTTGCAGGGTTGTAGGGTGTGATTGAGGAATTGAAAAATGGGCGCTTTCTAGTATTATTTTGTGTATGGTAGCTGCTTCTTTGTTTATGTTTGTGCTTGTTTGTCGATGTAATGAGTGTTTTTCTGTTTACTCTGAGAAGAGTTTCCAGTTGGCTTTATCGGTGATAAAGTGTGGTCTTGGAGTGATGGTTTTGGCGTGTGTTGTGTTAGATGTAAAGAGAGTTGTGATAATGGGGAAGTGGTCACTGCCAAAGAGGTCGTCTTCGGTGTTCCATGTGCTGTCAATATGGAGGATTGGGCTGATGAAGGTAAGGTCAATATGTGTAAGTGTGTTGTGTGTGCTTAGATGTGATGGTGATCCGTCGTTAAGTAGAATGTAGTTGGATTGGGTTATACATTTTTCAAGTGTTTTGGCTCTTAAGTTGCTGGTGTTTGAGCCCCATCTTTTGTGCCAACCGTTGAAGTCGCCTGTGACTACGGTAGGTACATTAGATGGTTCAAGTACAGAGTGGAGATTTTTGAGAGAAAATGTGTGATTTGGTGCAATGTAGGCTGATATTAGTCTAAATTTTAACTTTGACGTGAACTCTGCGCATATTGCGTCGAAGTCGTCGCTAAGAACAATTTCTCGGGCTTGTATGGATTTGTGTATTAGTAGGGCAACTCCTCCGTAGGAATTGGAGATGTTTTTAGAAATAAGGGTGTAGTTAATGGGTATAGGTATGTAAGTTATGTATTTTATGTGTGTTTCTTGGACGGAAATAATGTGAGGTGTGTGTTTTTTTATCATTATTTGTAGTTCACTGTAGTTATTTGATTATCCGTTAATGTTCCATTGAATGATTTTTATAGACATTTAATCAAGGTTAAAAGCGAGGTTTGTTTACTGTTTGTTTTTCGAGTGGGATTTAATAACTACAGTTTTGGGAGCCCCACTCGGACTGTGTGGTCAGACTGGGGCTCGAAGTGTTAAAGGATGTTGGTGGCGTCCCCTTCGACCGCGGTCCCGTCGAGGGCACAAGGTCTGTAAGGACATTTGTGGTCTCGCTAGGGCCTCGGTCGAAGGGGACGCCACCGTAAGATGTTAGTTCTTATAGTTACGGACTATCGCTATCGCTGAGATGGATAGGTTTGTTTTTGTTGTTAGTTTTTGATTTTGTTAGGTTGGGTTTTGTGGGCTTTAAATTTGTTGAAAGGGTGTTGTTCTTATCTTTGGGGAAAATTCTTAATTTAAGATCCTTGGTCTTCTCGGATATGTAATCGTTTCTGCTTGCGTTAGGGGGGTTGTCGGTGTCCATTTCCATAGCTTCAAGTTGGGATTCTTGGTTGGGTTTCTGTTGGCTCGACCGTGTTATTCTGGTATTGTTGGGGTTTGTTGAGATTGTTGACGTGTGTGCTTTGGGTTCTTTTGATGTAGATGAGGATTGAGAGTTATGGTGATTGGCGATTGTGTTGTTGGTTTCGGTTGATTTGATGGTGTTTTTATATTCCATAAATTGGGAAGCTAGGTGCAATGGTGTAGCTCAAAGTGGCCGTGGAGTACAAAATAAAGTTTTAAATAATAATTCTTTATAAAGAGTCTATCCCTGCCGTTAACTTCGACAACTTTCGACCTAGGCGGATGAAAATGGCCATAATGGATTAGGTTTAACTCGTATTATGCTCCAGATATTCAAGTTTTCCATAAATTGGGAAGCTAGGTGCAATGGTACAATATAAAGTTTTAAATAATAATTCTTTATAAGGAGTCTATCCCTGCCGTTAACTTCGACAACTTTCGACCTAGGCGGATGAAAATGGCCATAATGGATAAGGTTTAACTCGTATTATGCTCCAGATATTCAAGTTTTCCATTAATTGGGAAGCTAGGTACAATGGTGTAGCTCAAAGTGGCCGTGGAGTACAAAATAAAGTTTTAAATAATAATTCTTTATAAGGAGTCTATCCCTGTCGTTAACTTCGACAACTTCTGACCTAGGCGGATGAAAATGGCCATAATGGATTAGGTTTAACTCGTATTATGCTCCAGATATTCAAGTTTTCCATAAATTGGGAAGCTAGGTGCAATGGTGTAGCTCAAAGTGGCCGTCGAGTACAATATAAAGTTTTAAATAATAATTCTTTATAAGGAGTCTATCCCTGCCGTTAACTTCGACAACTTTCGACCTAGGCGGATGAAAATGGCCATAATGGATTAGGTTTAACTCGTATTATGCTCCAGATATTCAAGTTTTCCATAAATTGGGAAGCTAGGTGCAATGGTGTAGCAGCAATATAAAGTTTTAAATAATAATTCTTTATAAGGAGTCTATCCCTGCCGTTAACTTCGACAACTTTCGACCTAGGCGGATGAAAATGGCCATAATGGATTAGGTTTAACTCGTATTATGCTCCAGATATTCAAGTTTTCCATTAATTGGGAAGCTAGGTGCAATGGTGTAGCTCAAAGTGGCCGTGGAGTACAAAATAAAGTTTTAAATAATAATTCTTTATAAAGAGTCTATCCCTGCCGTTAACTTCGACAACTTTCGACCTAGGCGGATGAAAATGGCCATAATGGATTAGGTTTAACTCGTATTATGCTCCAGATATTCAAGTTTTCCATAAATTGGGAAGCTAGGTGCAATGGTACAATATAAAGTTTTAAATAATAATTCTTTATAAGGAGTCTATCCCTGCCGTTAACTTCGACAACTTTCGACCTAGGCGGATGAAAATGGCCATAATGGATTAGGTTTAACTCGTATTATGCTCCAGATATTCAAGTTTTCCATAAATTGGGAAGCTAGGTGCAATGGTGTAGCTCAAAGTGGCCGTGGAGTACAAAATAAAGTTTTAAATAATAATTCTTTATAAAGAGTCTATCCCTGCCGTTAACTTCGACAACTTTCGACCTAGGCGGATGAAAATGGCCATAATGGATTAGGTTTAACTCGTATTATGCTCCAGATATTCAAGTTTTCCATAAATTGGGAAGCTAGGTGCAATGGTGTAGCTCAAAGTGGCCGTGGAGTACAATATAAAGTTTTAAATAATAATTCTTTATAAAAGGTCTATCCCTGCCGTTAACTTCGACAACTTTCGACCTAGGCGGATGAAAATGGCCATAATGGATTAGGTTTAACTCGTATTATGCTCCAGATATTCAAGTTTTCCATTAAATTGGGAAGCTAGGTGCAATGGTGTAGCTCAAAGTGGCCGTGGAGTACAAAATAAAGTTTTAAATAATAATTCTTTATAAAGAGTCTATCCCTGCCGTTAACTTCGACAACTTTCGACCTAGGCGGATGAAAATGGCCATAATGGATTAGGTTTAACTCGTATTATGCTCCAGATATTCAAGTTTTCCATAAATTGGGAAGCTAGGTGCAATGGTACAATATAAAGTTTTAAATAATAATTCTTTATAAGGAGTCTATCCCTGCCGTTAACTTCGACAACTTTCGACCTAGGCGGATGAAAATGGCCATAATGGATAAGGTTTAACTCGTATTATGCTCCAGATATTCAAGTTTTCCATTAATTGGGAAGCTAGGTGCAATGGTGTAGCTCAAAGTGGCCGTGGAGTACAATATAAAGTTTTAAATAATAATTCTTTATAAGGAGTCTATCCCTGCCGTTAACTTCGACAACTTTCGACCTAGGCGGATGAAAATGGCCATAATGGATTAGGTTTAACTCGTATTATGCTCCAGATATTCAAGTTTTCCATAAATTGGGAAGCTAGGTGCAATGGTGTAGCTCAAAGTGGCCGTGGAGTACAATATAAAGTTTTAAATAATAATTCTTTATAAGGAGTCTATCCCTGCCGTTAACTTCG
>JAEIFU010000161.1:0-210863 GCA_018904235.1 Lordiphosa stackelbergi
ACATTTATGGCCTTAGTTGCGTATCTTGGTGTAGAGATATGGCTGTGCAGGTGTAATGCAACAGCAGATGCCCATCCTTCCAATGATGTAATTTAGACGTTCAATATATTTATGGAAACCATCTTTATTAGTCGAAAGATCATACACCACTGTTTTGCTTATTCTAAGTCAAGAAGCTATGCTGCCAGGAAAGCTGACGGCAGAGCGGTTACATTATGTATTTTATGTTTACACAACGCTGAGGGCTGCGCTGTGAGAGAGAGAGTGTTATGTGCACATAGAGGCGGCGCATGTTGACAGCGCAACAGGCTTAAGGCCAAATATGCTGACAATGCATTTATGAGTTGGTTCCCCAGTGAATGATCATATTACTTTTGCACTTGAAATGTGCTTGGGTCTTTTTGGACATTGCAACAAAGTGTATACAATGTGTATTTATGTATTTAATGAAATGTACTGAGTACAGTGGGTACTCTATATGTGTGCATATCACACTAGTCATCGGGGCAATTGAGATGGGAGTCAGGCCGATAGGCGAGTAATCGATATATCGGAAACTAAAGCATATAATTGGGGCGGGAAATTCAAAGGGGACAATGTAAGCGGAAATGGGACATTTCCGCTTCCCGAAGAAAGAGGGGAGTGTGAGGAATGGTTATTCCCCACAAGCAGCAGGGCATAGTGGAAGGGGAAAGATGGCGAGCGAAAGGGGAAGTGCGGCGAATTCGCCTCAGCAAAGGGGAATCAAGGCGGATTCAGAGCAAAGGGGAAATGAATGGGAGGCCATGGAAGCAGCAGCACGATGGACGGCGGACGGCGCAGTGACAAATCGAAGGATCCGTTAAATTGGAGCAAAAGGATAGCTGTCGCAGTCGCACCAACGCGATGAAGCGGCAATATCACTGGCCGAAGCCAGAGTACGCTGTTGCTAGGCAGAGGAAAGTGCCGTATGGAAGGTTTTGGAGTCTCGAATGTGCTAGAAGCAGACAAGGAGACAGCCCAGGAGGGCTATATAAGGCGTCGCTGGCGGCATAGGAGTCAGTCAGTGTGAAACGAGGATTAAGCGAGTGCGGAACGTATCGAGAAAGTTGAAGTGCGGCAAATCGTAGTACCCAAGAGTACTAAAGACGTGGAATCGAGTGCGGAATCCTTAAACAGGATAAGGAATAGTCCTTGTGCAAGGACTTCGGCAGGATAAGGCAGGTCCTGGTGCAAATACCAGGTATCGAGAAGTGAAAAGGAAGCTGAGTGCAAGTAGAGCCTGCGAGTCGAACGTTGATTCGACGTGGAAGGCGAATCTACTATCCAGCGCATCCTTTGTAGTCCTTGAAGGACACCAGTAGGGCAGTACGTAGGAAGTTGAGCGTAATAGGCGAGCCTGCGAGTCAAGCGATCGCTTAGGCGTGCACGGCGTGTCCTTAGCCAACGAAATCCTGCGATAACGGCGATCAGCCGGATAGGAGGCGTACCTTGCGGCTTGGCAAGGATACCTCAGATAGGCATAAACAATTGTTAACTAAGCTAAGTGAATTACGAGAGAAAGTGAATAATAAAGTGAACCGCGTCGCTGGTGCATAATAGAATAAAGAATCAGAACTGTCTTATTATTGCAAGTCCAATATAAATTTGTTGGAACGATCCTCGACAACCCTGAGCATAGCCTGCATTGGTTTTCGGGTCAAAAGGACTCGTTACAATATGCAATAAAAAATTTATTCATTTATAAACACTCTTCAATTTTTATTTTATTTAAAACCGGGAGGAGGCTGTGGATGCTTTTCAGGTCTTTAATTTAGTTTCGTTTTAACTGTCAGCATCATCATTCGCATCTATTTACTAAAGCAATAAACAGCTATGGATGATTCACAACGGCTTTTAACGGGAGAGAGGGATAAAACCATAGCTGTTAAATTGCGATTACGATTAGTAATCAATTACATTACTTTTTAAAAAGAATTGTAATGATTATATAATCCCCTTGGTTCAAAATATTTGATTACTAATTGATTACTTTCAGAAATAATCAAAAATAATCGGGATTATTTAGGATTACCAAAAAATAATCAAAAATAATCAAAAGTAATCAAAAAGTAATTCGACTACTTTACAAGATTATTTTTGAATATTTTTGATTATTTAACAATAGCCAGATTTGTGGCCCTCAATGATTTTATATAGTACTTTTGGCTGCCTACTGAACTTGTCGGAAATGGCGTAGAGGTTAAGGCCTATGACTGAAAGGCAATGAGTCCTAGGTTCAAGTCTCAGTTTGGGACATGCAATTCTTTTTTTTTTTTTTTTTTTTTTTTAATCTAGAATTTTAAAACAATTGCATTAGCTCCCGTGTACCAGTTAATGCTATTAAGCACAGCAAGGAAAATATGTATTGTTTCTTCTTTTCATTTCATAGTGTAAAGGCCTGCATTATAACTCCCTCCAGGACTATCAACATCTTGTTTGAAATGACTCTTCGGTTCATCGCCTGAAGTTCCGGTTTCGAGCTTAAGCTAGTCAGTAAAAATGTAAAATTGGCTCTACAGCCCAAAAGGGCAAAGTCAAGCTTCTCGCAATCTCTTGGCGTGTGTGCGCTTATAATTTTTTGCACAAGACAAACAGACCTACAGTTTAACTCCAAATCCGAACGGCAAAGTTTGAGAAGCTTTTTCATGGCTGGTTACTTCAAAGCTGGCGCACGTAGCTCGTAAAGGGGACCGGATGTGTAAAAGCTATTTTCTACCGAAAGAAAAACCTTTTTTTGTTAGATCGTCCGAGGCGAGATTCAACCCTAGTTAGTAGCTACCTCAGTCAGTAGATCTTATAATTTATAGGGTATCGGACGGACAGACAAAGGTCAATCGACTCAGCTCGTCATGCTCGTCATATATTTTATAGGGACGGAGATGATTTCTTCTATGTGGTGCACACTTCTTGGAAACATTACAATAATCATTTCAATAGCATAAACTGGTACACGGGAGCTAATGCAATTGTTTTAAAATTCTAGATTAAAAAAAAAAAAAAAAAAAAAAAATTCCATGTCCCAAACTGGGACTTGAACCTAGGACTCATTGCCTTTCAGTCATAGGCCTTAACCTCTACGCCATTTCCGACAAGTTCAGTAGGCAGCTAAAAGTGCTATATAAAATCATTGAGGGCCACAAATCTGGCTTTTGTTAAATAATCAAAAATATTCAAAAATAATCTTGTAAAGTAGTCGAATTACTTTTTGATTACTTTTGATTATTTTTGATTATTTTTTGGTAATCCTAAATAATCCCGATTATTTTTGATTATTTCTGAAAGTAATCAATTAGTAATCGAGTAAAACTAAAAAATAGTCGTAATGTAATCATTACTTTGCCTTTAAAAAAAAAATAATCAAATATGTAATGATTACGATTAGTAATCATTATTTAACAGCTATGGATAAAACAAAGGAGCGACAATATCAAGTCCCATACAATCCATCTAAGGACACGGACTCCGGCAAAAAGGGGGAGGACAAATACCCATCATCAACCATAAAATATTGACGCTTTAAATGAAAAACCAAAATTCTTTTTATTTCTGAGTACATTTCTTATTATTTCACAATAAATTGAAATTATAGTATATCGTCTTTGTTTATCCAAGAGTTGTGATCATTGGGGAAGCCTAACCATTTAACCAGAACTTGATCTGCCTTTGCTTTGATAATCTTTTCTACCAGGTATATGTTGGGGAAGCGCGTTTTACTCAACTCCTCTTCATAGAATCCTCCATCACCATTCACTTTCGGTTATAGAACGGATCAAGAAGGAAGATCAGTACGGAAAGCTCTTACGACGGCAAATAAATTATATTTAAAATCTTCATCTCCTTCACTTTCGGTTATAGAACGGATCAAGAAGGAAGATCAGTACGGAAAGCTCTTACGACGGCAAATAAATTGTTTTTAAAATCTTTGAATCTGAAAATCTATCTACCATGAACCATATATTAGATGTTTGTGAGAAACCTAGGACATCTTTTAGATGAAGTTCGCTATGAGATAAACGGAATTGAAATTGATCGCACACGATTCGTGGGTACTACATCAACTTTGAAAAATTATCTTTCCTTAAATAACCTTGAGAGTGAAATGCTTCGAAATGGAGGCTGGTTTTTTGAAAAGAAGAGCGGCTACTATTATCTTTTAGTATGATGTTTAATTTTTCTCTTCCTTTGATATTTTTACATGGGTTTGCCGAAGACTATAATAAAATTAAGTTAAACTGTAAGCAGAACTCATACTACTCTTGGCGAAGAACATGAGTAAGGTGTATGAGGAAAAAAATTGATAATATTGAATATAAAATAAGCATATTGAATATAAAAAGGAAAAAAACCCAAGGTAACCTAAAACGAAAAAAAAAAAAAAAAAAATTTTTTTTTTGGGGAAAAGTGGGGGATATACCCCCCACCCTTTTTTTTGTTTGGGTTTTTTTTTTTTTTTTTTTTTTTTTTTTTGTGGAAAGAAAATATAATTTTTTTTTTTAATAGAAAGTGTGGGAAGGGGTGGGAAGCAAACATTTCCCTATAAAGTATATATATTCTTGATCAGCATCAACAGCCGAGTTGATATTGCCATGTCCGTCTGTCCGTCTGTCTGTCCGTCTGTCCGTCTGTCCGTCTGTCTGTCTGTCCGTCTGTCCGTCTGTCCGTCCGTATGAACAAACAGATCTCAGAGATGGTAAGAGATAGAGGTTTGACATGTATAGGACAAATGCTTCTTATACTTGCAGGCAGATCAAGTTTATTTTTAATTTTTGCCACGCCCCCTCCCGCCCCCGCAATTTTGAAAAAACGTCATATCTCCCACAGTTTTGTAGATAGATGATTCGTACCTTCTAGAGATAGTTAGTCATTACCAAAATATATCGATTTGCCGAAGAAATGATAAAGATCGGATGAGCGGTTCTCAAGTTATGAGCAATTAAGTGAATCACCGCCCGCCACCCCCTCCCACCATTTCACAACCAACGCCGCACAATGTTAGAGAGAGAGAGAGAGAGAGAGAGGGGGGAGAGAAAGAGAGAGATAAAGAGAGAGAAACTTAGAGATGAGCGCAGCAGCAACAGTGCATTCAGCTCCTTCTCTAGGTACAGAGTATGTCATAGTCGGGCTTGGCCGACTTTCTCACTTGTTTTTATTTATGTAGAGCTAACAATATAATATAAAATTACAGGCTAGCTAAGAGTTACGGAGCAATGGCGACTGGGGCCTTCAGCTCTGGATTATTTTAATGATTGTGTGTGTATATATGTACAATGTATGCTGATGCGAGGCCGAACGGCACTGAAATAGCCCCCTTCCTGGAACCGTAAAAGCTGTACAGGGCCTGCTTTCTGGTTCCAACGGAATTTGCCAGTAGCCATCATTCAAGTCGAGGCTACTAATGTACTTCGCTTCCCTCAATTGTTCCAAAATATGGTTAACCCTCGGTAATGGATATGCATCCTTTTCCGACCGTGCGTTCATGTCCCGGAAATCGACACAGAACCGCCATTTTCCAGTCTTCTTTTTCCCCATTACTACCGGTGCACTATTAGGACTTTTCGGTGGCTCAATGCAACCTTTTTCCAACAATTCATCCACTTTGCTGTTTATCTCGGCCTGCATTTTCGGATTTTTTGGAAAATATCGTTGCTTCACCGGCCTGTTATCCTTCATAGTTATTCTGTGCTGGGTAATGTTAGACAGAGCCTTCATGCTAGCAAATTCTGCTCACGGACTCGTTTCGTGAACTTTCTTCTTCTGGCTTGTTCTCCTCGATTTCCACAACTGCCACTGATATCTTTTCTTCCAACCAACTGTTTCTTCTTCCTCTTGGTGGGAACTTCACTTTTAATCCCGCACATTCTACTTTTAAGCTGGCCTTTACTAGGAAATCCCATCCAAGCACCAATCCGTCGATAACACCTGGCAGGACCAATAACTCCATCCCTAAATCTTTGTCTCCAAAACTTATTCTCGTTTCGAACTGCTCGCATATATTGTTGCTTCTGCCATCTACTAGCCTCACTTGTCTCCTCACCCGACTTAGTGATCCTTCCCCGCGCATCCTTCGCAACATTTCTTCGCTCACAAAACTACTGGTAGCACCAGTGTCGACTTTGGTGTAATATGCACATATATCGAATGCACACTGTACCTTATACATTGATGCACATAAATAAACAACACATAAATATAAATTCCAAGTTCAAGTGGCCGAAATCCGAGCCAGCCTTTGTCTGCTAACAGAAAGTGTAAGCGTCAGCATAATTGTCACACGCGGACCTCACATGGTATGAACTCAAGTGTATGTGCATATACTCTCGCGCTCCAGCCTAAGCGAGCATATCTATATACCTAAGAATATATAACCGTCTCGTCGCTGCCGCTGTCGGCCGCGCAGCTACGAGACTTAGCTCCATTAGGTCCTTAGAACTAATTGTAAGAACACTATCAAAAGAGAATTAAACCAAGAATCAAGCAAGACCTAGTGTTAGTGGCAGCTACGCCACTTCACAACTTAAACCCTAAGTACTTGTGAACTCCTTTACCAATAAATAAAAATCCTTTGAGAATCTCGCCAATGACTACTACATCTTATTAAGATTAGATAGGGAGGATTTACATGGCGACCGTGTCCCTGGAACCTGCGGATTAATTCAAAAAGACACCCTGGAATCTGCGAATGGGAATCCGAAAAGTCTGAGTGAGTAGAGTGTGAGAGATGGGTAGACGCGGAGGCGAAGACGAAACAAAATGCTCTACTATATATATATAAATACGAATACACCGTCTCCCGCGTGGGCAACAGCCCAAAGACTACATTTGAATTTGATTACACTATTGCCCATCAATCACAGCTCGCTCAGCAAAGATTACTAATGAAGAAAAGATATATATACTAATACCGAACATCAATCCCCAAAGTGTGTAATGTTCTAGTCTTACTAGCATTACCAGCTGCATTGCATGCGCTAACTAAGCTATATTTCTACTAAAACTAACGATCTTTCCATGTCCCGGTATATCTGGTGTCAGTTGATATACCCTTGGAATAATCATCACTCGCGAAATATAAGACTAGAAGAGTGTAGGCTCAATGTTGCATGAGGGATTAGGTCGGGTGGGACTTCTTGGCAATCGACTAACAAACAGCCTGTGGAGTGGGTCTTTGACCTTCCTCGCTCAACACCCACACTACATAATTACTAAGTCCCTTGCATACTTTCTATTGCAAAACTAAATCAAAAAATACAGGAATAGATTATAGATAGATCACATAATACACCAATTCACACTACAGATGGCATTGTAGTGTTACGTCTATACCCTCCCTACCAAATGATTTTCTAATTGTAAGTATGTGTAAAGAAAATCCCATAATTAGTTACGACATCCTATTTACCCCTTCTACCGCACAAGGAAAAAGGTTTTAGTTTACCAAAACATTATAAATATACTTTATTCATAGGAAACTTTAACAAAAGTGTAATTCATAGTTGACTTCTTTCATTCTCACTCTAACATTTCCTTTTAACGCTTTCAAAACAGCTTACTGATCTTTTACTAAATATACTTCCTAACTTCACCTGACTTGAATGTTCATATGTAGTGGCACAATATTATTTCATTTTGCTTAATAGTTAATATTTATAATATATATGTTTATGTATAAAAATGAAAACTAGAGATATTTTTTTAATCAAATAATGTAGGAACTTTTAATACTATTTAATATTGGGTCTTCGTGACTTCCATTGTGCCCAAATAAAAGAAAAAATTTGCACGATAGTGTACAAAATAAAAAAATGTGATCAGCTGTTCTAGCTTAGGTGTGCACACACTTGCAGCAAACACACAACAACATCAAAACATGAGAATTATGTTTCGCTTTTCGCCAAAGCATTTAACTTTGCATTAATATTTGCTTTTAATTTACGTTAACTCAATTTTCACTTTCCAATTAAATTACAATGTTTAAAGTTATCATCAAGACAAGTCAAATTCACAAAACACCTATGCGGCCGCAAATCAGAGATGACGCTTTTCAAAACAGTTATACACCGTTATCTGCACTTAGCCTCTGATGTACGTACGTACATAGGTCACACACCACCATCCGGTGCCAGATCACTCACCCATCTGTAGATATCTCCGAAGGCCTTCGTAGTTCCCCAGATGTCGATGCTGCTGCTCAAAATTAGAGATGTAAATTCGTTGTCTTAGTTTGGAATGGACGGAGATAAAATTTAGGTGTTGTTGTTGTTAGCTTGTGTTGCTTCCTATGTTTTCTGCAATTTCACTAAAACTTCTCTTGATTTCCTATCCTTGTGCAGTCATTGACTGTTTTAGCACTAGCGCACATGTCTCCAGCTCCACTCAGTGAATGATACCGAGCGCAGGGTCATACAAATCTGCAAGCTTCTCGACGAGTTGGCCTTCACCCTCCTATGGGCTCTGAGGTTGACTTTGCTTCTTTAACCAGAAGGTGGCGATTATATTTTAACGTGGACGGGCTAGAGTTGGCAGTTTAAAGCAAGACACCACAGGTTGACGTGTTTGGGACAGGCTTGGCAGGGTCTTGACTCAGCCACGGCAACAAAGCTGTTAGTGGGCTCACTCGGCCGAGTGTGCACATTCGCCAGGAAGATTTTATTTTTGGCGTACCCTAAGCCGATCCAGCCGCTAAAAATTTTAAGCCTTTGTAGAGCCTGCTGCCTCCAAATATCTTGCATGCCACTTTCTTACGCCCCTGGTGTTACTTGAACCGCTAAAGAAAATTAATAAAATTAATTCTCTGTACCAATTTCAGTGACTAGGTACTGTTACCTTTCTAAATTTTTGAATGGAATTGCTAACCATATAAGCGCATGTTATGGGTATTGCTACTAGGTATTTTGTTAAATCGCAGATTAGGGTTACTGCATATTCGTTTCCTTGTTCAGATTTGGGAAGTGGACCGATCGTGTCCACAATTACCCTGTCGAAAGCCATTTGTGGCGTTTCAGTTATAGTTAATGGAGTCTTTGTATGTTTAGTCGTTTTTGACATTTGGCATTTAGGACATTTTCTTATATAGTTTGTTATATCTCTTGTCATGGATTTCCAATAATAATACCTTTTTATTTTAGCTGATGTTCTAGCTATGCCTGTATGACCTCCTTGTATTGGATCGTCATGGAATGTAAACAGTATTGCTTCTTTCTCTTTTTTATTATTTGATAATAGGGTCACCGGCTTGAGTAGCGCTACTCTTAGAGATTGTAATGTTTTATTGCCCATTATTTTGAAAGATTCTATTGAGATTGTATCAAAGATCTTTTCGCTCGGTGCCATTTTGAGTTGGCTAATATTTAGTATACCGGCTACTTTTTCAAGCCTTTGGAAGAACTGACCTAAGTCGAGAATTCCATTGGTGTACATATCGCTAGCGTCAATTCTTGCCATAACTTTTTTCCCATGTTTTAGTAAACATAGTGAATCCGTTATTCGCAAGGTCACTACTTTTCGTACCTCATCATTTACAATGACTTCGTATACGTTGGGCTGAGAAGCTTTATTTTGAGTTTGCTTATGCAAATCTACTTGTTCTTTTCCTGCGCAGGAGTTTTTCTGTTTACTTTGGTTTCTGGTAGTGACTTTCAGAATTTTATTATTTGTTTGAATATTTTTCAAGTCCGTGATAGTAATTCTTGATAGCGCATCGGCTACATAATTATCTTTGCCCTTTAGATACTCTACTGTAAAATTATATTCCTCTAATTCAAGTCTCATGCGTGTTAGTTTGGAACTAGGGTTTACCATTGAAAATAGGTAGGTAAGTGCTCTGTGATCTGTTTTGACGGTGAAGTGTCTACCATAAATATATGGCCTGAAATGTGTTATTGCCCAATGAATAGCTGATAGTTCTTGTTCTGTTGTACTTTTGTTGCTTTCGCCTTTTGTAAAAGATCTTGATGCGTATGCAATTGGAAGCTGGAGTCCATTTTTGTTTTGAGTTAGGACTGCTCCACATGCTTGCTTACTAGCATCTGTAATTATGCAAAATTCTTTGCTGACATCTGGATATTGTAAAAGAGTTGGGTTCATTAGTGCCGATTTTAGATGTTCGAAGGCGTTTTGGCATTCAGTTGTCCATTCGAATTTTACATCTTTCTTACATAATCTTGTTATGTGACGAGAATAGTCGGCAAAATTTCTTATAAACCGTCTGTAATAATTACAAAATGCAACAAATCTTCTAGCGCTGTCCGCATCATGTGGGACTGGATAATTTCGAATGACGTCGTATTTTTTGTCGTCGGGCAAGATTCCTTTGTCTGTGCATTTATGTCCCAGAAAAGTGACTTCATGCATAAAAAATGAACATTTTTCGGGATGTAACTTTAGGTTATGTTGCCTACATTTCTCAAAAACATCAGTTAAGTTTTTGAGCATATGTTTTTCGGAACAACCAATGACTATTAAGTCATCCATATAAAGAAATGCTTGCGAAGGTTCTAGTCCAGAGAAAGCTATAGTCATCATTCTCTGAAAGGAATTTGGCGCTATTTTTAAGCCGAATGGTAATCGTGTGAAGCGATATGAACCATTGCTTGTTGAAAAAGATGTTATATCTCTTGAACTTTTTTCAAGTTCAATTTGATGAAAACCTGACATTAAGTCAAGGCATGAAAAATATTTTGCTCTTCCTAGTTGATCTAAAATGTCATCAATTCTAGGGAGTGGAAATTTATCGGATAACAGTTTTTTATTAATCTGACGATAGTCAATTACTAATCGCCATTTTTTCTTTTCGGAATTTGGAAGTGACTTTTTTGGTACTAATAAAAGTGGGCTATTATAAGGTGATACAGATGGTTCGACTATTTTGTCATTAATGAGTTTTTGGACTTGTTCTTGAATTTCGTCTTTTTGACTATGAGGACTTCTGTAGTTTTTTATGTATGTTGGTTCATCATCCTTCAATCTCAGTTTTTGTTTATAAAAATTATTTGTAGTTATCGATTCGGTTTCTAGTCCGAATACATCGCTATATTGGGTGCATAGTGTTGTTAGTTGTTTATGAAATTGTGGCGGGAAATTTTTCGAAAGTTGGGTTAATACAGTTTTTTTCTCTGTTTCCTAAGTCTGTTTCAACTACATCGTAGTTTGAAAGTGATTCATATTTTAAGTGGTTTACGCTGACTAACTGATCTGTATTTGTTGTATTTAATAGTCTTATGAATGCATTTTTGACTGTTGCTATGGTATTTGCTATGTAAATACCCTGCTGAATTTCCTGGTTCGGAATAAATACACTGTCTTCTGCTGAGATTATTTCGATTTTTCGGACAACTTGGGATCTTGCTGGCAGAATCATGGAGTTATTGCCAGGGCTGAATGTTATTGGAACATAAATGTGATATTTTAAATTATTTGGTCTAATTATAAGCCAGTTTTCATGTGGCATGCAATCTAATTGACAGTTGTATTTTTGTATGAAATCGAGTCCTAGTATTCCATCACAAGGAATAGCGAATTGTAAATCTACAATATGAAAATCATGCGGAATTATATATTTAGAAGTTTGTATTTCGATAGAAGTTAGCCCTTTTGATTTGGTAACTTCTTGATTTATTCCCTGTATATTGATTATATGATTAGTTTGGATGTGTTGAAAAACATCGGAATTTTCCTTTAATATGGATATATCCGCACCTGTGTCTATTAAAAAGACTAGTTCTTTTCCCGTTGCTACATTTATAAAAGTTACGAATATGTTTCGGCTGAGATTGATGGTGTGAATTTTACTGTTTCCTACTGCTGAGTACCTAAAGGATGTTGGGAGTTTCCCGGAACGTTTTGGGCTATCCTAACATTGTTGTTGTTATTGGTATTATTATTATAAGGGTTGTAACCTCCATTTTGGTGGTTATTTCCTCTGTGACTTCCTCTATTGTTTCCTCTATCGTTACCTCTATTGTTTCCTCTGTAATAGTTATTGGAGTTATAATTCTGGCCGTTGTTGCGGTTATAATTATTATTATAATTATTATTATTATAATAACCGCGACCATTGCCTCTTCCGCGAGAATTACCTCGATAATTATTACCTCGATAATTTTGTCCTCCACGGGTGTACAGTATTGTATTGTGACTGCCTGTCATTTCAGTACTACATTGTAAGTACTTCGTGATGGCTTCGTTCATTGTTGTGAAATTTCCAGCCTCAAGTATTGTTTTAAGTTTTCCGTGTTCACAATTTTTAACCATTGTAGCGATGGCTTCTTTTGTACTGAATTTATCAGCGTGTTCAGCTGATAAACCCTCATCGATATACGATGCTTCCAATAGCCTCCGCAAATGATCGATTTCTGTCGTAAACTTTTCTGCAGTTTTGCCCTTTTGGCTGGTTTTTGCCAATTTTGCCTTTACTACGTCGGACGTTTCACCGACTATAGTGTCTTGCAATTTTTGTATAATTGCGTTAATAGTGGTCTCGTTTTGAACTTTATATAGGGTGGACCCTATTATTTTCGATTTTATGACTTCAACGGCTAACTCTTCGAATGTACCTTTTGTCAGGTTCACTAAATTCAAAGCGGTTACAAATCTTTGAAGATGTAGCTTTTGTCCATTAAATTCTGGAATAGCATTTGAAATGTCTTTTATATATGCCCTTTGGGCAGCTGAATCGTCTGTCATTGTAGTAAATTTTTGTTCTATTACGCTTGTGATTTTTTCAATATCCGAGGGTTCTGGGTCTGACAATTTAGGTGTTGGCAATACCTCTGAATTTGTCGGATCTTGTAAATTTTTGTTTTCTATATATAAATCTAATTTGATCGATTCTGGCTCTTCTGGTTTATTTGATTCTGATTCCAGTAGATCTGATTCATCGAACTCGGCTGGAAAATTTAAAGTGTTGGGAACTAGGATGTGTAATTTATGTCGTTCCGCAACATACAAAATATTTTCCTTTAGCCGTTTTATTTGGTCTTTTAATTGTATGGACTGTAATGAGTCACACTTTGGTAAGTTTTCAATCAAAATGAGGCGTGTTGAATTGAATGAATTCAATAGTACCCTTATGTGCTTGATTTTAGTGGCATTGGAGATATTTGCAGTTTTATTTAAGGACTTAAATGACTTATCAAATTCACTTCGAAGAACTAAGATTTCTGCGAGTATTTTTCGGAAATCCATGAATTGAGTAATTGTATTAAATTTACGAAGTACATACCTAGTGAGGTATTTTCTATTGTTGAAGACCTGTAAACTATTTTTAAAATTTATAAGGAAATTATTATTTTTATTTTTATTTTATGAATATTACAAAATCTACTGTTCTGCCTAGTATTGAATGTTCTCTTATTACCGATCTAACCTGAATACCGGGAATGGTGGTCAATACGATTCCTTTTTTGGGTTCTTGTGCAATGTATTAGTGGTGAAAAATCTAAGCCAAACGTATTCATATATCTGTTTTCTAGTTCTGATATATTTATTGGGGTCGTTAAGACCAATTGTTGAATTCTAGTTATGAAATCAGCATCTCTAATCAGGACTTCTGCTATTACTTCTTTGGTGTTATTCATTATCCAAGTTTATTTTCAATCTTGTTATTGTTAAATATAATTTTGTTTTAAATTTTGTCTAGGTCATTTGCCTGACTTTGATAGCGTTTTTTAATGCATCTATTATGTAGTGTATACAATTTATATAATAGATGTCCTATTATTATTACGAAAATGATGGCAATAAGTATTGTTATTACTTTCATGTCGGTGTTAGTGACTTCGACTTTATTTATTACGTTTGCTGTCGAGTCTACCGACTTTACATCTACTATGCCCATTTTGTCACAATTTTTAAATGTTTCGTCAAATTTACTTATTCTATTTGTTTCTATTGACATTAATTTTATAACAAAATTTTTTTTTTTTTTACTTTTATATATTCATGTACGTATATATTTTTAGTTAATTTGCAAATAAAATTTATATTTATATTTTTATATATTTACATTATTGCCTGCCTATTTTTGCGTATGGTTTTCAGGCCATACTCTAATCGGGCAACTGTTATATTGCTCAATTTTACAAAGTTATTTTTAATATATTATGCATCGTAGTGCAAATATTGTAATTATATATAAAAAATTTTTCGTGGTTCGCCCTTGGTAGCGATGTCGGCTCACTTTTTCCTGGTCTGGCTTGGAACGCCAAACGGGACCGGTGCTGGCTGCACAGGTGTATTTAGTTGTCGGCTCTCTTTTTCCTGGTCTGGCTTGGAACGCCAAACGGGACCGGTGCTGGCTGCACAGGTGTATTAAGTTGTCGGCTCTCTTTTTCCTGGTCTGGCTTGGAACGCCAAACGGGACCGGTGCTGGCTGCACAGGTGTATTCACAAAATTGGGAGCCCAATGGTCCCTCGCAGTCGTTTGGACAAGACTTCCTCAGCTTCGGTATTTCCTTAGTTGGTGGTGGAGTTTGTATTACTTTGTTTTTTGATATATTATGTATAGCAGAGTAGGTGGATGTGATTGTGGCTGGTGGTGAATTTTTGCGGGCAATTAGTTGGTTTTTTATAAACTCAATTTCGGCATGCAGTTTTACCGAATTGTTCCAGCTTATGCTGTCACCATTGTTTAGCAATTTTAACAGTTTAGCCTTTCTGGCTTTTAACCGCTTCACCACGCCACCTCTTTTACACATTCCACTCTACTTACTGCGTTTATTTATTGTCGTATGAGGATCCTTTATTCATCTCCCTCGATGTCCAGGTCCGCTGTTTTGACTAAGTTCGATCGATGTTCACGGTCGCCATGTAATGTTGAGCATAGTAAATGTTGGCACTTTGTGTGTTTAGATCGGAGCGACTGTTGTTATCGCTCCATTGCTTTATTTTCAATAATGATCTTACAACATGGACTTAAACATATCGTAAGCTAACAAGAAGGCTGTACGCTGCTTTGGATGGCAGCGCAGCCGTTTATATATAAGCGTATATAAAACATATAAAACGAATATATAAAGGTGAACGACGGATACGTCGCTGCGGGCAGAGTGTGTTATGCACATATATACTTAAGCGGTCAATGCATGGGACACATGCTGACGCTGCCTAATTCTTGTAGGATCATATTTCGGTGCGCTTGAAGAGTACTTGAAAGAGTATGTCCGAATATGTTTATGCAGCGACAAAGTGTCGTTGCCTTTTTGTGTTATGTTTATACAACAACAAAGTGTTATTGTTTAGGGTACATTTAATACAGTGTACTATCGATATATGCGCATACTACACCTTGTACGCCGCCAATTTCCAACCACATAGGCCGGTCTGTACACAATGAAAATTATTTGGGGTTTATGAGCGAAAATTTATTGACAATTCTCGTACATACGTCACCAACAATATCCAGGTCTGGCAGAAAGACTCAGTTAGAAGCTATTAAGCTTAACATCAAAGTAAAAACTGAGAGGATGGCTAAGATTTAGCTGGATTTAAATGGACTTCTTTTCTATTTGCACGAGCTTAATTTCTCTCTATTCATACGCAGCTATGGGCGTCTGTTCTTGCTGGCATCTCGATAGAAAAGAATGCTGCCGAGTATGTGTATAATAGAGGATACAACAATCGAATCGACCAGTCATTATCGATCAACATCGATAACTTTTAGGGTTGTTCCTTTCGGTTCACTTACCCTGCCCTCACAACTAATTCCTTTCGTGCAAATGATACAATAAATGGATTTAATTTTTGCAACTTATATCTTTTTATCCCCCTGCACAGTAATTGTACATTACACCACAGGATGTTTCTAAAAGTCATCTTTGGAGAAATAGCCTGAAAGAGGTGCAATTACTGCTTTATGTCTTTCGCGTGGTATGTTCCTATCAGTTTCCCTTGAAGGTCTTCCAAAATATAATGACTGTTTCCTAATCTTTCTCTGACACGGGATTTTAGCCACGAATTGCTCAACTTAGCATTATAATTTTTGGAAAAGTTGCTTTGCGAAAAGTTACGTCTAAAGACTTCCTGACCTTGTTTAAACTGAATGTCTCTAGTTCGCAAATTGTAGTTTTGAGCGCTTTGTTCGTAAGCTCTTGAAATATTTTGTCTCAGCTTCTTTCTTAAAATTTTAAGTTGGTCATCACGATGTAAAACATTTTCTGATTCATCCAGCAAACCAATCTTACGCATAAGGTCATAATGTGACCCGTGGGTCGGCATGTCAAACCCATAGAGTGCATGGAAAGGTGAACATTTGATACTCTGATGATGAGAATTTCGGAGTGCACAGCTTATTCCATGAATGTGTTCATCCCACTCAGTCTGATCTTCCTTTAGATAAGATCTTATGGCCGATACAACTGAACGGTTCACTCTCTCTGACGCGTTCGATTGTGGTGAGTACAGAGCTGTGTAACGGTGTTTGATACCAAGTGCTGTCAGCCATGCATTAAACTTTTCAGCTTTAAACTGCGATCCATTATCGCTTACTAATGTTTCTGGCACTCCGTAAACGAAAAAGATCTGATTTTGCAAGAACTCCTGTATAATTTCAGACGTAAATTTCTTTAGTGGATATAGCCAATGGTATTTCGATAGGTGATCTAACACTATCAGTAACCCTATATGTCCCTTTTTGCTTCTTGGATATGGGCCAAGAATATCTACATATAAGCACTGGAATGGGCGTACTGACACTGATGGCTTTCCCATCGGAGGCTTAAGTGTAACGTTAGGAGCTTTTGTGGACTTACAAACTTCACATGCTCGAACAAAATCTCTAACTTCTGAAACCATCCCAGGCCAATAGAAGTTTCTTCGGATCAGTTCAAGAGTTTTAGCCATTCCGCCATGCGCTGATATGACCGGATCATGTGCTCTTGTAATTACGTGTTTGGTCAAACCTTTCGGAATCCAAAGCTTCCAACCTTCGCGATTGCTCAGTTCATTTTCATGTCCTGTGCGAATATAGATGTAGTTTTCTACTACTTTTAAGTCTGGGTACGACTCTTTATTGTCTATTATCTTATCCTTGATCTTTCGATAATCTTCGTCTTTAAAGCATGACGAATTCAAGTCAACTTCTGGACAGATATCTTCGATTGCCGCTATATCATCTGAATACATTCGTGACAATGCGTCAGGAACCTTATTATCCTGCCCTCTGCGATGACTAACTGTAAATTTATAGCCTTGGAGCCGCATAGCCCATCTTGCTAATCTACCTTTCAGATTTTGTTGCCTCATTAGCCATACTAGACTAGCGTGATCTGTAATGACCTCAAACTCTTGAAGTTCTAAGTAGCATCTGAATTTTTCTATAGCTTCAAGAGCTGCTAAGCATTCCCTCTCTGTAACGCTGTAGTTTCTTTGCGCAGTATTCAGCTTTTTCGACATGAAAGCTACTGGTTTTTCCGCACCTTCGGATGATAGCTGAACTAGGACCGCTCCAATTCCGAAGTCGCTAGCATCACAATGCACGAAAAACTTTTTTTCAAAATCGGGGTTCTGCAAAACAGGTGCAGATGTTAACACTTCTTTGAGCTTATCAAATGATTGCTGAGCTGCTTCTGTCCAAACGAACTTCTTTTTCGTTGAGAGCAGTTCCGTAATGGGAAATACGAGATCTGAGAAATTTTCCACAAATCGGCGATACCACCCCACTAGGCCAAGAAAACTTCTTGCCTGCCTAAGTGTCTTAGGTGCTGGCCACTCTATGATCGCATCGATCTTCTTCGGATTGGGTGATATTCCTCCGTTTCCGATGACATAACCTAAATACTCTACTTGCGTCACACAAAACTTGCTCTTCGCAATGTTGAGTGTCAGGTTTGCTTGACAAAACTGCTCAGCTAAACGTCTTAAAATCGACATGTGCTGGTTAAAATTTTCTGAGATTATGATTAGATCATCTAAGTATCCGAAAACGCAATACTTGAGATCTGGTGGAATCAACTCGTCCATTAGACGACACATTGTTTGGGCGGCATTACAAAGGCCGAATGGCATCACTTTGTATTGATAAAGTGGACGTCCAGGTATGGTAAACGCGGTTATTGCTTTGGACTCCTCTGAAAGTTCTATTTGCCAGAATGCGTCCTTTAAGTCAATTTTAGTGATTATATTGGCTTTGGGCAACCTTGCGATTATTCCACCAATATTTGGAAGCGGGTATGCATCTTTACGAGTAAACTCATTAATTTTGCGTGCGTCTAGACACAACCGAACCTTTCCTGGCTTTATAACCATTCTCATGGGTGAACTCCAAGGGCTTTGGGACTTCTCTATGACTCCCAGCGAAAGCATCCGATCTATTTCTTGGTAGATCAGCTTCTCTACAGCTGGCGAAACAGGGTAAAAACGCTGTTTTACTGGCTTGGCTCCATTGATATCAATCACGTGCTTCAGCCATGCTGTTCGTCCTAGACCTTGCTTCTCAAAACTAGGGAATTGACTAATCACAACATCCAGACAGGACTTTTGTTCGGAAGTCAATGGAAATTGCGATTCGTTTCCGTAATTCTTTTCATCTACCTCGCACTTGGAATCTATTGCTGATACTAGACCAGGTGCTAACTCAAAACCTTTCCAGAAGTCTATGCCTAGTATAACTCTCTTGGCGATAGATGGAATTATAAAGAAGTTTATTTCCTTCTCTTTGTCTTGGAAGTTGACATAAGTTTTGATTGATCCTGTAACTGAATGCACTTTCCCATCTGCAGTGTTAACTACTGAGGTGATTTTAACATACTGCGAATACTTCGACCAATCTACTTTTGCCAAATCTGCCCCAATACAGCTTATGTTCGCGCCAGTATCCAATAATCCAAGCTCTGAGAAGTCAAGGAATTTAACTGGTGCGTAAAATCGACCATCTGCTGCTTCATTAATTACAGAAGATACAAGCAGCTTTCTCGTGCATTTAATTTTTTTCCAAAAGTTTTGTATCCGCAAAGCTGATCGCTTGCGTTTTCGATCTCCTGTATCGTTAGATACTGGGGTACCGAAAATTCTTTCTCTAACCTCCTCATAGTTTTTCTTTCTCTCAAGGTATGATTTTATAGGATATGTCCGTGCTTTTTTGTTACTATCTTGGTTTTCTTCTTTCCCATTTTTTAAATTTGCAACAATATTGCTTTCGCTTAGCGACTGTTGCACTGGCAGGGATACCAGTAACAAGTCTAGATTAGGGTTTATATCTGGGTTGGGGCCATTCGATTGTTTCGCATCGATGGACCCTTGTGCAAGTTTTCCGAACGTTTTTTGCAAACTTCACAATGTGGTTTATACACATCTTTTGCCCCGCACCCGTAGCAAAAGATACGTCTGTCTTTGAGGCACATGTCCCAGACATGTCCTTCTTCATCACAGTTCCAACAGACAATTCTTCTTATGCCACGTTGTACTGCGTTTACTTCGGCCTCAAGTTCTTCCGGATCTGATTCTGCTGGAGGCTTTTCTACTTCAGCTATATGTCGTTTGTACCCCGGTTGACTTAAATTGCTTTTAGAAGACCGTTTAACAGTTTCTTCTTCAATGAAATGGTCTCGCTTATGTACTAGCTGTCGTAAATGGGCTACCGAACGGACATGTACATACAGGAGAGCTTCTCGTATCTGCGGAATCATATTGCGTTGTAGTTGTTCTACTAGACAATACTCTTCCATAGGGATTGTTAAGCGAGAGACTAACCTCATTATGTCGTCATAAAAGTCATCAAACGATTCCCCCACTTTTTGTTTTCTAGCTCTTATGTCTTCGTAAATAGTATCGTCATCCTTGTTATCATCATATTGCTCCATGAAATGTTTGCAAAACTCTTTCCATTTTACTTCCGAATGGTGTTTGCGATACCGCCAATACCACTCTCTTGCTCTTCCTACTAATATAATATGTAGGTTCTTACAGAGGGCTGAAAAATTATTTTCAAGACTATCTTTCGTAAGTGTTTTTACCCTATATAAAAATTCTTGAACTGTTGGACCTTTCGTTGAGCCATCAAACCTGATGCCCCATCCTTGCACTAATTGTGTGACCTTTTCGGGTCTCAAGGTAGAACCGGCAGCAGATACACTCGCCGATGACGAATTCTCTGTATCATTTGCTGTTGACATTGGTTTGGTCTGATAATTTAGTTCATGGGTATCGGAGACAACATCGCTTAAATTTAGATTGGCTAATTTACGCTCAATGATATCCTCCATTTTTTCAAAAATACGTTCGTAGTCTATCTCAATCGTCAGCTTAGACGCGCCCTCAGTCGATGCGTTTGCATCATTTGTTCGCCTCTGCTGCGGCTGATTATGATTTGCCTGCGGATTCCGATGCTTACTTTGTCTGTTCTGATTCAGGGGTCTGCCCTTACGATAAGTTCTTTTTGGACTTATATTGGAGCATGCTCCATCCATATCGATGGTTTCATTCAAATTTTGTTTGGGTTCTTTTCCGTAAGGCTGTTGTCGGGCTGTCGAGGCACTACGGGTATTATAAGTATTTGATCTCTCGCTTTCGCGCTGCGACTTATCGCTCGTTACCATTACAAACAGATTTAGATCTTTCATCTGACACCGCGATTTGCAGACCTTACACTCTTCATTTGTCTCTATATGTTCGGTAATGCACTCCCGATGAAATACATGATTACACTTGGTACTAACCAAATCTTGAGTTTCTAATAACTCCTTTTGGCAAATTTTGCACTGCGCAACTGCCATTGGCTCCGGGAGAGAAGGTAAGCTCAGGTCATCATTACTTCGAGTCACTCCCATTTTGGTTCAAAATTACTTTTACTAATTTCAAAAGGATTTACTTGGGTTTTAATTAATACATAAATTTTCCTTGTGCTGGTATATGGGTAAACAAGATGAAGGGTGTGTTTATGATCTATAAGGGAGTACTAACAATACAAATCATGCATCAAAGTCTCAGGAAAAGTGTCTCGCAACTTGAGAGGTATATTCACTACTGATTCGAATATGAGGGAATTTTTCATCCTTAAGCGGCCGAATTGTCGACAGGACGTCAATAAATTCGTAATTCCATTCATAAAGATAATTACTCTCCCACACTTCATCACTAGTATCGCCCCAAAAGTTGAGCACACAAAGGGAATTGTCTTCAATCTATCCAATATCAAAGTATTGAAACCACTACAGCTTCTTACTAGGGACTAAATTTTCAAAACATCGAACTATACTCCACTAGCACCCATAGTTGAACGAATACCGACCTTGGACAAAGCGCTTACAAAACAATTAAAGTAAGAAAACTTATGTAAATATCGAACTCTTTCAAAATCCCGTATCATCAGCGGTAAAATATTCGGACTTTACCCAAATATAATAATTCCAGTCAAGAAGTCGAAAATTTTTCCAGACTATTTCTTACACAGGTTTTCTAATCATAAAAAAAAATTTACTAAAGCAAGGATGTAACTTGAACTTCTTCGGTTATATAGAAAATCTACCTCGTTTCTAGTCTCGGACTCCCCAAGAACTAAATTTCCTGCTGATGCACTTCTTGGAATTTAAATAACCTCTGTCACTTCAAGTTGACCATCATGAATTTCAAAACCAGTTCTGTTACTTAATGACAATCTTTCTCTTAGGGGTCAGAAATCGGGCTGAGCCATTATCTGCTTTCCATCCTTATCAAAATGCTTGCCAAAATGTTCCATTGCTTTCATTTGAAGAAAATAACAAAGTAATAGATAAAGGAACAGAAACTCGGGAACTTAATTTGAGAAGAAGAGGAAGTACTAGAATCTCCCGCTTACTAAGATTGATTAATCAGACCTGAAACCTTTGGGTGACTAAGCTTCACTTATTAGACAAGCTACACTAGCCAGACACTGTGATCTCAAACTGACTCGACTCGAAAAACAAAATTATCTAGCACTGCCCCAACACGTTGGGCGCCAAATTATGTAATGTTCTAGTCTTACTAGCATTATCAGCTGCATTGCATGCGCTAACTAAGCTATATTTCTACTAAAACTCACGATCTTTCCATGTCCCGGTATATCTGGTGTCAGTTGATATACCCTTGGAATAATCATCACTCGCGAAATATAAGACTAGAAGAGTGTAGGCTCAATGTTGCATGAGGGATTAGGTCGGGTGGGACTTCTTGGCAATCGACTAACAAACAGCCTGTGGGGTGGGTCTTTGACTTTCCTCACTCAGCACCCACACTACATAATTACTAAGTCCCTTGCATACTTTCTATTGCAAAACTAAATCAAAAAAAATACAGGAATAGATTATAGATAGATCACATAATACACCAATTCACACTACAGATGGCATTGTAGTGTTACGTCTGTACCCTCCCTACCAAATGATTTTCTAATTGTAAGTATGTGTAAAGAAAATCCCATAATTAGTTACGACATCCTATTTACCCCTTCTACCGCACAAGGAAAAAGGTTTTAGTTTACCAAAACATTATAATTATACTTTATTCATAGGAAACTTTAACAAAAGTGTAATTCATAGTTGACTTCTTTCATTCTCACTCTAACAATTCCTTTTAACGCTTTCAAAGCAGCTTACTGATCTTTTACTAAATATACTTCATAACTTCACCTGACTTGAATGTTCATATGTGGTGGCACAATATTATTTCGTTTTGCTTAATAGTTAATATTTATAATATATATGTTTATGTATAAAAATGAAAACTAGAGATATTTTTTTTTAATCAAATAATGTAGGAACTTTTAATACTATTTAATATTGGGTCTTCGTGACTTCCATTGTGCCCAAATAAAAGAAAAAATTTGCACGATAGTGTACAAAATAAAAAAATGTGATCAGCTGATCCAGCTTAGGTGTGCACACACTTGCAGCAAACACACAACAACATCAAAACATGAGAATTATGTTTCGCTTTTCGCCAAAGCATTTAACTTTGCATTAATATTTGCTTTTAATTTACGTTAACTCAATTTTCACTTTCCAATTAAATTACAATGTTTAAAGTTATCATCAAGACAAGTCAAATTCACAAAACACCTATGCGGCCGCAAATCAGAGATGACGCTTTTCAAAACAGTTATACACCGTTATCTGCACTTAGCCTCTGATGTACGTACGTACATAGGTCACACACCACCATCCGGTGCCAGATCACTCACCCATCTGTAGATATCTCCGAAGGCCTTCGTAGTTCCCCAGATGTCGAAGATGCTGCTCAAAATTAGAGATGTAAATTCGTTGTCTTGGTTTGGAATGGACGGAGATAAAATTTAGGTGTTGTTGTTGTTAGCTTGTGTTGCTTCCTATGTTTTCTGCAATTTCACTAAAACTTCTCTTGATTTCCTATCCTTGTGCAGCCATTGACTGTTTTAGCACTAGCGCACATGTCTCCAGCTCCACTCAGTGAATGATACCGAGCGCAGGGTCATACAAATCTGCTAGCTTCTCGACGAGTTGGCCTTAACCCTCCTATGGGCTCTGAGGTTGACTTTGCTTCTTTAACCAGAAGGTGGCGATTATATTTTAACGTAGACGGGCTAGAGTTGGCAGTTTAAAGCAAGACACCACAGGTTGACGTGTTTGGGACAGGCTTGGCAGGGTCTTGACTCAGCCACGGCAACAAAGCTGTTAGTGGGCTCACTCGGCCGAGTGTGCACATTCGCCAGGAAGATTTTATTTTTGGCGTGCCCTAAGCCGATCCAGCCGCTTAAAAAAATGTTTAAGTCTTTGTAGAGCCTGCTGCCTCCAAATATCTTGCATGCCACTTTCTTACGCCCCTGGTGTTACTTGAACCGCTAAAGAAAATTAATAAAATTAATTCTCTGTACCAATTTCAGTGACTAAGTACTGTTACCTTTCTAAATTTTTGAATGGAATTGCTAACCATATAAGCGCACCTTGTACGCCGCCAATTTCCAAGCACATAGGCCGGTCTGTACACAATGAAAATTATTTGGGGTTTATGAGCGAAAATTTATTGACAATTCTCGTACATACGTCACCAACAATATCCAGGTCTGGCAGAAAGACTCAGTTAGAAGCTATTAAGCTTAACATCAAAGTAAAAACTGAGAGGATGGCTAAGATTTAGCCGGATTTAAATGGACTTCTTTTCTATTTGCACGAGCTTAATTTCTCTCTATTCATACGCAGCTACGGGCGTCTGTTCTTGCTGGCATCTCGATAGAAAAGAATGCTGCCGAGTATGTGTATAATAGAGGATACAACAATCGAATCGACCAGTCGTTATCGATCAACATCGATAACTTTTAGGGTTGTTCCTTTCGGTTCACTTACCCTGCCTCCTTTTTTCACAACTAATTCCTTTCGTGCAAATGATACAGAATTAAAACTAAGATTATACATTAATTAAATTGAAATTCTACGTCTCTTTGCACTGCGATGAAACTAAAATATAATTTAATAGAAAAAAAGAAATAAAAATAAATAATTTTGCAACATTGGCAGTTTCTACTATCAAAAACCGCCATTAATTACAATGCAGAAATAATACCCAAAATGGGGTTAATTGATACAAAATCAGTGGACTCCACTGCAAACGTAATAAACAAAATCGAAACACAAAATATTGATTCAAATTTAACAAATATGTATATTATTATCAATAATTGTTTTTATTATGTGCGCATACATTCTGTACAAAGCTTATATGTTCCACAATAAGTGTGTAACAAAAAGAGCCTTAAGCCAAGCTAACGATCTAGACAAGATCTAAAAAAAAAATTGGCGCAAACAATTGTTATAAAAATATATTTGAACAAAAAAAAAAAAACCGAAATATACGTATGTATATGTACTCTAGAGCGGTCCCCATGTATATGAAATTTTTAAGGTCATGCTTTCACCCCCCTATCTGATACTTTTTCATGTATTATTAGCGTAAATAAAATCAAAAGTTAAAAAAGTCGAGTTTTAACGGGCGCGAATGGCGTCTAAAGTTTTTGTAAATAACTCATACGCAGTGTTGCCTATTATCATCTATTTTTTTCAGTTATAAATAGTCGGCGATGATTTTATTTATAAACTGTTCAAATTTGTAAATATTTTATTTCCACAAATGTAGATTTCTTTTTGAATTTCAAACAATGACAGCAATTGAAATGAACTAATAACTTCGTTTGTAAAAATTTGTATTTGGTGAACGTGTAGTATGATTAATATTTTTTTAAAACTTTGAGACCCTGTCGCGCCCATTTAAATCTAAAATAAAATTTTTTGATTTTCACAATTATTAATTATACAACAAATATTAGCTTTGGGAATGCTGAGACCTCCTTTTTTTCCATTTTGCCGGTTTGGGGACCGCTCTAATGTACACAGTACGCTAACATAAGGGAAATGAAAATGAAATAAAAATAAATACAAAAAAAAAAATTAAATATAAAAGACAGTATCAGAACAATTTTGGAAAAGTAGTACAATTCTAATAATAGGGAATTATCCATAGATAGATACAAAATCTCTTTTGATATCCGATAAAACATTTTCAGAAATAGACGTTCATCCCGAAATAGGACAAACTAATGTGCAAAAAAAAAATTTATGCACAAACAAAGGAAAAATATATAAAAACTTAGTATGGAATGGGAGCAACTGACTCACCATATCCGTGAAATCAAAGAAATTTTTGATGTCTTACAAATGTGTAAGCCAGAATAGGGCAATACAACAGGAAACAGTAAATACACGCAATAAAATTAACAAAAATGGATGTAAAATGTCTAAAATATTTAAAAAAATACGTCCCATTTATTCAGTTCCTCCTTGATAATGGAGAAACAAATATCAAGCTCGTCCAAATAATGGGCTGGATAATCAAAGAAAAAAAATTCAAAAAGGATGTTGTGGACAACATAGAGAGAGTTATACTCACTCTATACGGAAAGCAATGTCTCAACAAAAACCTACCACTGTGGGTTAACGAACTATTTCTAGATCAGATAGAACATATATCTCTGATCAGTTCAGATGAAGAATAAAGATTGCTAAAACGCGATTAAATGCCTGAACAATTTGAGTCCTAAACCTATATATGTACCAACAAGGTAATAACATTACCAATACAAGAAGAACTAGATTCAGATACCAGCGACATCGAAACAAAAGAAAACATAATGGCAGACCCAGCTGCCCAAAGGGCATATATAAAAGACATTTCAAATGCTATTCCAGAATTTAATGGACAAAAGCTACATCTTCAAAGATTTGTAACCGCTTTGAAGTTAGTGAACTTGACAAAAGGTACATTCGAAGAGTTAGCCGTTGAAGTCATAAAATCGAAAATAATAGGGTCCACCCTATATAAAGTTCAAAACGAGACCACTATTAACGCAATTATACAAAAATTGCAAGACACTATAGTCGGTGAAACGTCCGACGTAGTAAAGGCAAAATTGGCAAAAACTAGCCAAAAGGGCAAAACTGCAGAAAAGTTTACGACAGAAATCGATCATTTGCGGAGGCTATTGGAAGCATCGTATATCGATGAGGGCTTATCAGCTGAACACGCTGATAAATTCAGTACAAAAGAAGCCATCGCTACAATGGTTAAAAATTGTGAACATGAAAAACTCAAAACAATACTTGAGGCTGGAAATTTCACAACAATGAACGAAGCCATTATGAAGTACTTACAATGTAGTACTGAAATGACAGGCAGTCACAATACAATATTGTACACCCGTGGAGGACAAAATTATCGAGGTAATAATTATCGAGGTAATTCTCGCGGAAGAGGCAATGGTCGCGGTTATTATAATAATAATAATTATAATCGCAACAACGGCCAGAATTATAACTCCAATAACAATTACAGAGGAAACAATAGAGGTAACGATAGAGGAAACAATAGAGGAAGTCACAGAGGAAATAACCACCAAAATGGAGGTTACAACCCTTATAATAATAATACCAATAATAACAACAATGTTAGGATAGCCCAAAATGTTCCGGGAAACTCCCAACACCCTTTAGGTACTCAGCAGTAGGAAACAGTAAAATTCACACCATCAATCTCAGCCTAAACATATTCGTAACTTTTATAAATGTAGCAACGGGAAAAGAACTAGTCTTTTTAATAGACACAGGTGCGGATATATCCATATTAAAGGAAAATTCCGATGTTTTTCAACACATCCAAACTAATCATATAATCAATATACAGGGAATAAATCAAGAAGTTACCAAATCAAAGGGCTAACTTCTATCGAAATACAAACTTCTAAATATATAATTCCGCATGATTTTCATATCGTAGATTTACAATTCGCTATTCCTTGTGATGGAATACTAGGACTCGATTTCATACAAAAATACAACTGTCAATTAGATTGCATGCCACATGAAAACTGGCTTATAATTAGACCAAATAATTTAAAATATCACATTTATATTCCAATAACATTCAGCCCTGGCAATAACTCCATGATTCTGCCAGCAAGATCCCAAGTTGTCCGATAAATCGAAATAATCTCAGCAGAAGACAGTGTATTTATTCCGAACCAGGAAATTCAGCAGAGTATTTACTTAGCAACTACCATAGCAACAGTCAAAAATGCATTCATAAGACTACTAAATACAACAAATACAGATCAGTTAGTCAGCGTAAACCACTTAAAATATGAATCACTTTCAAACTACGATGTAGTTGAAACAGACTTAGGAAACAGAGAAAAAACTGTATTAACCCAACTTTCGAAAAATTTCCCGCCACAATTTCATAAACAACTAACAACATTATGCACCCAATATAGCGATGTATTCGGACTAGAAACCGAATCGATAACTACAAATAATTTTTATAAACAAAAACTGAGATTGAAGGATGATGAACCAACATACATAAAAAACTACAGAAGTCCTCATAGTCAAAAAGACGAAATTCAAGAACAAGTCCAAAAACTCATTAATGACAAAATAGTCGAACCATCTGTATCACCTTATAATAGCCCACTTTTATTAGTACCAAAAAAGTCACTTCCAAATTCCGAAAAGAAAAAATGGCGATTAGTAATTGACTATCGTCAGATTAATAAAAAACTGTTATCCGATAAATTTCCACTCCCTAGAATTGATGACATTTTAGATCAACTAGGAAGAGCAAAATATTTTTCATGCCTTGACTTAATGTCAGGTTTTCATCAAATTGAACTTGAAAAAAGTTCAAGAGATATAACATCTTTTTCAACAAGCAATGGTTCATATCGCTTCACACGATTACCATTCGGCTTAAAAATAGCGCCAAATTCCTTTCAGAGAATGATGACTATAGCTTTCTCTGGACTAGAACCTTCGCAAGCATTTCTTTATATGGATGACTTAATAGTCATTGGTTGTTCCGAAAAACATATGCTCAAAAACTTAACTGATGTTTTTGAGAAATGTAGGCAACATAACCTAAAGTTACATCCCGAAAAATGTTCATTTTTTATGCAGGAAGTCACTTTTCTAGGACATAAATGCACAGACAAAGGAATCTTGCCCGACGACAAAAAATACGACGTCATTCGAAATTATCCAGTCCCACATGATGCGGACAGCGCTAGAAGATTTGTTGCATTTTGTAATTATTACAGACGGTTTATAAGAAATTTTGCCGACTATTCTCGTCACATAACAAGATTATGTAAGAAAGATGTAAAATTCGAATGGACAACTGAATGCCAAAACGCCTACGAACATCTAAAATCGGCACTAATGAACCCAACTCTTTTACAATATCCAGATTTCAGCAAAGAATTTTGCATAATTACAGATGCTAGTAAGCAAGCATGTGGAGCAGTCCTAACTCAAAACAAAAATGGACTCCAGCTTCCAATTGCATACGCATCAAGATCTTTTACAAAAGGCGAAAGCAACAAAAGTACAACAGAACAAGAACTATCAGCTATTCATTGGGCAATAACACATTTCAGGCCATATATTTATGGTAGACACTTCACCGTCAAAACAGATCACAGAGCACTTACCTACCTATTTTCAATGGTAAACCCTAGTTCCAAACTAACACGCATGAGACTTGAATTAGAGGAATATAATTTTACAGTAGAGTATCTAAAGGGCAAAGATAATTATGTAGCCGATGCGCTATCAAGAATTACTATCACGGACTTGAAAAATATTCAAACAAATAATAAAATTCTGAAAGTCACTACCAGAAACCAAAGTAAACAGAAAAACTCCTGCGCAGGAAAAGAACAAGTAGATTTGCATAAGCAAACTCAAAATAAAGCTTCTCAGCCCAACGTATACGAAGTCATTGTAAATGATGAGGTACGAAAAGTAGTGACCTTGCGAATAACGGATTCACTATGTTTACTAAAACATGGAAAAAAGTTATGGCAAGAATTGACGTTAGCGATATGTACACCAATGGAATTCTCGACTTAGGTCAGTTCTTCCAAAGGCTTGAAAAAGAAGCCGGTATACTAAATATTAGCCAACTCAAAATGGCACCGAGCGAAAAGATCTTTGATACAACCTCAATAGAATCTTTCAAAATAATGGGCAATAAAATATTACAATCTCTAAGAGTAGCGCTACTCAAGCCGGTGACCCTATTATCAAATAATAAAAAAGAGAAAGAAGCAATACTGTTTACATTCCATGACGATCCAATACAAGGAGGTCATACAGGCATAGCTAGAACATCAGCTAAAATAAAAAGGTATTATTATTGGAAATCCATGACAAGAGATATAACAAACCATATAAGAAAATGTCCTAAATGCCAAATGTCAAAAACGACTAAACATACAAAGACTCCATTAACTATAACTGAAACGCCACAAATGGCTTTCGACAGGGTAATTGTGGACACGATCGGTCCACTTCCCAAATCTGAACAAGGAAACGAATATGCAGTAACCCTAATCTGCGATTTAACGAAATACCTAGTTGCAATACCCATTAAAAACAAAAGTGCAAATACAGTAGCAAAAGCTATATTCGAAGATTTTATTCTAAAGTACGGTCCAATGAAGACGTTTATTACGGAAATGGGAACAGAATATAAAAATTCAATAATAGAAGATTTATGCAAAAATTTGAACATTAAAAACATAACTTCTACCGCACATCATCACCAGACTGTAGGAACCGTGGAGCGAAGCCACAGAACACTTAATGAATTCATTCGATCATACATCTCAGTTGACAAAACAGATTGGGATGTATGGCTCCAATACTTCGTATATTGTTTTAACACAACCCCCTCTATGGCGCATGACTATTGTCCATATGAGTTAGTTTTTGGTAAAACTTCAAATTTGCCTAAACACTTTAATAGTATAGATAAGATAAAACCACTGTATAATATAGAAAACTATGCTAAAGAATCAAAATTCAGACTAGAACAAGTATTTAAGATAGCTAGGATTATGTTAGAATCCCATAAGCAAAAATACAAAATAAACTACGACAAAAATACTATAAATCTTGAGTTAAAAATAGGAGATCTGGTTTTATTAAAAAATGAAACAGGACATAAGCTAGATTTTAAATATACTGGACCATATAAGGTAGAACATCTAGGAGATAGAGATAACATAACTATATCAGATAATAAAAATAAAAAACAAATAGTACATAAAAATAGGTTAAAAATTTTTATTTCATAATCATTTCTTTTCTCTTATATTTCACGTATGGCCATACCTAAAATAAGAAGCCCCCATACACAACACAAAAAAAAAATATATATATACATAGAGTAAAAAAAAAAAAAAAAAAAATTACTTTACATAAAATACGAAAAATAATTAGAATAAACAAATATTTGGAATATACCAATATTTTCTGATTCAAAAAAAAAAAAAAAAAAATATATAAATAAAAACACAAAAGAAAAATATCTCTTCGTATCACACATAGATATACTAAGAAAATAACTTCATTATATTACGTTATTTTTCAAAAGAAGGGAGATGTAATATGCACATATATCGAATGCACACTGTACCTTATACATTGATGCACATAAATAAACAACACATAAATATAAATTCCAAGTTCAAGTGGCCGAAATCCGAGCCAGCCTTTGTCTGCTAACAGAAAGTGTAAGCGTACGCATAATTGTCACACGCGGACCTCACATGGTATGAACTCAAGTGTATGTGCATATACTCTCGCGCTCCAGCCTAAGCGAGCATAGCTATATACCTAAGAATATATAACCGTCTCGTCGCTGCCGCTGTCGGCCGCGCAGCTACGAGACTTTGCTCCATTAGGTCCTAAGAACTAATTGTAAGAACACTATCAAAAGAGAATTAAACCAAGAATCAAGCAAGACCTAGTGTTAGTGGCAGCTACGCCACTTCACAACTTAAACCCTAAGTACTTGTGAACTCCTTTACCAATAAATAAAAATCCTTTGAGAATCTCGCCAATGACTACTACATCTTATTAATGGGATTCGGGGAGGATTTACAGTGGCCTTGTACGCTGTCTTTCAGATCAGCACTATTGCCGACAAGTGCGCTCCCTCATCCTTTAAGTCTCCTATTAATTCTGAGGGGCTGGTCCTGACGACTCCCGCACGCCCCTCGCAGGCCGGGGTCGACGATCGTTTCCCGACCGCCTGCAGCATTCCCACGTTTTTACTCCTATCCGACCACATTGCCAACAATACTCTGTGAGGAATGGTTATTCCCCACAAGCAGCAGGGCATAGCTTAAGGGGAAAGCGGCGAGCGAAAGGGGAAGTGCGGCGAATACGCCTCAGCAAAGGGGAATCAAGGCAGATTCAGGGGAAAGGGGAAATGAATGGGAGGCCATGGAAGCAGCAGCACGATAGATGGCGGAAGGTGCAGTGATAAATCGAAGGATCCGTTAAGTTGGAGCAAAGGATAGCTGTCGCAGTCGCACCAACGCGATGAAGCGGCAATATCACTGGCCGAAGCCAGAATACGCTGTTGCTAGGCAGAGGAAAGTGCCGTATGGAAGGTTTTGGAGTCTCGAATGTTCTAGAAGCAGACAAGGAGACATCAGGAGACAGCCCAGGAGGGCTATATAAGGCGTCGCTGGCGGCCAGTCAGTGTGAAACGAGGATTAAGCGAGTGCGGAACGTATCGACAAAGTTGAAGTGCGGCAAATCGGAGTACCCAAGAGTACTAAAGACGCGGAATTGAGCGCGGAACCCTTAAAGGGGATACGGAATAGTCCTTGTGCAAGGACTTCGGCAGGATAAGGCAGGTCCTGATGCAAATACCAGGTCTCGAGTAGTGAAAAGGAAGCTGAGTGCAAGTAGAGCCTGCGAGTCGAACGGGGATTCGACGTGGAAGGCGAATCTACTATCCAGCGCATCCTTTGTAGTCCTTGAAGGACACCAGTAGGGCAGTACGTAGGAGGTTGAGCGTAATAGGCGAGCCTGCGAGTCAAGCGATCGCTTAGGCGTGCACGGCGTGTCCTTAGCCAACGGAATCCTGCGATAACGGCGATCAACCGGATAGGAGGCGAACCTTGCAGTTTGGCAAGGATACCTCAGATAGGTATAAACGATTGTTAATTAAGCTAAGTGAAATACAAGAGAAAGTGAACAATAAAGTGAACCGCGTCGCTGGTGCATAATAGAATAAAGAATCACAATTGTCTTATTATTGCAAGTCCAATAAAAATTTGTTGGACCGAGCCTCGACAGCCCTGAGCATAGCTTGAATTGGTTTTCGGGTCAGAAGGACTCGTTACAACTGGCGCCCAATACAATACAATACAATACAAAAAAGTGGAAAATGGGGAGATCTTGGATATATTACCTCAAAAAGGAAGACCTAATTCGGCACGCAGATGAATTCGGCATCGAATTAACCGGCAACATGGACAACATGAGGAAACAATTCGGGGAATGGATAAGCAACAACGAAACGGACCCGGAATGGAGGGATAAGATTAAAACTATGGCGGAAGTATATGGTTGTGAGGAACTAAAGTACCTCACAAGGGCCAGTGTAGGGGAGTGGCGAATTCAGCGAATTCGCAGAGTGGAAGAGAGAGGGAGAAAGGTGAAAGGGGAGAAAGCAGAGCGCAGCCGAGCGGAGAGGAAAGCCAGAAGACATGGTGATTGGTGGGTCCAAGGACCCGTTATGCCGTGTACGAATGAGCAGGAAACGTGCAAGAGCGTAATGCGAGGTAACGGAACGGAAGGCTCTAGAAGGGCTCAAGTGCACTGAAAGTGTGCGACGGGCTGACGGATATGAGGAGAAGCCCAACTGGAACAACCGCTGTTGCTAGGCAGCAGACCGACTGCGGCAAGCGCTTATAACGGAAGGATGGCAAAGGAACAAGAGGTGGACGGAGGCCTATAAAAGCCCAGACTGACAGCAATCGAGTAGTCAGTGTCGTTTCGGAGAATCAAAGCGAGTGCGAGTGCGTCAGTATCGGTCGTAGCCAACACAAGTGCCAGCAAAGGGTCACACAAGGACTGTTCGAGAGACGGAGGTCACAGGAGCAAGGAGCGGAATAGCAGATAAGTGCTAGTATACATAGCGGGGCAAATAATACGAGGTTGGACGTGTGGCAAGCCGGCGTGTAAACAGGAGACGTGTGTCCCTAAAGGCCGAGTGCAAGCCAAGCCAACATATCGTAACCAGGTCGTAGAAACAACTGCTTCACGAAAAGGAAGGATCGACGAGTCACAGACAGCACGACGGAACTCCGGGTGAGCGTGAGTTGTGGTGCCACGAGAAGTGGAACCTTGTGAGGGACAAGGGAAGCCAATTAGAAAGTAAATATCACACCTTGTTAGCGATTAATTACCGCCTAAGCCTAAATATTCGATATTATAAGTGCTATACTATTTAAAACAGAAAAGTCTTATCAATTGTTATTTGAGACAACTATAAATTCGTTGAGGCGAGCCACGACATTTCTCGAGCCTAGCTTAGGGTAGTTTCGAGCGAAGGAAGACTCGTTACAACTGGCGCCCAACGTCCTTAATAACAATACAAAAATAATAAAACAAAAGCGAATAAGTAGAAAAACAGTAGGAAAGCACAATGGGCAAAGCGTGGGTACATTACCTAAAGAAAGAGGAAATCATACAATGCGGAAAGGCAGTAGGGTGTGAGAAAACAATTTAAGGAGTTCATAGAACAACACGAGAATAACCCAGAGATAGGAAAACAAATAGAAGAAATGGCTCGGAAATTCCAAAAATTAACCCCTAAGAAAACAGACGGTGAGGGGATAATAGATGTCGAGACACAGTCAGTACCAAGTTTATCGCAAATAGCGCAAGGCTCATCCGGGGGAAACAATCGGCAAAGAAGCAAAACCAGAGGGGACTCAGATAAGACAGACAAAGAGTCACCAGCGAATTACCCAAAAGTAGCAAAGCAAGTGAGGGAATGGACATTTCGATTCGACGGAACTTCAAAACCGTTAGAATTTTTGGAACAGGTACAGTGGTCGGCAAATACGTACGGTCTAGACATCGACATGATACCCAGAGCAATGCCGGAATTGCTAAAAGATAAAGCATTGAAGTGGTATGTGGCAAACGACAGGCAATGGAAGACATGGAAAGACTTTGTAACCAGTTTTCAAGCATTCTTTTTACCAAGAGGGTATTTTAGCAAATTGGCTGAAGAAGTAAGAAGAAGGAAACAGGGATGGGGAAAATCATAGACCACAAATAGGTAGTCCGGAAGGACAAAAACCACAGAACCTAGATAATAGACAAGAGAACGGCGCACCTAAATATGTGCAACAACCGGCACAAGCATGCAGGAGATGTGGCCAAAGTGGACACTGGGCGAGAGAGTGTAGAAACCCAAGGATCGCTTTTTGTTGGCAATGTGGCAAAATTGGTCTTAAAAGTTGGTAATGCTGCAAAGCTGCGGGAAATGGGCAACGATCTCAGCCTCAGAGGGGCGAGCATTGATCGCTCGAATCCGCCTCTCAAAACTAGTGGGAGAACTATATGAAGAGGAGACCCAGTTGTCGGCAACCGTAATGATTGGATCACATAAAGTGCGAGCGACAATTGATACTGGGGCCACTAGCAGCTTCGTAAGCAGGGAACTGGCAAAACAATTGGAAAAAGCAGGAAAAACAACACAAACGAAAAGACAAGTTAGGTTGGCGGATGGACGAAGCAGCCAAATTAGAACACAGTATGAGGCGGACATCCGATTCGGAAACCGGAATATAACCATGAGGTTTCTAATTCTACCCGGAGTAATAGACAGTTTGGTCCTAGGTTGGGATTTCATAACAGCAAAGGGAGCTAGAGTAGAATGTGCGGGCCACGAAATCACCATACCAGCAAGAGGCAGAAGGAATGGATGGTTGGAGGAAAGACAGTCAGTTGCAGTAGAAGAAACAATGTAAACAATGCAAAGAACTGGCGAAGTTCGAAAAGTTGTCAGGGACATCAGACGTGGCCGAACATCGCATTACGATGAAGGATGATCAACCTATTAAGCAACGATTCTATCCGAAAAATCCTAAAATGCAAATAGAGATTAACAAGAAGGTGGATGAGTTGCTAGCAGCTGGGTATATCGAAAAGTCAAATAGTCATACAGCTCTCCAGTGGTGATGGTAAAGAAAGAAACAGGGAAATGGAGGCTATGTGTAGATTTTAGACCAGTTAACGCGAAATCTATAAAGGACGCCTATCCTATGCCACAAATTAACTACATCCTAGATGAGTTACGAGAGGCAAATTACATAAGTAGCTTAGATCTAAAAGATGGGTACTGGCAGATTCCTTTAGAAGAAAAGAGTCGCCCAATGACGGCGTTTACAGTGCCGGGAAAAGGATTATTCCAATGGCGAGTCATGCCATTTGGTTTGCACTCGGCATCGGCGACATTCCAGCGGGCGCTGGATCAGGTGATTGGTCCAGAAATGATGCCGCATGCTTTTGCGTATTAGGACGATATCATTGTCATCGGCAGAACGTTGGAGAAGCACATGAAGAACCTGAAGGAGGAAGCCTCCAGCAAACACGAAGGAGCTACGACAATACTTAGAAGTGGCATCCTGGTATAGGCGATTTGTCCCAGATTTTGCCACACTTGTCCATCCGCTCAACGCTTTGTTGAAAAAGAAGGCAACATGGGAATGGACAGAGAATGCCAACAGGCATTTGAGGAGGTGAAGGCCAAATTAGAGTCCGATCCAGTTTTAACATGCCCAGATTTCACGAGGGAATTCATCCTCCAGACAGAGGCCAGCGATTATGGGTTGGGCGCGATCTTAACACAGGAGACCGAGCAAGGGGAAAAAGTCATCTCGCACTCCAGCCGAACACTAAATGGGGCAGAAAGAAATTACTCAGCAACAGAAAAGGAGTGTTTAGCAATAGTATGGGCCATAAGAAGGCTCAGACCTTACCTGGAGGGATACCATTTTAAAGTGATTACCGATCACATGGCCCTTAAATGGTTAAATAGCATAGAAAGCCCAACAGGAAGAATTGCGAGATGGGCGTTAGAACTCCAACAGTTCGATTTTGAGATAGCATACAGGAAGGGTCAATTAAATGTAGTGGCCGATGCGCTATCAAGACAACCAATAAAGGACGTATGTATGAGAGTGCAGGATGAGGAGGAGGGATGGAATAGAGCAAATAAAGAATGTAGGTGGACGTAAGAAATGTTAAAGAAAATGAAGGCAGATCCACAAATATTCCCAGACTTCGTAGAAAAATCAGGAGGGCTATACAGACAAATACCGCACAGAGCAGGCAGTGAAGATGTGGTATCATGGAAATCGTGTGTTCCGGCGGACAAAAGAGATCGAGTTATGAGAAAAAGTCATGATTCCGAAACAGCAGGTCATGCTGGGAGTCTCAGGATGATCGCTAGAGTAGCGTCTCGCTACCATTGGCCTGGAATGCACAGGGACGTACGAGGGTACGTCTGGAAGCAATACAAGCCCAATCAACTAAAAGCAGCTGGAGAAATGCTTACACAGATCCCGGAAGAGCCATGGGCAACGGTAAGCGCAGATTTTGTGGGACCGCTCCCAAGATCAAAACACGGAAATACTATGTTAATGGTATTAGTGGACAGGTTCTCGAAATGGACGGAATTAGTGCCACTACGGAAGACGACAAAAGAAGCTTTGCAGAAAGGCATCAGAGAGCGGATAATAGCAAGGTTTGGTGTACCAAAAGTACTCATAACAGATAATGGTGCTCAATTTACCAGCAGGGCATTTAAGAAGTTTCTCGAAGATATGGGAGTTCGGCATCAATTTACAGCCCCTTATACACCCCAGGAAAATCCGACAGAATGCATGAATAGGACGGTAAAGATGATGACAGCACAGTACTCAGGAGAAGATCAAAGAACATGGGACGAAAAATGGCCCGAAATAATGTTGGCAGTAAACACGAGTGTGTCCGAATCATCAGGAAACTGAAAAAAATTTTTTGAGATAATAAGACGAAATCTAGAAGGGGCTGCACAGGATCAGGCAAGGTATTATAACCTGAGAAGAAGACCTTGGAAACCTGTAGTAGGCGAAACAGTATGGGCAAAAGAACACAAATTATCCAATGCCATTGAAGGATTTGCGTCAAAACTGGCACCGAAATTCGGAAGGCCTTACGAAATAACAGATTTTACATCGCCAGTCATATGCAAGTTGCGACATAAAAGAAGTCAACATACTCGTACGGCACATGTAAGTGAACTAAAACCGCAGCAAATAGAGCCCACTAATAATACTAAGTAAGGGTAGGGGATCCGCATACATATAAAGCCCAAACGGGAGGCATAGAGCGTCTAAGATAGTTGAGAACACAAGCGGCGAATTGTCAAACAACAAGAGATAGCTGATGAGAATGCGTCCGTTAGTATGCAAAACTCACCGGAAAGAGTGTAGAAAGCAGAATTAGAAATGGGCCAATGAAAAGCTTTCACAGGCTAACGGAAGTCCCGCATGGTTTGGGGCCTATATAAGGCGCAACAGCCCTCAATCGAAAAACTTTGTCATCATGAACAACCAATAACTTGAGAACCGCCGACGAGGTCAGACGTGTTTTTCTCGAGCTCCGTTTATAAACGTTATAAAAGTGTTCAAATCGGTTATTGAAATAAATTCTTCGACCCGCGACAAAAGACGCTATTGGACTTTCATTAGCACTCGTGCTTATGTTGTCCAATTATATCTAATCTGTTGATCTTTAATTAAATCATATTTAATTAAATGACAACGTACAGAAGTGCTACAAATGCAACTGGCAAAAATACCAACAACACCATGAGTCAGAGTGAACTCGCTGCTCAAATGCAACAACAGCAAGACGATCGCCGACTATCAATACACCGCAACAATGCTTACTTTGCAGCAGTTTCTCCCGACCCCACCAGCACGCTAAAACCAACCAGCACTGCGAACGTAAGCTCTCTTTCTCCAGCTCCGACATGGAGTGCCCAATGCCCCTCACCTCTGCCCACTATGAGTACTGTAACGCTTACTACAGCTCAATCAACTTTAACATGCACAACAACAACAAGTACGCACAGACCTAAAGGTTCTCAGGGGTGGGACAGATCACGTAGTTAATACCTTACGTGTCTTACTAAATGCCAAAAGTCTCGTGAGGGTGGGACGGATCACGTGGTTAGTACCCAACGTGTCTCTTAACTAGCCTAGAAGTTTCCAAGGGTGGGTCGGAACACGTGGTTAGTACCGCACGTGCCTCCTAAGGGGCCTAAAGTCTCTCGGGGACAGGTCAGATCACGTGGTTAATACCCAACGTGTCTCCTAACTGGCCTATAGGTTATCAAGGGTGGGTCAGAACACGTGGTTAGTACCGCACGTGCCTCTCTAAGGGCCTAAAGACTTTCGAGGATAGGTCAGATCACGCGGTTAATGCCCAACGTGTCTCTTAACTAGCCTATAGGTTCTTAAAGGGGGGGGAGGGGGGTCGGAGCACGGAATTATTACTTGGGACACTCTGTACTCGTTTTCATTTCACCAGACTCACCTTACTTCCCGTAAAGTCCCTGAAAGGCCACAAAATAGTTGGTAGCACTCACGAGAATTTTTAGTCTAGTCACTTTATTCACAATTGTCTTTAATTAAACCTAACTGCACCAGCCCTATTCTAGTCGTACACAGCGTCTTGTATTTAAAAATATACCGGCTTGCTTCTTTTCTCGAACGAAAACTCGACTCGCTTCTTGCTCGATCTCAAACTGACTATCCAGCATTTTTGGCGGTTCTTGCCATCGCACCGACCTGCGCCAACGCAGGCGTCTTCCAACGCCTTTCCCGTTCATGTATGCCAAACGCACTCTCATTTTCTCTACTCTTCTCACACGTGCCGAGGGTTGGCATGAGTATATGTATGACTGTCCCTTTCCTTTTGGCGGATCCCGTTAGCTTTCTTCGCTCACTTTGCTTCATCATTTGGCTGCTGCGCAGATGTCGGCGCCTATGAGAGTGTATATGTGTGTGTTTCTCTCCACTTGGCCTAACGGCTTTATTCCCGCGCTACAGTTGTGCGGTTGTCTTTGTATGCGCGAGTGTGTTGCGCCGCGCAGATTCTGACGAAAGTAAGAGTGTGTGCGTGACCGGGTGTGCGTGGCGCAGTTGTCGAAGGCGGCGGCGTCGGCCCTGTATGTGTGTCTGGTTACTTATGTGCGTGTATGTACACCCTTGTGTATGCTGTGATGGCACAGCCATAGTTGCTGCTGCGATGACACTACCTGGCTAATAACTAAAGATAGAGTATGCTAGGTGACTTTGGACTCCAGTGTCCGACTATCTTAAACTATGTGGCTTTGTGCTCCAATGCACGCTTAACCTAAGTGAATAGTGTACGCTACTTGTATTTGGGCTCCAGTGCCTATTTTAATGTGAGGTAATAATAATGTGATGTAATATTAATAAGGTAAGGTAATAATAATGTAATGTAATAATGTGATGCATTATAATAATATGAAATCGAAGTAACATTTTTCGCAGCTACGAACATAGCGTTTCACTTCCCGGAACATCCCCGGCCAATAATAGCGCTGGGCTATTCGAGTGATTGTTTTGCGGACTCCGAGATGACCTGCGGTGGGGGCGTCGTGGCACCTCTGAGCACACGCGGTCGGTGACTAACGGGCACGCACAACTTCCAAGCGACGTAGTCCTCGTCATCCGGCCGGTGTCCCAGGTGTCGATAAAGTTGACCATTCTCGAGGGTGTAATCCGGGAAGTCTTCGGGTTTCTCACAGACTTGTTGTATTTTCCGAGTCAACCATTTACACTCATCCCCTTCCTTGGTCCTTTGCAGGATTGCAAGTGGTTGTCGTGAAAGGGCGTCGGCTACTACGCTTTGGTTGCCCTTCCGATAGCGTATCTCAAATCGGAACTGTTGGAGTTCAAGAGCCCAACGTGTGATGCGACCTGAAGGGCTTTCGATGGAATTGAACCATTTCAGCGCTAGGTGATCCGTTACCACCTCAAAAAGGTACCCTTCCAGATAACAGCGCCATTTCCGTATGGCCCAAACAATGGCCAGACACTCCTTCTCAGTCGCCGAGTAGTTTAGTTCGGCCTTGTCTAACCGGCGACTGATGTACGAAATCACCCTTTCCACTCCATCGATAGTCTGGGTCAGTACAGCTCCCAGACCCTGATCACTAGCGTCCGCCTGCACAACAAATTTGGTAGAAAAGTTGGGACATGCGAGTACAGGGGCTTCCGTCAACCTCTTCTTCATCTCTTCGAAAGCGTCTTCTTGCTCGACACCCCATTCCCACTTCTTACCTTTACGCAGCAGTGTGGTCATCGGCCTTACCACCACGGCGAAATTCGGTACAAACCTCCGGTACCACGAAGCCATGCCGAGACACCTGCGCAGTTCACGTAATGAGGTCGGGGATTTCAAGTCACGAACTGCAGCGACCTTGTTAGGGTCGGTGTGGATACCCTCCTCGCTAATGACATGACCCAAGTACACTAGACGCCGTTTAAAGAATGAACATTTCTTCTCGTTTATTCTCAAATTTGCTGCACATAGTCGCCTAAAAACCTCGCGGAGATTGCGGATATGCTCCTGTAGGTCCCTTCCCACGACGACGATGTCGTCAAGGTATGCGAAAGCGTAGGGTTCCATGTCGGGTCCTATAACGCTATCCAAGGCGCGCTGGAACGTTGCACTCGCCGAGTGTAGTCCGAAGGGCATAACGCGCCACTGGAATAACCCACGCCCGGGTACCGTGAAAGCGGTATATTGGCGACTCTGCTCCGCCATGGGTATTTGCCAATACCCGCTTTTTAGGTCTAACGTGGATATAAATCGGGCATCTTGTAGCCGTTCGAGGATGTGGTTTATCCGGGGAGTTGGGTATGCGTCTGGGATGGATCTAGCATTCACCTGGCGAAAGTCCATACACATTCGCCACTCGTCGTTCTTCTTGCTCACGACCACGACAGGGGAACTATATGGACTCCGTGAGGGTTCGATTTGTCCTTGCGCCAATAATTCATCTACCTGAGCATCTATGACACTTTGCATAGCGGCGTTTTTGGGGTAATAACGCTGTTTCACCGGGCGATCGTCTCTCATGGTGATCACGTGTTCAGCGATATCTGACACCCCCTTGAGATTTTTAAATTTGGGTAACTCTGCCTCTAAGAATTCTCTTATCTGCCTTACAGTCTCTGGGGGCCAGTCGTTGTCCAGTGTGTCACCGTCGGCTTTATGGACTTTGGTCGAGTTAGTACCTTCGACTGCCATTACCGATTCGGCTTCACACTCTTCTTCGACTGGACTGTGTATGACGGAGGACAATACGGGTGTGTTCGAACTAGGACTATCATGTAGCGGATCCTCTGATCTGGTGTGAGGGACAATACTGGATGTGCACTCGCTCAGCTGTGCTTGGCTCGCTCCGCCGGAACTTGGCTGGCGTTTTGGGGACGCGTGAACTTTATTATTGACCTCGGTTTCTGGGACGTCGGGCGTATCGATGAATACCCCGCGGAGGTGCAGTCGCGCATCTCCGCATTGTATGGTGGTCTCTATGGCGCAAAGGAAATCTAATCCTAGAATGACGCTGTCTAGCATGGATGACATGACTAACAACGGTAACCGAATGGACCTTTTCTTCAGCTGGATGTCAGCTAGTAGAACCTGCGTAATATCTCGTCGGGTTCCGTCTGCCAACCTTATTCCAGTACACACCTCTCTCTTATGCGGCCCATCTAACTGCTGAATAAAACCTTCACTCACGAAGCTTCGAGTGGCTCCGGTGTCTATTGTTGCGGCTACTGTAACTCCCTCGAGCGTGATCATAGCGATGATCCGCCCAGCTTCCACCCTTAAGGGTCTACTAGAGGTCGGGTTTACTTGGCCGGCGTCCCCTCCGGTTCCCGTGTCTGTCGGGGACGCTGTTCGTTTCCCGCCTTCGGTCTTCGACAACATTCTACAGTACGTATGCCCTCTCTCCCACAATCCCAGCAAACCAGTCGTCGCGATTTCCTACACTCCCTCGAGATGTGACCAACCTCGCCGCAATTGAAACACACCCTTTGCTCGGTTTCAACCCGGCCTTTCTCCTGAGAGATCATACAGTTGGCCACCTGGGTGTTCTGCATATTTGCATTGTGGTGCACGCTTGGTTCGGTCCTAAAAGGATTATTTGGGTTACCTGACATTGGAGGTATTGCAGGGGGCAGATTTTGTCTATGTGAAGGTGGGGGGGAGGGACGACGGATGTCAGGATATGCAGACGCCTGTGGTCGGCTGCGTTGCTGGATATTTTCAAATTCAACCGCCATCTGGATGAGCTGTGTTAGCGTGTCGAAATCGGACCTCCTTATGTACAATTGGTACTCCGGCAGCATATTTTCGAATATCCGCTCTAGTTCTTGAGCGCTAGTGTAGCTAGCGTGTCGCATGTGTACCCTCAGTTCGATGACAAAATCCTTGAAACTTTCCCCTTTCCTCTGCAAACGGGATCGGATTTCGTCCTCTAGCCTTCTATAATACCTTGGTGGCAAAAAGAATTCTAAGAATTCCTCACGGAACTTATCCCATTCAACGGCCTGTAACCCACTGGTCAGAAACCACTTGCCTGCCCTCTCAGTAAGTAGTTCGATCATTGCCCGGGGTAAGTGATCCCGCGGGATCCCATAGGATGTGGCACGTTCTTCGATCTGTTCGATGAAGACCAATGGGTCTGACTGACCGTCATATCGGACACCCCACTTCCGTACACGCTCTGCCACCGTGGCGTACATAGACCACGACCCAGGGCCTTTTTGTACACTTTCCTCTTCTGGTATCTTTATTTGCAGAGACGAATTTACTCTAGGTACATACCCGGGTAATTGTACTGGATTGGCGACGTCCTTCTCACCCTTCCCTTCGTTCCGTGGTGTCGCCTCGTCTTGGCCCGACATGGTGATGAAAATCTCCGGTAGTCCACCCCTACCGGGTGACTTCTGCTGTCGCTTGGATCTTGTGGCGTACTGACACTCGAGGCTTGCCAACCGGGTCCACACCTCTTGCTCGAACTCCCCATGTTTGATAATTTCGGCCAGTTCACGCCGCATATCCTCGACCTTTCCATCCGGTCCAAATCCAAACTCCTCTGCGTGCGTGATTAACTCCTCACGGCGGAGAAAGTATACCCATCCAGAGCCTACTCCTGGGTTCCTTATTTTTGCGCCTGCTGGCGACTCTACTGGTTCGTTGTCTGATTTCGACATTCTGGTTATCGTTCTGATGTCGCGAATACTGCGTTTGTCGCTTGTACGGTTTTTTTTAAATAAGGAAAGACGATTTCCGCGGTAGGAACTTTAGGTACAAACGTTTAATTGCCTGACTATCGACGCTATCCTAAAGGTGGTGGGCAGTGTGCGGGGCTTTAATCCGCTAGATGTCGATCCCTATTTAAGCAACTCAAATTCCCCAGGTCCCTGCTCGGGCGCCACTTGTAACGAAGTTTTCCCAGCCGGGGTGGTACTCAGACTGGCCGGGGTCAATTACAAGAAATTTGTAATTCGCGGGACAATTTGGGAATGATAGGGCGACGGGAGGATTGGTTTTTTTCTAAGGATCCTCTACCATCGATTTTATGCCACCAAGATATACCCTAGGATCGTGGGTAACTCAAGCTAAAGGTAGGCTGAGGGGCTGTGCGGTTAATGCCCTACACAGTCTCACCGCCCGGTTTGTACCAAAAGGGATAACGAGCACGTGGTTAGTACCCAACGTGCCTGACTCCGATCCGTAGCGGCTTGGCAAAAGCGAGTGTTACGCTATTAAAAACTCTCGAGCTGGATGGCCACGTTCTGTGGTGTGCCGGACGACTTATTCCTAATTCATACGGGATCGAGTATGGGATCTGACTTGTGACCGTTTGATGATACCCTAAACGAGGTAGAGCAGACGATTTGTAACTCCGTGCCTTCGAAGGGCCTAAGCACTCTCAAGGGGGGTGGGTCAGAACACGCGGTTGATACCATATGCGTACTACAGGGGCCTAAAGATCACAGGGGATGGGACAGAACACGCGGTTAATACCCGACGTGCCCCTTGACTGCCCTAGAGTCTCTTAAGGATGGGACAAGAACACGCGGTTAGTACCTCACGTGCCTTACTAAAGACCTAAAGGTTCTCAGGGGTGGGACAGATCACGTAGTTAATACCTTACGTGTCTTACTAAATGCCTAAAGTCTCGTGAGGGTGGGACGGATCACGTGGTTAGTACCCAACGTGCCTCTTAACTAGCCTAGAGGTTTCCAAGGGTGGGTCAGAACACGTGGTTAGTACCGCACGTGCCTTCTAAGGGGCCTAAAGTCTCTCGGGGACAGGTCAGATCACGCGGTTAATACCCAACGTGTCTCCTAACGGGCCTAGAGGTTACCAAGGGTGGGTCAGAACACGTGGTTAGTACCGCACGTGCCTTCTAAGGGGCCTAAAGTCTCTCGGGGGCAGGTCAGATCACGTGGTTAATACCCAACGTGTCTCCTAACTGGCCTAGAGGTTACCAAGGGTGGGTCAGAACACGTGGTTAGTACCGCACGTGCCTCTCTAAGGGGCCTAAAGTCTCTCGGGGACAGGTCAGATCACGTGGTTAATACCCAACGTGTCTCCTAACTGGCCTAGAGGTTACCAAGGGTGGGTCAGAACACGTGGTTAGTACCGCACGTGCCTCTCTAAGGGCCTAAAGACTCTCGAGGATAGGTCAGATCACGCGGTTAATGCCCAACGTGTCTCTTAACTAGCCTATAGGTTCTTAAAGGGGGGGTCGGAACACGGAATTATTACTTGGGACACTCTGTACTCGTTTTCATTTCACCAGACTCACCTTACTTCCCGTAAAGTCCCTGAAAGGCCACAAAATAGTTGGTAGCACTCACGAGAATTTTCAGTCTAGTCACTTTATTCACAATTGTCTTTAATTAAACCTAACTGCACCAGCCCTATTCTAGTCGTACACAGCGTCTTGTCTTTAAAAATAGTTACCGGCTTGCTTCTTTTCTCGAACGAAAACTCGACTCGCTTCTTGCTCGATCTCAAACTGACTGTCCAGCATTTTTGGCGGTTCTTGCCATCGCCCCGACCTGCGCCAACGCAGGCGCCTTCCAACGCATTTCCCGTTCAAGTATGCCAAACGCACTCTCATCTTCTCTACTCTTCTCACACGTGCCGAGGGTTGGCATGAGTATATGTATGATCGTCCCTTTCCTTTTGGCGGATCCCGTTAGCTTTCTTCGCTCACTTCGCTTTATCATTTGGCTGCTGCGCAGATGTCGGCGCCTATGAGAGTGTATATGTGTGTGTTTCTCTCCACTTGGCCTAACGGCTTTATTCCCGCGCTACAGTTGTGCGGTTGTCTTTGGCTTTGGCGACGGGTGTGTGTGTGTGTGCGCGAGTGTGTTGCGCCGCGCAGATTCTGACGAAAGTAAGAGTGTGTGCGTGACCGGGTGTGCGTGGCGCAGTTGTCGAAGGCGGCGGCGTCGGCCCTGTGTGTGTGTCTGGTTACTTATGTGCGTGTATGTACACCCTTGTTGATGCTGTGATGGCACGGCCATAGTTGCTGCTGCGATGACACTACCTGGCTAATAACTAAAGATAGAGTATGCTAGGTGACTTTGGACTCCAGTGTCCGACTATCTTAAACTATGTGGCTTTGTGCTCCAATGCACGCTTAACCTAAGTGAATAGTGTACGCTACTTGTATTTGGGCTCCAGTGCCTATTTTAATGTGAGGTAATAATAATGTGATGTAATATTAATAAGGTAAGGTAATAATAATGTAATGTAATAATGTGATGCATAATAATAATATGAAATCGAAGTAACTTAAAAGTGGATGCATTCAGAGATCTCGATGTTGGCGACCTGAACTTGTTCGGGTCGTCACAATATTTAATTAAATGACAACGTACAGAAGTGCTACAAATGCAACTGGCAAAAATACCAACAACACCATGAGTTAGGGTGTAATCACTGTTCAAATACAAAAAAAAAAAAACGGACCACCGCTTTCAAAAAAAAACAAAAAATAATTTTTTTTTTTTTTTTTCTCACGACCCCACCAGCACGCTAAAACCAACCAGCTCTGCGAACGTCAGCTCTCTTTCTCCAGCTCCGACATGGGGTCCCCAATCCCCCCCACCTCTGCCCACTATGAGTACTGTAACGCTTACTACAGCTCAATCAACTTTAACATGCACAACAACAACAAGTACGCAAAATAAATCGATCACCACTAACCATCTTCCAAAAATGTCAACGCAGCACGCACTCCCACCAACACAAACACAAGGCACCACAACACCAAACACACGCTCATATGTGCAGACTGGCATCGATCGGTATGTACAAATAAACAAACGAAAACTAAGCCCACAAAACAAAAAAAGCGGCAATACTCCAAAAATTAACAAAACAAGCAATTTACCTGTGGACAAAGATCCCCTAACTGGAAATAGGTTCCAAATTCTCGGCAAACATCTTGATGCTGAGTGCGATGAAACGGCTCCAACTACCGCAAAACCAAGGCCTCCACCATTTTACATAAGAGATAACAACTGCGCGACCTTAGTTACAAAGCTCATCCCACTAATCGGCAACAACAACTTTTATGTGACATCAGTCAGCAAAGGCAACATACGCGAAACGAAGCTCCAAGTTAACACCGAGGAAAACTATCGCACTGTCGAAAAATACTTAAGAACTGAAAACAAAAACTATTACACCCACCAACTAAAAAGCTGCAAAGGCCTACAAGTGGTAATCAAAGGCATTGAATCAAGTGTACTATCAACGGAAGTCGGTAATGCCTTAGAAGATAAGGGATTTAAAGTCAAATCCGTAATAAATCTTATGAACAGAGACAAACTACCCCAGCCACTATTCAAAGCAGGGTTCGGAATTGCTCGCGAGCGAGCCTAGCGCTCGCTCTTTTTTTTGGCTCTCGCTTCAGAGCCGAGAGCTGCTGTTCGGGAGCCGGGAGCACTGAGCAGCTCTCAGCTCACTACACTCGGCTCCCGGCTCCCGAGCTGAGAGCCACAGCTCGGGAGCCGGGAGCTATCATTCGGCTCTCGGCTCGTGAGCCAGAACACTCGGCTCTGAGCTGTGAGCCACAGCTCGTGAGCTGGGAGCCATCAACCGGCTCTCGGCTCGTGAGCCCCAGCACTTTGTTCTACGCTGGGAGCCACAGACTGTGTGGTCGACTTTTACAATCGCGAAATAATACCAAAGAGGATTAAAAATAGTAAAAAATGAAGAACGTTAACACCAATCAAGTGAAAAATCCTGGAAGGATCAATGCATGAGCGCAATTTGCAGCTAACGGATCTCCATGGTAATAAGACCGCTAAATACTTAAGAAACTGTTTTTCAAGTTTACAAATGACCACACATAATAACATTGCCATCAATTTGACAATACTGAACCGCGATAGATACCATGGAAGACCAATGCTAAAGAATATGGTCAAGATCATAAGAATCGCTTTAAACCACTTTCCGTTACTGACAAGTCATTCAATCGCGGAAAAATACCACAGAGGATCAAAAATAGTAACTATGCGAGACAAAATGTACTTCCAACCAGTGGAAAATGCCAGGATCAATGCATGAGCGCCATTCGCAACTAACGGATCTCCATGGTAACAAAACCGCTAATTACTTAAGAAACTGCTTTTCAATGTCAACACAGAACTACGTTGCCCTGTTTATGACAATACTGAACCGCGACAATCGCCATGGAAGATCAATGCTAAAGAATAAAAACGCAATATGTCTTGAACTGTGATGCAAAACAAACATGGCTATATCGACTCGTCTATTGACGCTGGTCAAGAATTAATATTATTTATTGGGAGGTCATTTTTGATCCTTTCGGTATTATTCCGCGAATGAATGATTTGTCAGTAACGGAAAGTGGTTTGAAATGTTCCTTGTGATCTTGACTATATTCTTTAGCATTGGTCCTCCATGGTGTATATCGCGGTTCAGTAGTGTCATAATCATTACTATTTTATTATAATTTGTGGTATTGGAAAGCAGTTTCGTTAGTAATTAGCGGTCTTATTACCATGGAGAACCATTAGCTGCGAATGGCTCTCATGCATTGATCCTAGCATTTTTCACTTGATAGGGAGTACAATTTGTTTGGAATTGTTACTATTTTTGATCCTCTTTGGTATTTTTGCGCGATTTAATGATTTGTCGGTAACGGAAAGTGGTTCAAAGCGATTCTTATGATCTTGACCATATTCTTTAGCATTGGTCTTCCATGGTATCTATCGCGGTTCAGTATTGTCAAATTGATGGCAATGTTATTATGTGTGGTCATTTGCATACTCGAAAAGCAGTTTCTTAAGTAATTAGCGGTTTTGTTACCATGGAGATCCGTTAGTTGCGAATGGCGCTCATGCATTGATCCTGGCATTTTCCACTGGTTGGAAGTACATTTTGTCTCGCATAGTTACTATTTTTGATCCTCTGTGGTATTTTTCCGCGATTGAATGACTTGTCAGTAACGGAAAGTGGTTTAAAGCGATTCTTATGATCTTGACCATATTCTTTAGCATTGGTCTTCCATGGTATCTATCGCGGTTCAGTATTGTCAAATTGATGGCAATGTTATTATGTGTGGTCATTTGTAAACTTGAAAAACAGTTTCTTAAGTATTTAGCGGTCTTATTACCATGGAGATCCGTTAGCTGCAAATTGCGCTCATGCATTGATCCTTCCAGGATTTTTCACTTGATTGGTGTTAACGTTCTTCATTTTTTACTATTTTTAATCCTCTTTGGTATTATTTCGCGATTGTAAAAGTCGACAGTCACGGTAAATGGGTTAGAATAACTCGCGAACCACACAGTCTGTGGCTCCCGGCGTAGAACAGAGAGCTGGGGCTCACGAGCCGAGAGCGGATCACGTGCTGTGGCTCACGAGCCGAGAGCCGGTTGATGGCTCCCAGCTCACGAGCCGAGAGCCAGTTGATGGCTCCCAGCTCACGAGCTGTGGCTCACAGCTCAGAGCCGAGTGTTGTGGCTCACGAGCCGAGAGCCGAATGATAGCTCTCGGCTCCCGAGCTGTGGCTCTCAGCTCGGGAGCCGGGAGCCGAGTGTAGTGAGCTGAGAGCGAGAGCTGGCTCCCGAGAGCTGTGAGCAAAGAGCAATTCCGAACCCTGCAATTGAGTTGTCAAAATTTCTCCAGACAACGAAATCGACATAATGCTTCTTGCGGAAACTCATCTGACGGACAGATACAACTTCCAATTATCGGGGTATGCATTTTACGGCACAAATCACCCAGATGGTAAGGCCCATGGCGGAACTGGCATCCTTGTCAGAAACCGCATTAAGCATTACCCAATACCGGGATTTTCGCAAAACTACCTACAAGCCACATCAATATGTGTAGAATCCAAACGAGGCAATATCACCTTGTCAGCGGTTTATTGTCCGCCACGCTTCGCAATATCAGAAAATCAATTTCTAGATTTCTTTAATACACTCGGTCAACGCTTTTTAGCAGCGGGTGACTATAACTCGAAACACCCCCACTGGGGTTCGAGACTGACTAATCCAAAAGGGAAACAACTCTATAGCGTTCTCATGCGCGCAACAAACAAACTCGACTATGTATCTCCGGGTAGGCCTACATATTGGCCAGCAGATCCTAAGAAAATACCCGACCTTATAGACTTTGCCATAACAAGAAAAGTTCCACAAAACTTGGTAACTGCAGAAGCACTCGCAGATTTGTCGTCAGACCATTCTCCAATTATTTTCACCCTTCTAGAGTGCCCTCAAATCAGAGAGTATCCTCGGAGACTGACATCCCATAAGACAAACTGGCTCAAATACAAAAAATATATCTGCAGTCACATTGAACTGAGCCCAACCATCAACAGCGAAGAAGAAATTGAAACCTCAGTCCAAGCCCTAAGCTCAATTATTACCGCAGCTGCTTATCACTCGAACCCACAAACAACGACAACAACACCTAAGAAGCGGCGTGCCAGAAGAGAATGGCAGAGCAATCGGTCGCCAGCGGCAAGGACTCGCCTGCGACATACAGAACGCGTACTCCACAAAGCACTCGATGCAGAGGAGCAGTTAGCCCATAGACGCTACATCGAAAAATTATCGCCCACAAACACCAAATTCCCCCTATGGAGAGCACATGCAAGCATTAAGCTACCTGCTAAGGTAGACACGCCTTTGAGGGATCAGAGAGGAAGATGGGCCCGCAGCGACGAAGAAAAGGCAAATGTTTTCGCACTTCACCTAAGAAATGTTTTCCAGCCGAACCCGCAAACTAATGCATACGCACTGCCATTGATTCCTAATGCCGCACAGACTTGCCCAATCAAAGTTCATTCGCTTGAAATAAAAAATGTTATCAGAGAACTTAATCCTAAGAAAGCACCAGGATATGATCTTATTACGCCTAAAATGATCATGGAACTTCCAAGTCCTGCCATTTCATATATCTCAAGAATCTTTAATGCTGTACTGCGATGTGGATACTTTCCAACTCAGTGGAAGAAATCTACAATCATAATGATTCCGAAACCAGGAAAGGATAAAACTCAAGCGTCATCATATAGACCCATAAGCCTTCTACCTTGCCTATCAAAAATGTTTGTTCACATCAATTTGGGTTCCGAGCAAAACACGGGACCATTGAGCAAGTCAACCGTTTAACTTCGGATATTCGGACGGCGTATGAGCACCACGAATACTGCTCCGCAATTTTCCTAGATGTTGCCCAAGCATTTGACCGCGTTTGGTTGGACGGTCTTATTTATAAAATTAAGACACTGCTTCCCCCAAATACTCACCAACTCTTAGAATGTTATGTCAGCAACAGAGTATTCTCTGTCCGACAAAATGAGTACACAACGGAAGAGTTCACCATTGGAGCCGGAGTGCCACAGGGTAGCGTTCTCGGTCCTTTTCTGTATGTATTGTACACTGCAGACATCCCAACAGACCCCCGACTAACAATATCCACATTTGCGGATGACACGGCAATTCTAAGCAGATCACGATGTTCAATTATCGCATCAAGACTTTTGGTAAGCCACCTAGCTAATGTGGAGGAGTGGCTGGCCAACTGGCGCATAAAGATCAATGAGCAAAAGTGTAAACACGTGACGTTTACACTCAACAGAAACACCTGTTCCCAGATATCCCTAAACGCGACCTTGATACCCCAATCAAACGATGTTGTATACCTTGGAGTACACCTCGACAGACGGCTCACCTGGCGGAAACACATAGACTCGAAAAAACTTCAAATAAAGCTAAAGGCCAACAGCCTTCACTGGTTAATTAACTCCCGTTCCCCTCTAAAACTGGAATATAAAGTATTACTGTACAAAAGCATCATAAAGCCAGTCTGGACTTATGGCTCGCAACTATGGGGAAATGCCTGTGCGAGCAGTGTGGACATTCTTCAAAGATCACAATCAAGAATTCTTAGAACACTCACTGGAGCGCCATGGTACATTCGCAACGAGTGTATCCACAACGACCTAAGGATCCCATTGGTCGAAACTGAAATACAGCACCTGAAACGCAAATATTCCGAGAAGCTTCTTGCGCACCCTAATGAATTTGCACAATCTCTCACCCTGCAAGCAACGCATTCTCGTCTCAGAAGAAAAGACCTACCAACCCAGCGACTGAATTAAAGGGCCGCGGAACATAAACCACCCCCAATAGGGGATGGTTTTATAATAGTTTCTAGATTAAGATTTGAAAACTTATTGTTAGTCTCATTAAGAGAAGATTCAATAAATTCCAAACAGCTAAAAAAAAAAAAAAAAAAATGTGAGTGTGTTAAAACCACAGGGCGAGGAGATTCAGAACGAATGATTGACGATTGTCAATAATAAAGATTCACCACAACAAAAGATAAACTGATGGTTTCAGTTAAAAGGGAAAAAACTGATGAGTTTCGTAAAAACGGAGAAGAGCTGATGATTTCAGTTCGAAGTTAAAATAAAACTGATGATTTTTCAGTCAGAAGGTCCACCTTATTTCCAACAACAAGTAATAGTCAATTATACGGCCAATAATAATAAATAAAAACTGATGATTTCAGTAAAAGGACGATAAAACTGTCGATTTCAGTAGGTCCACCCTAATGGAGAAAACTGACGATATCAGTTATAAGGTACACCCTATAGATAATGCCAAGAAATCTTTATAAAATGCATAGAACTGAGGATTTTCAGAATAAGGTTCACCCTAACTAAAAGGTACCCCTTGCTTGTCGATACGCAGCGAAACGCGGCGAATTGACCAAGAAGGGGAAATGAAGGGGGACTGTATGAGAGATAGGGATAGAGAGAGAGGGATGGAGATGTAACCAACTCCAGTTAGGATTACTCTCAGGCCAAGATTTCATGATGGCCGCCGTAATCCTAACGGGAATAGGCAGAGCCTCGAATGCCTATAAAAGAGGCCTCCCAATCTCGAATAGTTCTTTCTCTAAAAGAATTTAAAGAGACGAGATGCCATACAAGACAGAAGACAAACCAAGGTTGGTACTGGGATTCGCTGGGCGAGGCCGGAGGACCGCACCGGAGGGGCAGCGTCTGCTGTCCAATGGCAGACGACGTCTGCCATTTGCCGGTGTGGGTCTAGGCCGCCGCCCACGAAGAAGTCCGTCACCGGTGCTCCAGATCCTGGCGGCCTGGCGGAGGAGGACTTTCAGTCGCCCAGCCCATCCCCACGGCAAATGGGACGCTGGAGCAGCGATGCTGAGAGCGATGCGGAGGGCCAGAGGATTAATTGGGAGGACGAATTTGGTGTGGCAGAGCCATGTCAAGGCGTGGATGAGGCAATGGCAGCCGCGCAGCCGCCATACCAGCCTCTCCGGAGTCCGTCGCCTGCATGGGTTCCTGTACGCACACCTACGCCGTGGCCAGAGCCGGAGACCATCGTCATCTCCGACTCGGAGGGTGAGTCACCGACACCGGAGCTGGAGCCAGAACCAAAACCCGAGGGACGCGGTGGCTGGATCCCCCCCACTAGGTCACAGTGGCACACCACCACCGTGATTAATGGGTGGAGGATCCACCAGGTGACAACGACGGTCACCTGGTCCGAGCGCGTCCAGGGCGAGACGGCGGGGGCGAACTCGCGGGATCCGCGAGGTAAGCAACCCCAGCCGGCAGAAGCGGCAACCAAGCAGCCACCACCGGAGGCCGAAGCAAAAGGGGCGAGAAGGTGAGAAGGGAGCGGAGGATGACGAGGGCACGGCGGCCGAAGGATGGGAGAAGGAGAGAGAGGATGTTGATGAGGGCTCGACGCCCAAAGAAAGGGAGGAGGAGAGGTCGGAAGAGCAGACAAGAAGACCGGTGCTACGGCGGCAGCGGTCTTGCCCCGAACCACAGAGCGCACAAGCACGGCCAAAGTATAACCGGCAAACATCGTGGCCAGGGCACCAACAGGAGAAGAGTCCGCCGAAGGAATCGGCACCAAAAACGTGGCGGATGTGGCGGTCACTGGACCTGGAGGAATGGCCACGTGAGGCGCTGCGAGTGCTGCTGACCCGGAAAGGGGAACCCAGGCACAGATGGTCCCACATATTGTGGATAGGGGCCACACGTTATCGCCTGAGAACGCGAGGAGGCTAAGGCGAGGTGTGGGTGGAGGCGGGGCCTCGTTAGAACGGACAAACAAAAAAAAAAAAAAAAAAAATTTTTTTTTAATAAAACAACCCACAATGTGAACAAAAAAATGGTCATCATTTATTGGGAAAACATATAAACACCAGGGACACACACACATACACGAACATGCACGGAAGACACACGGACTAGTAAGGGTGGAAAAGTAAAAAGCCAATGAACACACATATACAAACGCGAGACATGGCGAACAAAATGATCTCGCGAACACGGAACACACAGCGACACCAACAAGAAGGGGTGGGTGGACGCACACACACAAGCACGACATGAGTTAAAATTGTACATAAAACTCAGAAATGGGAAAAAAACACACACACACAGATAACAGCAGTCTTCGGGGTAAAAATTTAGGCAGGGCATGGGCACGCAGGCTGGCCGACACAGGGGCATGGAGACGGAGGGGGCAGCATCGTCGGCAGTGCAGCCGCAGTCGACAGAGGGTCACACCTGCTGAAAGAAAAGAGAAAGGGGGAAAGTAAGAAGAAAGGAATATAAAAATAAAAGAAAGTTCTCACCTGGTCAAGAAATCCATGTGCAGTCGGAGATGGGAGATCAACGATTGGCTGATAATTGATGAATATCGATATCGGTGACGAGTAACGATGGGTACTAGTCATCGGGGCAATTGAGATGGGAGTCGGGCCGATAGACGATGAATCGATATATCGGAAACTAAAGTGTATAATTGGGGCGGGAAACTTAAAAGGGGACAATGTAAACAGAAATGGGACATTTCCGCTTCCCGAAGAAAGAGGGGAGTGTGAGGAATGGTTATTCCCCACAAGCAGCAGGGCATAGTTTAAGGCCTGTATCCAGCACTGCGGAAAATTCCTGCCAGGAATTTGCTATTTATTTCCTGTGTGTGTGGAACATAACTAAAACAGTGTGACCACGCACCGAAAGGGTGGAAGGTCACTCTGATCAATCAGCTGTTAAGCGCTGTCAACTATTTGAATTTAAATAAATTTAAAAAAATAAAAAGTATTTTCTGGAGGAAGCATGCTGCTCGGAGTATGTGCTGCATACTTTATACTTGGGGATAATAAACTGATGACATGACACTTTGCTGTGTGTCCCGGATGGCACAAAACATCACTGCAGCATGTTGTTAACTGCATTACTTTAAAATGCAATCTTCTCCAAAGTGGTATGACCTCTTGGTTGTACGCCAATCAAATAAAGTCTCATCGTCGGATACGAGATTGCCTAAAAACATCCGCATTTATATTAAGGAATTTGTCAACTCAATGGCCAGATCAGATCGTCGCGAAGCTTGACTAGGAACGTCCATGTGACTCGGGCAGTGGCTACGATTGCAGCTCCATTGGCTTCTTAAGCCTCGAAGCGGTGGATCTGGGCGATTTCGTTACGGGGATCCACTGCCCTCAAGAAACTAGAGTCATCTATGTGGGGCCCCTGGTATGTGAGGCATACAACTACATACCGCGGCGTGGACGCTTCGCCATTATGCGCCAAAATTAATATGCACACAAAGGCATGCAGGTATCATGACCAAGGTGCACCACTCTAATAGATTTGCCTATGATCTGGCGACACACAGATTAAGAAGGCATCTTAACGGACGACACCTCTCCGACCTTTGTGTCTGTGGAAAGCATTCGTCTGGCGGCCTCATCAATTTGGCATAAGGGTGCTTTTGAAACCATCCCCTACCAATCTTTGCACGCTGATGGATCCCCAGCCAGATGACAGCTCATAAACAAAATATTAAAGCATTCCCCCCAACATTTTCGCTCATCACATCCAAAATAATTGTTGGCAATATATTCCTGCGCTGTGCATCAGCTGTTCTCTCCATCCACACACGCTATCGATATGCCAACTATCGATAAGAAACTGTGGATTACGTTCATGTTGCTGGATACACAAGCAACGAAAAGACAAACTAAAAATTCCTGCCACAGTTTTTTTTATATGAAGTTTGACAGGAATTTTTAGTTTCCGCGGTGCTGGATACCCGGCTTTAAGGGGAAAGCGGCGAGCGAAAGGGGAAGTGCGGCGAATTCGCCTCAGCAAAGGCAGATTCAGGGGAAAGGGAAAATGAATGGGAGGCCATGAAAGCAGCAGCACGATGGATGGAGGACGGTGCAGTGATAAATCGAAGGATCCGTTAAGTTGGAGCAAAAGGATAGCGGTCGCAGTCGCACCAACGCGATGAGAGGCAATATCACTGGCCGAAGCCAGAATACGCTGTTGCTAGGCAGAGGAGTGCCGTATGGAAGGTTTTGGAGTCTCGAATGTTCTAGAAGCAGACAAGGAGACATCAGGAGACAGCCCAGGAGGGCTATATAAGGCGTCGCTGGCGGCATAGAAGCCAGTCAGTGTAAAACGAGGATTAAGCGAGTGCGGAACGTATCGACAAAGTTGAAGTGCGGCAAATCGGAGTACTCAAGAGTACTAAAGACGCGGAATCGAGTGCGGAACCCTTAAAGGGGTTCGGCAGGATAAGGCAGGTCCTGGAGCAAATACCAGGTCTCGAGTCGTGAAAAGGAAGCTAAGTGCAAGTAGAGCCTGCGAGTCGAACGGGGACTCGACGTGGAAGGCGAAACTACTATCCAGCGCATCCTTTGTAGTCCTTGAAGAACACCAGTAGGGCAGTACGTAGGAGATTGAGCGTAATAGGCGAGCCTGCGAGTCAAGCGATCGCTTAGGCGTGCACGGCGTGTCCTTAGCCAACGGAATCCTGCGATAACGGCGATCAACCGGATAGGAGGCGTACCTTGCGGTTTGGCAAGGATACCTCAGATAGGTATAAACGATGGTTAATTAAGCTAAGTGAAATACAAGAGAAAGTGAACAATAAAGTGAACCGCGTCGCTGGTGCATAATAGTATAAAGAATCACAATTGTCTTATTATTGCAAGTCCAATAAAAATTTGTTGGACCGAGCCTCGACAACCCTGAGCATAGCTTGCATTGGTTTTCGCGTCAGAAGGACTCGTTACAACTCTCTCCACACCCCTTGGCATTCTCGCGCAAAATGACCTACTTGCCCGAAACGCCTGCATGCTTGTGAGGGGTTTTCCACGAATCCCTCCCTGCGCGGTTTTGCAACCGCATGCGCATGTCCTTGGGGTGTTATTCTCGCACATCTGTGACACCTGTCATTCTGCGCATGGGATTCTGTCCCGGCTGGGTCTGGAGAGCTGACTGACATAAGCCGCGACCTATTCGGTCTGCTTTCTTATCTTAACTTGTATCTATCGCGCTCCAGTTCTTCGAATTCATCCGCCAGCTTTATTAATTGCGCCAGACTTTCGCACACAAAGGGTCGTGCGAACGATCTCAAATCCGGCAGGCTGTTGTTTGGAATCGTGCTCAGTTGCTGGCCGGACTATATTTTAGTGGCCGCATTAATGTCTGCATTTCGACCATGTACATTTTAAATTTTTCGGACACTCCCTGTTTCCTTCTGTATACTTCATCCTCAACCCTTGTGAAATAATCCCTTGGCAGAAAATATTCTTGGAAGTTCTCCAAAAACGTTTCCCATGTGGTCCAATGTTGGTTATTTGCCACATACCACTTTAGTGCTATCCCCTTTAACAATTCTGGCATTGTTCTGGGTAACACATCCAGGTTTATTCCGTATGTGTCCGCGCACCACTCAACTTGTTCAATGAACTCTAGTGGTTTGCTTTGACCATCGAAGCTTATTCCCCACTCTCTCACCTGTTTGGCCACTTTTGCGTATTCGCTCTTTGGTGGTTGCTGTGTCGACGTCTGGCCTTCCTGGTTCCGTGTACCTCTTGCTGCCGCGGCTGTACTTGGGAAAGACAGGTCTTCCAGTTCGAGGTTCTGCTCGGGTAAGTGATCCTTAGCTGGGCTGCCTCTGGCATGCAGTCTGGCCAACTCGTCGATTCTCAGTCCCACATTAAGGACCTTTTCCATGTTTTGTGCCCACTCACCGAACTGTTTTCTCAAATTTTCAACTGTTCCGCTCACTTCCAACCCAAATTCTTTCACGTGTATCACCAATTCCTCCTTCTTGAGGTTATATACCCACGCACGTACTCGTATTTAATCCTCTTATTCTTGCAATACCACTTTGGGCGCCAGTTGTAACGAACCTTTGCAACCGGGCTTAGCTCAGGGTGCTCGGGGATTGCTCCAACAAATTTATATTTGTGGAGGATTGCCAGAAATAAGAAGACAACGTTTAAATGTACTTTAGTCTATATTTGGGTTGGGTTTTCACACTTAAATGTATGTTTTAACTTAGTTTCACAATTCACGGTTACACTTCAGATCTTTATGCTACCGGCCCACTTGTGCTTGCTCACTAACCACACCAAGGACTTGCCATGTTACCAAGTGCTCTTCTCACAGCTCTCGTCGTGCCGTCGCTCCGAACTTTAGCAGGATGCCTCGCACTTCCCACTTGCTTTTCGCTGACCCTCTTGCAAATAATCGTCGAGCACTCGCTTCGACTCCTCGCAATATACGGTCGCTTTTCCTTTCCGCGTTTTCTCTTGCTTGCACTTGTGTTCACACTTCGACTTCTCTCCGTCCGCGTATCTCACCGACTGTCCCGTCTTTTGGGCAGCCACTCATCTTAAAGCTGTCACGCAGGCCCCGTTTCGCTGCTTCAAGCAGGGCCTGTGTGTCTCCAAGCAGGGCCTGTGTGTCTTCAAACAGGGCCTGTCGCTTCCTTTGCCCCGTTGTTAGTGCTGTGTCGGGGCCCTCTGCTGTTGTCGCTGTAACGGGGCCTTTCTGCTGCTTTAGTTGTGGCGGGGCCTTGATCCCGTTGCGCTGGGCCCTTGCCACCAATCCCAGCTCGAATCCGTCCTCCAGTTGGCTGCTCCGCTGTAGCGAGGCCTTTGGCTCTCTGGCCACGGCCTCCTCTCCAACTCTCCACACGTCTCCCCTCTCGCTCGCTCTCATTGCTCTCCCAGAGAGAGCTTTCCCCAATTCGCCGCTATTAACCCTTTGTTGCCGGCTTGTGAGGAATAACTCCTCACACACGTAAGTTTGAAACAAACAAATCAGCTGTTTTTGTCAAAGTGTCAAAATGATGACAATTTGTCAAGGGAAACGCCTTAATTTTTAGAAAAGAAAATGATAAAAAAAAACCAATGGGGAAAGGGGTTTTTAAAAAAAATTTTAAAAATTTATTTAAGAACGGTTTTAAAAAAAAGTGTGGAAAAAAAGTTTTTTTTTGTTTGGGAGTTTAAAAATATATTAAAAAAAAAAAGGGGGGGGGGGGGGGTGGGGGTTTGGGTTTGGTTTTTTTTTTTTTTCTCCCCCACACCTCCAATATTTTTTTGGTGTTTTTTTTTTTGTTGGTTGTTTTTCTCTTTTTTTTTTTTTTTTTTTTTACTTTTATAAAATTAATTGTTGGGTTTTTTTTTTTTTTTTTTTTTTTTTTTCAAACAAAAAAAAAAAAAAAAAATAAATTTTTGTTTGTATATATGTATATATATATATATCTATATATTTTTATCTTTAGAGTTTTTTTGTGTTTTTTTTGTTTTGTTTGGGGGGGGGTGTGGGGGGGGAGGAGGGTGGGATAGGAAGAGAGAAAGAAAAAAACGAGAAAGAAGAGTGGAAATGTTGTGTTTTTTTTTTTTTTTTTTTTTTTTTTTTTTTTTTTTTTATTTGATCTTAACATCCTAGTGTTACAAGTATAAAACTTAAAGTTTATAACACTAGTCACAACAGTAGTTGATACAATGAATCATTAGGAATTGAAATTAATATTAAGAGAATAAAAACTATAAACTATAAATTATTATTAATTAAATTTAAAATTATATATAAAAAAAAAAAGAAAATAGAGAAGAGAAAAAAAAAAATATGGAAGCATTTTTAAATTGAGTTTTGTATGTAATCTTAACCTATTATTATTTTATTTTGGTGTTACATAGTTATATTATTCGTTTACTATAGTGTGTGTTGAGTTTAGTTCGGAAAAGAGGTGCGCTACTAATTGATTTTAGTTCATGTGGCAAGTTATTCCACAGGCGAACAGCATATACAAAGAAGTGCTTTTCGGACGCTGATAGTTTATATTTTTGGCAAACAACATTGTTAGTCCTTTTAGATGCTGAGAGGTTCAATTTTTCGTACAAATAGGCTGGCTCCTTAGTCTTTATAATTTTCTGGAGTAATATTAATGCTCTTAAACTTGTAAAATCATTAAGGCTTAAATTGTATATTTTAAAGGAATGGTTAGAGATACTGTCAGTTCGTCTTTTTTTATAAATATACCTAGCAATGTCATTAAATACTACCTTCAGTCTTTGTTTACTTTCGGCATCACTCTCCCCAAAAAGCTCGACTCCATAAAATAGGGACGGTGTCAAGTATGTTTTAGCTATTAGAAGTCGGAGGTTTTCAGGTACAAAGTTTTGGGTCAAGTATAGTTGTCGCAGAAGGCCGTATGTCTTACCAACTGCATTATTAATATGGTCAGTCCACGTCAAGTTCTGGTTAAATATGATTCCTAGATTATTTGCCTTTTCGACATACTTTATCTCTTTATCATCAACATATAGTTTATCAAGAGTCTTAATATCAATTGCTTTTTTATAGATTACAAGGCATTTTGATTTTAAGGGATTTAATCCAAGTCCATTTTTATTGGCCCATTCTGCAATTGATTTTAGTTCGGAGTTAGTAACATCTACGCATTCATTAATTTTACATAACGGTCGACTAATATACAATTGGACATCGTCAGCATACATATGGACATCACACTTTGTCAGAGTACTTGGAAGATCATTCACATACACAGAAAACAATAATGGACCTAAAATTGAACCTTGAGGGACACCTCGCGTAATTGATAAAAATGACGACACACTGAAAGAGGATACGACAGCCTGACGCCTGTTGGTTAAATATGATCTCATTAATTTTGATGCTGTTCTTGAGAAACTAAACATATTGCTCAATTTAGTACACAGTATGTCATGATTGACTGTGTCGAATGCTTTGCTGTAATCAAGCAGCGTCAGATATGTTACCTGCCCATCGTCTAGCATATTTCGAATGTCTTCAGATACTTTCAGAAGAGCAGTGATACAGCTACGATTTTTTCTGAAGCCTGATTGATGTTTGTTTAAGAAATTGTGTGACGTCAGATAATTATTTATTTGGCTAGCTACAATAGATTCAAAAACTTTTGAGAGGTATGGCAAGATGGAAATAGGCCTGTATTCATTTTTCTGTTTGGGAACTGGAATAATTTTTGCTACTTTCCACACTTCAGGGAATGTGGAGGTTGTAAGGGCAGTGTTCATTACATGTGTAATATATTTAAGGATCTTGGGCAGGATGATTTTTAAAAACTTGGGGTTGATGTCGTCAAGTCCTGTCGCATTAGATTTTATCTTAAGTATAGCATCAAGGACATCACATTGACTTACACACGCAAAACTAAAGCTACTATCACAGTGACTATCAGGTACACAGTTCAAATACGGATTACACGTAACTTCTGGAACTTGACTATGAACAAACCGCTTATTTAATTCATTAACGTCAATATCACATTTGTTTGATGATCGTTGCTTTCCAATGCCCAACCCATTAATCTCCTTCCATGTCTGACTAGACGTAATTGCACTGTTAAATTTATTGCACAAATATTCGCTTTTAGCTTTATAGATCATTTTGTTGACATTCGTTCTTAATCTCTTAAAGTTTGCGTAAAGATAGTCAGTCTTGTACCTTTTCCATTTTTTGTATGCTTGATCACGAGATACAATGGCTCGTTTAATTTCATTACTGAACCAAGGGTTTCCCCTTGGCTTAATTATTTTACTTTTTAATGGTACAAACGTATTATATAGGTGGGTGATGTTAAGCTGAAGGTGCTCAACTTGCGCGTCCACAGTGGGTAGACTAAATAAACTGTCCCAGTCACATTTATATTGTTCGATATTTAATAGGTTATAGTCAATGTTTTTGAAGTCTCTATAGTTAATGGAGTAGTCAGTAAAGTCAAGAGAAATATTATAGGTCAGAAATATAAGGTCATGTTTCGAAAAGGCAGGTACAGAAATTTGATTATATAACAGAACATTATTTGTTTGGTTCACAAAGAACACATCCAAGAGAGTGTTGCAATTTCCAGAGTAGTGAGTCGGCATACTAAAATTTACAAGATGCAAGTCAAGAGCTTCCATGCTACATTTCAAATGGTTTTCTTTTAGGACGTCACTATTTAAGTCTCCAGTAATTATAATATTGTTATATTGCACAGACAGACTAGAAACAAGCGATATTAAATCAGAATATTCAACATTTCGATTTGGGCGATATATACAACCTATTAAAGCTTTTGCCTCATTCTTGGTGCCACAAATCTCTAGAAAAATATATTCTATTGCATTTCCAACTTCCTGCTTGCAAATAAATTTAGTTTTGAGTTTAGATTTTACAAATATTGCAACACCCCCTGCATGGCCCTGACGATCAGAACGAAACATAGAATACCCGTCACATGAAACTAGAACATCACACATATCAGAGACAAACCAAGTTTCAGACACACATATCACATCAACATCAGAACTAACAAATAAATGTCTAAATTCGTCTATTTTTTTCGTCAAGCTTTGAGCATTAATATGACATACTTTTAAGCCTTTCTGTTGTTTGCATAATATCCTAATCAGAGCATGACTGTTCGCCTGTGTATTAATTATATTATTTTGCATTTAAAGTAATAGCTAAAACCTAAAATTAGATACGCACCTAACACATAAAACAAATTCAGTATCACACACACCAACAATTTAAAGCAACGTTTAGACAAACAAAAAATTTTAAGAGAAATATACTTAAGGGTATCCGCGTTCATAAAGAGAGCAACGTAATTATCATTCGGTGCGAAATGAATAATTTGTACTCGCTCCATCCAAATCAGTTGTTGATGCAGGGTCGGAGGGGGGATCTTCACGCTGCATGGCCAAAAGCTGCTCAAGCTTTTGGATGCACAGCACTTCAGCTTTCTCATGCTGCTTGACGTTCACGAGAGAGCCGCGTATGAAGACCGCAGAGAGGAGCTTTCGTTTCTTCATTTGCATCGCTTCTTTAAAAAGCTCATAGTTTTCCCTTGTCAGCTGCTCATTCACATAGAATGGCACAGGTGAATCAAAACCGAGAAGCTGTAAGCTCAGTTGTTCTTTTGTCTCGCGTCTATGGGCTCCGATTTGCCTCAGTAAAAAAGTTTTATCCCGCACGTGCTCCAGTTTAACAATGATCACTGGGTCCACCACAGTTCTCGATGGGTTCCTCGACCTGATGCGGAAAACATCTTTGATGGCTGGAGCTGGTGCAATGCGGAGCGAGAAACAGAGGGTGTTGAAAATTGATTTGAGGTTTTCGCCCTCCTGGAAGGGAACACCATGTATGCGGAGGTTCGCAGCAACGCTCAGGTTGGCTTGCACAGCAAGCTTGGAGTCGAGCTTCGCCTCCAACCTCTGCACTTGCTCCTTCAGTGCGCTGACTTGGCCCGCCTCATTCTCCAACTGCTGCACTCGTTGACCCAAGCTTAGAATCTCCGCTTGCATGGCATTCATCCGGTCGCTTATGCCTTTCAAGATGCGTTCCTCAGCTGCTTGGATATTGTTTGTGATAAGCTCTGCTTGTTCAGCGAACCGGAGACTTATCAACTCAAGGAGCTGAGGAGACGGAGCATCGGATGTGCGTCCACCGGCAGCATTTCCAGTATTTTCGCGCTGACGTTTGGTTGGAGGAGCCATATCGGGGACTTTAATTGTGAGTGGTGTTTGTATTTTGCGTCTGTGTTGTGTGCTTTGTATTTGTTGGTAATGTTTTGGTTTTGTGACTTTGAGACTTTTGCTTGTTGCTTGTAAACTTCCACCGGGGTGTTTGTTGTTTGATTTGTGATAAACTGCACAGATGTTGTGAGTGTTTATTTGTGTTGTATATATTTATTTTATTTTATTTAATTTATTTATGTGAGCAAAAAATTTTTGCGCCCCTTTTTTGGTAGAAAAAAAATTTTTTTTTAAAAACGTTTTTTTTTTTTTTTTTTTTTTTTTCCACACCACCTTTTTTTTTTTTTTTTTTTTTAATCCCCCTACCCCCAAAAAACAATAAAAAAAAAAAATTTTTTCCCCCTTCCCCCCCCGCCGGCGGTGTTTGTATAAAAAAATATTTTTTTTTTTTTTGGTTTGTGGAAAAAAAAAAAATTTTTTTTTTTTTTTTTTTTTTTTTTTTTTTTTTTTTTAAAAAAAAAAAAAAAAAAAAATAAATAAATTTTTTTTTTTTAATTTTTTTGCTTATTTTCTATCGCTTATAACCAAAAACTTTAATTTTAACTAATTCTCGTGGGTTCTGCTTGGTCCTCTTGGCAGAAGCCTCCCCTACACCCCTTTCCCGCTGCCACCACGAATTCGCCAGGCCCCTTGGCCAGTACGTTCAGTTACGCCGGCCCTCGTTTTTTTTTTTTTTTTTTTATTTTCGACAAAAAAGCTTGCCAAACCAATTACACATACATTATTAAAAAAGCCTTATTGACTAAGAAAGCCTAACAAAGAAAAACTAACAAAATTACAGAATAACTAATAACGACTCTGACACGATGGGGGAACTACATTTGCCCGTCCGGCCAGCTATGCCCCGATTCACAGCCAATTGTAGTCAGAGACGTTATTAGAGCTACCAAAAACTTACACAAACGGAGGAGCAGTATTCAAGAACAGGACGGACTAGAGCAGTGTATAAAAGCTTTGTGGTATATGGATCTTTAAACTCTTTCGACCAACGTTAAATTTTAATGAGTTTAATTCATCTTGCAGTTTGATGGAGTGCATCGGGTCGTTGAAAGATAAAATAAGTTTTACATCATCGGCTTACATAAGTATCCGAGAATTCGAAATTACTGTGGGGAGATCATTAATAAAAAGAGAAAAAACAAAGGGACGAGGTGACTGCCTTGTGGCACACCAGAAGTGACAAAGACGGGCTTTGACGTGTTAGAGCGAATCAGTACTTTTTGAGTTCTATCTTTTAAACAGGACGAATCCAAAGTAGAAAAGGGGATGGAAATACTAAACGATCAAGTTTAACGAGGAGCAGATCATGGTTCACAGAATCAAATGCTTTACTGAGGTCGGTGTAGATGACATCAGTTTGTTTTTTTAAAAGGAATCTATCGTTAACCATTGAGGTAAATTCAAGTATATTGGTCGCAGTAGACCGACGCTTTGTAAATCCATGTTGCAAAGGTGATAAAATCGATTGACAATAGTGCTGTAGGGAAGAGGTTATAATCTGTTCAAATAATTTTGGAATAGCGGATAGTTTAGCTATGCCCCTATAATTGGATATATCAGACTTCCCACCTTTTTTATGAAGAGGAATAATATAGGATTCTTTCCAAAGATTTGGAAAAATAGCAGATTCTAACGATAGATTAAAAAGCTTAAGCAATGGATTGCACATAGAAATACAACACTCTCTGAGCACACTACTAGGAATGTTGTCAGGCCGAGGGGAGTATGAAGATTTTAATGATTTTAAATGAGAAAGTAAGGAGCTTTCGGAAATCGAGGGAGCAGTTATCGAGTTAGAAGAAGAAATGCTATAAGGATAAGAAGTATTAGTAAAGCGCATAGAGGAATAAGTAGATTGAAAGAAGTCGGCGAACAGGTCAACGGCTGTGGAGTCATCGTTAGCCTTTTGGTCGCCCAGAAAAAAAGAAGATGGTAGATGGAAGAAGACCTACGTTTAGAGTTTATAAAGCTGTAGAATTGCTTAGGGTCCTCTGCGAATTGAATTTTACATCGGACAAGATATTTCCTGTAGCACTCAGCATTGAAAAGTGTAAAGTTCGATTTTGCGATTGAGTATTTAGAAAAGTCAACGGCAGAACCAGAACTTTTATACTTTTTGAAGCATTTAGACTTAATCAGGGGTGTCCTAGAAATCTCTAGAGATTTTCGTATAAACGATTGCATTTGAAACTAAACTTGGACCACTTTATTTGCGAAGTGCCAAGAATCAGACCGCCTACTAGATTATGTGGAAGGAGAACCGTACGCATCAAATCTACTTGGCTTTGAGCAGGCGGTTTCAAATCGCTCAACTTTTGTCATCTAATCTAGTAGGCGGGCATATTTGAGCCCCTTAACATATAAATTCAAACAGCTTTAATATGAAATGCTAACGTTTATACGAAAACCTCTAGAGATTTCTGTGACACACTCGAATATTTTTTAAATTAGAAAGTTTAGGACAGAACCAAGGAGGATTAACTGACGCGGGAGAAGCAACGCTATTAGGAATACAGATATCTAAGAGAGAATTAATAGATTCATAGAAAAAGGTAAAAGCTAAGTCTAAATCAACCGCATCGTACAAAGGAGTCCAGTTGCACAAATAAGTTGATTTAATAACGTAAATTTTCCTTTTTAGAAAAGTTACCTTTACGGCAACAAATTCAACATCCCTAGGCTCATTTACATTGATCAGTTCTGATCGCAGGCTGGATTTAACTGCAATCAGTACACCTCCACCTCTGCGAACTGGTCGATCGTGCCAGTAGATAAAAAAATTCATTTGAAAATATTTCAGAATCAGAGATTGTTTGATTTAACAAAGTCTCTAAAAATGCAATAATGTCAAACTCAAATGAAGCACTATTTAGGAATAAGGTAGAAAGTTTGAATAACAGACCACTAACATTCTGATAGGCTATATGAGGACAAACGGACGGAACTAGTTTTTTGAAACCCTATTAGAATTAGATCCTACATTTGAGGATGTACTTAAAGAAGGTAAGCTAACGGGCATTGGCCTAACTCGATTTCGTGGCCTAAACTCATGAACAATCATATCTGGCAGCTGAAATTCTGGGTCACATATAATTGGAAATGCTTTAGATGGAACACTTATGTTGAAGGAAGCAACATCACGAGGTTGGGCAAAATTAAACTTTGTAATCAAAACACTTGCTGATGTTTTGCTCGCTATATAAGCGGCAATTTTCTCGCAAGTAGTTTCAGGGGACAACCTAGACACAAAAACTTGCTTAAGCAGCCCATCCACACAGGAATTTGTTCGACGAATTTGTTCAGCTCGTCAAAATGTTCGACGTTAGTGGAGGTGTTCGTGACAGTCTTTTTTTTCGACGTTTTGTTCGCAGAGAATTTAAATATTTCTATCTTGGGAGTGTTCGTGCGAACATGTTCGTCAATGGATGCGAACAATTACACGAACATCATTTGTCAAAAATATTTGTAGAGGGAACACGTGCCCAAATAAGCAATAAATTGTTGCTGAAGTTCATTGAATGCCCCCAAAATGATCAAATAGTCATTTAGGCTAATTTGTATCGCCATCTAGGCCATGATTGTGTTGTTTTCCGCTGCCATATTTTCATGTTAACTCGTTGTGATTTTTGAGAAAATGATGTTCGTGAGAAATGTTCGCCGGTTAGTGGGCAAACGAATTTTTGTTCGACGAACAAATTCGTGTGTGGATGGCCTGCTTTACGTGGTGCAATGACAGTGAGAAGAGGACGCTGAGAAAGGACTGAAATAGTGACATCAGGTTCAGACGGCACAATTGGAGGATGGTCTAATCCCGGTGTTAGTAGATTAACAACAACACTACTAGCAGCTTGGTTCAAGGGCGTAGGCAAGGGAGACAAAGCCAGCATAGTTCCAGGTGATGCGGACAGAGAAATGGTTGGCGATAAATCCAAACATTGAGGCGAAGCTGGCAGAGAAGAAGGAGTTTCGGACGACTTGCCAACATCGGAAGGAGGCAGTTCTAAAAACTGACCAGCTGACTCTAACCGACGCGAGGGCTGCGATTCAAACTTATATTCACTAAGCAACTCATAACTGAAGATAAACTCGCTAGTGAATTGCTTATGTAACTTGCGCAGATTATTATATTTTTTTCTCATGTCATTGCACATTCGTGAAAAATCAAATTGAGTATCTGTGCAAGTAGGGCATGACCATCTTATTGACCCACAGCCCTGTTTCGGCGAGCAAATTTTGTCGAGGTCGCGTCCGCTTAGTGCCGCCCATTTACCATGCATCATGGATGCACACACACACATTAACCTTTATTAAGAGGGGGGAATGGGGGAACCGCCAAATCGAAGTTAGCGAAGCCAAAACGCAAACAAGATACACAGGACAGACGCCGTGGTTTTTGTATTTATTAATTTAATAATACCAAGATGCACAAATAGAAAGCAAAGCACTCACCGACAGTGGGTAAAATTAATGCAACGAATTAAGTAGATTTGAACAAATTAAAGGCACTATAGAAGTCACAAAAAATATTTAAATACGGAGCACAATAAAAGCACGTCTATCACACAAAGGAGTTTTCTCTCTCTTTTTAACGCACAGCTCGATGGTCTAAAAATAGTCTTTTCTAGCACTCACTCTGCCTTTTTCCTGCGACAATCCTTGGATTTCCGCCTCGGCTGAGCATTTGTTTGCCATTAGCCGCCAAGTCCCGTTGTTGCCATGCGCCGCCAGATCAGTGGAATTTTCCACTGTTCTTCGCTTTGCCTCCGCGAGTGCGAGTGTGAGCACTCGTCGTACTCCAGTTCTCCCCTTTTCTCCAGACTCCCATCGGTTCTTTCCGCAGCGCTCCGCTGCGCTCCATCGGTACTCCGTTTCCTCCTCTGCGCTTTGCCCTTCAGCTCCTGCAACCAATTCGCCGTACACCTTAACCCTTGTGCGGCCAACATGGTCTTAAGTATAAATATAAATCGAAATAGTAAATATAAATCTAAATATAAATTTAACTATAAATATAAACATAAATATAAATATCACTTACATTTATTCCTCTCACATATTACCAATTAACTTTAAATTGTGAGACTTCAAAAATAAAGTCCTCACAACACACCTCTGCAATAGTCTATCAGCAAACATTTCTGAACCTTCAGTACGACCTTAGCTCTTACACGTTCATATACACTGATGTATCAAAATTGAATTCAGGAGTATCATACAGCATCACAACAAAAACAAACACGATAAGGCCGGCCCTATTGCCTGGCTACAGCTCGATTTATACAGCAGAAATCGCAGCAATCCTAGCTGCATGCACTGTTCCAAAGCAGTCGAACCAACACTACGCCATTTGCTCCGACTCCCTCTCGTCCCTCCAATCAATATTAAACATATGCAACCAAAACCACTATACCAAAACGATCCGAGAAATTCTTACCCAAAAGTTCCCAAAAATTATATTAGTTGTATACCAGGTCACACCAGTATTAGAGCAAGGAAAAAGCAGACACTGCTGCTAAGCATACCCATAACTTCCCACTAATATACGAAAACAAATACAGCATAGCAGACGTTCAGAAACACATCAACACGCAGTTAAAGGAATACAAGAAATTAATATGGCAAAATACTTCCCAACATTACAAGACAAATAAAAAACAAGAAAGGCAAAGCTAACTTCGTCTGTACCGATTTTTTGATACACTTGAAATAGCTTGTCTCAACGGTTAGCAACTTCGACCAAACTTCGCAGATCAGTTTAAAAACATTACATATTACCCATGACCGTGTTTGAGAGCAGTAATATTGAGAACAAAACTGTTTTTCTTACTAAAAACCATTTTCCGAACGAACATTTGTATGGCAGCTACAAGAAGTGGTCATCCGATCCGATCGGTTCCGACATATTAGCAGCGTGCAGTAAAAAGAAGACTCTGTGCAAAGTTTCAGCTCGATAGCTCCAAAACTGAGGGACTAGTTCGCGTAGAAACAGACAGACGGACAGACGGACGGACAAAGCTTAATCGACTCAGCTAGTCATGCTGATCAAGAATATATATACTTTATGTGGTCGGAGATGATTCCTTCTATGCGTTGCAAACTTCTGGGCAAAATTATAATACACTTTTCAAGTGTATAAAAAAACTCTCTAGTAGTAGTAGTAGTAGTTTTATTTATTATATATTACAAGTTAATCTTAAACTATAGCTGGCTAACCTGATTACAATTTTTAAAGGAAGTTAATTAATAAACAAAAAGTTTTTTAAGTCTTTTACTCCTTCTTGTTTTCAACATGGTTGTATATAAACCGTCCGTTGAAATTAGCATAATGTAGCTGCTAATTGAAGCCTGTTAAAGGCAGGTGGGATCTAGAACACTTCGCTTATGATGCTGTTGCGGTATTGCAAAGAGTCTTTGATGAAAGCTGCAAGGGCTATCCAGTTTTCTCCGTTAAGCAAAGCGTTGAGTTCGATTTCAGATAGGGATAGACGCTTAAAGTGCAACATACGTAACTCCTTTAAGATGGGGCAGATTCCAACAAAGTGAGCCACATCTTCCTTGGCACTCATATTGCAGAGGGTACAATCCTGGTGAGTGTTACTCCTGTGAGGTTGAAAATTAAGGCTAAGAGTTTCACATCTCGTCCTGAAGATAGCGCTTATCCTCTCCACACCTAGACTGTCATCGAAGTAATTCTTCGATCCTAGGTTGAGGTCCAGTGATTTATAAAGAGTCCTCACTGTGCTCCTTTTTGCTTGCTACTCTCTATAAAAGACTTTAAAAAAGAAAACAGGACGATGTAAACAGAAAAGAGATAACAAAATTTTACAGACTCCGCCTTGGACACTCTTACCTCACCCACTCATTTATAATAAATCAAGAGCCTCCCCCATTATGTAACACTTGCTCCACTTACTAAACAATACACCACATTATTGCTGCATGCCCACTATTTAATAACACCAGAAAACAATACCTATCTGTCTATCCAACTGAAAGCCCATCCACCCTTAACATCCAATCCATTTTTAATTAATTGATTTATAATATAAGATAAACTCCTAAACAGTTCATACATAAACTCATATGAAAACATTGAACAGATTATTCACATATGGGCATTTCCACAGAAAGGTCCACCGAGATTGAAAAAAAAAATTTTTTTAATGATTTTTTTTTAATATAACATTGAAAACAAAAATCAAAATTAATACAAAAATGTGTGTACAGCTTTTCCGATTCTTTACTATAAGAAAATTGGCCGAAGATATGTATGTCCATTTCACTGTTAGCTTTTTTTAAGATGTCGCGTGCAAAATGTAGCGTTCTTCGTAATATTAAAGCTTATAACAACAAAACTAACTTATTTAAAAGTTAACAGCTTAAAAATTTTTATTTAACGAGTCGAAAACTACTTCCATTTTTGTCGCGTGATAAATCCCATGATTTTTTTTAAGTATATTTTAATCATCAAATCGACTGAACCTACCTTTTGCACTAAATATATGCTACCAAAATTCTACCAAGAAATAGAAACAAAATCAAAAATTCTTTTTTGTCTTTTATATTTTCTGCACTTTAAAGGCGTACGAATGTCGCGATCCCGACTGTGGAAATGCCCTTAGCTTAAGACCAAGTAGCTATAGCTATCATAGTGGTTTGTTGTAATTACTCCGAAACCGGATAATAATAATAATCCTATTCCCTTATATAACAATCATTCATTGGGGACTCCAATTTGCTAAACGTCGAAATCAGTGTCAGCCTGGAATTCTGCTATGCTTTTTGAACGTGTTGCTTTTTTTCTATCCAATTATTGTTGTAATTAATTTCTTTTTGCTTAGGAGCTCTGCAAGGTGGCTGGGCAATCTGCCCAATGATCCTCCATAGCAGAGTCACGGCGTTGTAAATACACATAATTGGATAGCAAAAAAGCAACACGTTCAAAATGCATAGCAGAATTCCAGTCTGACACTGATCTCGACGCTTAGCAAATTGGAGTCCCCAATACGTTATTCGGCGAATTAACAATCATTCCCAATACGTTATTCGGCGAATGATTGTTATATAAGGGACAACTGCGTGGCTGTTTGAATGTGAATATGCGCCTCGTTAGCGCCTTTAATTATTATTTCGTGAATTCTATAATGTAGCTAAGTTTAAGTGATTAATTAAAGACAGTGCTCTTAGAAATCGTACTTCTTCGTCGTTGGGTGAAAATCAAGTGCGACAAGCTCAAAGGTGCGCGTTATATGTACGACTTATGTATTGTATATACATAGGTGCAGCTGGTACGGATTCGCAAGCTGCGCTTTCGCGTGACTGTCCTCAGAAAGCCCTTCTTGGCCTGGAATTTGCACCTCTTAATTCGGCTGCGACATCTCAGCAGAAAAATGTCAAAAATGTCGTGGGCTTTGCTACTAAGACTCCACCTTTGGAATCTCAAACAAAACAGGGTGTTGGATCTAGTAGCCAACAGAGTCAACAAAATAGTCTTCTGCTGGCAATGCTTGATGAAAAGCGGGAGCTTGATCAAAGATATATTGATCAAAAATATATGCTGCTAGCACAGCAACAATGCGGCACAAATGAATCGCCGCCAACAACATATTTTGGGGTCTCCATGACTCAAATGGCAGCTAGACAGATATGCCCGCCTGATCTGCCTACGTTTTCTGGTAACTCGGAGGATTGGCCAATGTTCATCAGCTCCTATGAAAACAGCAATAAGGTGGCGGGCTTTTCGGATGTAGAGAATATGCTTCGTCTACAGAAATATCTTAAGGGTCATGCATATAATTTAGTCCGGGATAAGTTGTTAATCCCAACAATGGCAACTGAAGTCATTGCTACTCTAAAGACCTTTTTTGGACGACCAGACCAAATCATTGAACGTCTTGTCGAAAAGGTTAGACAAATAAACGTCCATAAAGATAAATTGGAGTCGCTGATTGACTTCGCCTGGGCCGTGCGCAATGTGTGCGCAACGATGGAAGCCTGTAGCTTAAATGACCATTTAAGTAACCCAATGCTTGTCCAGGAACTTGTCAATAAACTCCCACCAAATCAGAGGCTGAATTGGGCTATGCATCCACGAAATGATAAAATCCCAATAATAAAATCCTTTAGCGACTGGTTGTACAATATTGCTGAGGCTGCCTCTACTGTGGTGTCGGGAGTGAGTTCGAAAATAAGCTTGAACACGCATGTGAGTGCAGAAACGGAATTTAAAGAAATAAAACCAACACCAGAGATCAAACGTCAATGTGTGATGTGTAATGGTAATGGACACCATTTCGAAATGTCGTCGGTTTCTCGAGCTTGCAGTGGACAAAAGAAGTCGCATTGTAGACGAACGTAATCTATGTCCAATATGTCTTCGGAAACATAGAGGCAAATGCTTTTCTAAAAAAGCATGTGAAATCGACGGATGTGCCTTGCAGCATCATCCACTGCTCCATAAGAAAGGTTCATCCCGCTAAATACTTACTGCTCATCAAAACAATAACGCCAGTAAGGAGCAGTTCTTACGCATCATCCCAGTAAAGCTGTACGGGAAAGGTGTGACTTTGAATACATATGCGTTCCTGGATGAAGGCTCCTCTGTAACTCTGATGGATCAATCTGCATTCAAGAGCTTAAATTTGGGTGGTGAGCCAGAACCCCTGTGCCTTCAATGGACGGGCAACACTACCCGGACAGAAAATGATTCCATTTGTACAAATATACAGATCTCAGGAGCTGATAGCGATAAAAGGCTGTGGTTAAATAACGTTCACACAGTCTCCGAACTTGGACTGCCCAAGCAGACTGTAAACATGGCGGAACTTGTGAAGAAATATGCTCAGTGCCCCGTAGGCTTCGCGAGGGGAAATGGAATGACCCGATCACTTCAAAATGTATGCTGGGCTGGGATCTTCAGGGATCTAGTTATCCAAACAGTCGTGTTTTGATGCACCATTGTGAATGCAACTGGGACAGATTGGATAAAGCTGTAAAGGAAAGCTTTAATCTATATGCAGTGCAGTCATACAAACTCCAAACTGCCGATGACAAACGCGCATTAAAAATCCTTGAAGATACTTGTATAAAGGTTGATGGTCGTTATCAAGTTGGATTGCTATGACGCGACGAGCATGCTGTCCTGCCGGAAAGTTTTTCAAATGCTGTAAAACGAATGGAGTGCCTAAAAATCAAGATGAAAAAAGAGCCGGATTTGTACGGCAAAATACAAGCCCAAATTGATAATTTGGTTGACAAAGGCTATGCCATGGAAATATCTCCAGATGAAGCATGTGAATCTGGTGAAAGAGTCCAAATAAGCCACAAAAAATAAGGCTGGTGTGGGATGCAGCTGCAAAGTCGAGAGGCAAATCTCTAAATGACTTCATGCTAAATGGACCCGATTATCTCAACCCTTTAACAGATGTACTGATGGCGTTCCGAATGGGAAAAATTGGTGTCTGCGGAGATATTTCGAAATGTTCCACCAAATACAGAACCAGAAGTCCGACATGCATGTCCAAAGATTCGTGTGGTTCGACAGGAACAGCAACACACTGAAGATTTTTGTTATGCGGGCAATGACGTTTGGGATCTGCTGTGCTCCATGCATAGCCCACTACGTTCGTGATACAAATGCTGAGCAATACCAAAATGAAAATGCAAGGGCCTACGAGGCCATTTGTAAGGCGCATGACGAAACAGAAAAATTCGAGATATCATCCAAAGTAAGAGAGATCCATGTGTCCGGCGGATTTACAATCCGAAATTTGGTTTCCAACTGTAGGGAGAAGACCAGAGCCGAATAAAAGACGTGTGTATGCTCTGCGCGTCACTATCAGAATGGCGCTCGTGGCTTTTATTGATGCTCGTCAGAGCGATTGCGAGAGAGAGAGTGTTGTTAAGTTTGTTCTTTAAACGAACTTGACGATGTATTTACAGCTACTTAAAACTACTTACAGTTATATTGCACAGTGGGTCTTTTGTGTTATTTATTACTACACAACTCAACTGAAGTGCTACAAAAGCTAGGAAGACATCCTACAGAAACCATCATACGGCTACCCAAAGAATTATGCGACCCTGAAAAGGTGCTGGGCATATATTGGGAACCTTCATCAGATGTTTTTCGTTATATTTTTCGATTTGCAAGATTGAAACGAAATGTCATCGAAACTGATTTGGTCCCTACTAAAAGAGAAACACTTCAGGTCCTGATGTCCATATTCGACCCGCTTGGATTTTTAGCCTGCCACACAATAGGGCTGAAAATGCTCTTGCAGCACGTATGGAGAGCTGGAATTGCATGGGATGAGTGTTTGCCAGAACATCTATTAACATTCTGGTACCAGTGGAGAACAATACTCCAGCAATCTGCGTCAAAGATGCCGATCGCATCGACCTCCACACATTTGTGGACGCTAGCGAGCAAACATATGCAGCGGTGTGCTACCTCCGCCTGCAACGAAACGAGGAAATAGAAGTCGTAATGGTTGTGGCCAAGAGCAAGGTGGCTCCTTTAAAACCACTGTCCATTCCTCGAATGGAGCTTCAGGCGGCAGTTTTTGGGACGCGCTTGGCCAAGAATGTGAGTAACACGCGAGGACTTAAAATCAATACACTCCTGCCCAAAATTATACGACAGCATGAAAATTTTAGTTTCGACCCTCGTAGGAGAATGGGAAAGCATAATACAACAAAATCAAGTATGCAGAAAGAAAGCTTAATGAATTCTGTTTAAAATCTGATATTATCTCTGATTGCATCTCGCGTTTTCAAGTAGCGGTAAAAAAAGCAAAAAAGTTCGATTTTTGGCATGTCTGCAAGTGTATCAAAATTATACGACATATTTCAAATATTGCGGCTGGAGAAAAAGATTTGGTTTCAATTAATTCTTTTTATATATCTGCTAACAATTTAATGAATTTGTAATAAAATGTTGTGTGGGCGTTTGTTATCCGACGAGGAAAAGGGAAGGATAAGAGACTTCAACGATGTTGACTTTAATGTAAGCGAAGTATCGCGGAAAATCGGTCGAACACGTTGTGTTACCACCAAATTTTTGAGCAATCTGGATGAATATGGTGTGAAGCATAGCTTTGGAAGAATAATTAATACATAATACTTAAAGCTAGCAATTCGTTTTTTTTGTGCTCCACACTTGCTGCATGTTGCAGTACGCCTGTTTGGCGGACGCTACAATCATCGGAGTGCATTGCCAGAGGAGTCTTAAAGAAGGCTCCGTTCCTGAAGCCGCATCACCAAACAGCACGACTTCAATTTGTGGAAAAACAAACTTGGAGAGAAACTGGTCCTCGGTATAAAATTTTAGCTTTATTTTATTTAAGCAGCTTTGTTCAATATTTTTCACTTAGATAATTTTTTTTGATGAAAAAAAATTTAATCTTGATGGCCCAGATGGGTTTCACTTTTGGAGAGAAACGCAATTTCGGAGGCGGATCTGCAATGGTTTGGGGAGACTTTCATGCGTCTGGAACGCTTGATCTGTGCTTTACAAGCTGCAGGATGAACAGTGGAGAATACAAAAAAGTATTGGAGGATCGTCTTCTGCCATTTTGAAATAATATATGGAAAGAGATCTGGTTTTTATGCAAGATAATGCATGTATTCACAAGAGCAGAGAGACCCAGCGCTTCTTAAATGAATATATAAATATTTTGGATTGGCCAGCGTGCTCCCCCGACCTAAACCCAATTGAGAACCATTAGGGTATCTTAGCCAGGCGAGTTAACGGCAATAACAACAAATTTGAGAATGTCGAAATCCTCAAAATCGAAATTTTGGCTCAATGGTCTCTTTTGGACCAAAATTTACTTACAAATATAGTGAGTTCAGTGCCAGAGACTTTTCGAGGTGGCAAAGGCACAAGGTGGCTCTATTAATTATTAATAAGAATTAATAATTAGTATAAGAATAAAATATTAACTAAATCCCACAAATTGACAAGTGTCGTATAATTTTGATACACTTGCAGACATGACGAAAATCGAACTTTTTGCTTTTTTGACCGCTACTTGAAAATGCGAGATGCAATCAGCTATAAGAATATCAGATTTTAAGCAGAATTCATTAAGCTTTCATTCTGCATACTTGATTTCTTGATTTATTATGCTTTTACATTCTCCTACGAGGGTGGGTCGAAACTAAAATTTTCATGGTGTATAATTTTGGGCAGGAGTGTAGTCATACAATCTGGTCCGACTCGAAAACTGTCCTGCACTGGTTATCTATGGATCCGACAAATTTCCAGTCATTTGTTATGCATCGGGTTGGCGAAGTTTTGGAGAACACAAGTGTTTCACAGTGGAGATGGGTCCCAACAAATTTGAACGCAGCGGATTCGGCTACGAAAGTCAAAGCAAACCCAGATGTAGAACGATGGCTGCACGGATCAGGCTTTCTGAAGCACAGCGAAAGCAGCTGGTCCAGATCAGATCCGAAATGCAATGACGTCGATGTACTTCTGATGAGAAAAGTTGAAATTATTTCACTAAATACTGAATACTTCTCAGACTGGAAGCGTCTCTATCGAGCGATGGCAACTTTCCTACCTTGCTGCCTAACCTTGCTGTACAAAAATGCGCAGCTGAAGTCTTATTCAACGGAGATCAACTCACTTCAAACCAATGGAGCTTTGAAAAAGACCAGCGTATTGACAAGCATGAATGTATACCTTGACCAGGACTAGATCATACGCGTTCAAGGCAGAGAGGACCGAATCAACTGCCAAGATGACGCGATTGTGCTCCCTAAGGAAAGTTAAATAACATATCTACTGGTAAAGGAGTTCCATGAGAGAAATCATCACATGTTTCACGAGTCAACTATAAACATCATTAGAGGCATCTATTATATTCCACGATTGCGTATACTCTATAAAGCTGTTCGTAAAAGATGCCAAAAATGCAAGATTGACCAGGTAACCCCACAATTTCCTCAGATGGCACCGCTTCCCTCAGCTAGAAAGGCTAGCTTTGAGAGGCCCTTCACCTTTACGGGCGTGAATTATTTCGGCCCTATTCTCGTCAACGTAGGCAGACATAAGGAAAAACGCTGGGGTGTTCTCTTTACGTGCCTTACATTGAGAGCAGTACATTTAGAAATCGCCCATAAACTGGATACGAGCTCCTGCATAATGTGCCTCCATAATTTTATATCAATCCGTGGACAACCAAGAGAAATTTACTCTGATAACGGCACCAATTTTAAAGCAACTGAGAAAACTGTTAAAGAGGAGCTGCAAAGGGTCGACTTTGATCAGATAACTATAATGTATTCCGCGATGAAATGGAAGTTCAACCCACCCGGAGCACCGCACATGGGAGGTGCTTGGGAGCGTTTAGTTCGCTCAGTCAAAACTGTGCTGAAGTTTATTTGTCCAAGTGGAAGCTACACTGACGAGACGCTGAGGAATGCTTTTTAATGAAGCGCAATTTATAATTAATTCTAGACCTCTGACCGTTGTCTCTTAAGATTCTGCAGATGATGAGGCACTTACTCCAAACCACCTTCTTCTGGGATCGTCGACTGGTATAAGCCCGTGCCGGCAGGATCCGCAGACCTAAGACAAAGGTGGCACTAGGCCCAGGCGTTTGCTGACCAATTTTGGAGACGGTGGGTAAAGGAATACCTACCGACGATTACCAGACGCGGCAAATGGTTTTATAAGCGGCCCCCTATTGCAATTGCCGTCTGTGGCCCAGTGGTTAGTGTGCTGGACTGCTGGGCGGGAGGTCGTGGGTTCGATCCCGCCTCTGAACATCTAATAATAAAAGTTTTTTTCTTTCTTTAGAAACTAGCTTTTACACATACGGTCACCTTCACCAGCTTAGTGGCGCCAGCTGTGAAGTAACTAGCCATGAAAAAGCTATTTCTCAAACTTTGCCGTTCGGATCCGGCGTTAAACTGTAGGTCCCTTTCTCTTGTGCGAAAAATTTAAAGCACACACGCCAAGAGATTGTGAGAAGCTTGGCTTGGCCCCGTTGAGGAGCTGTATAGCCAGTTTTACCTTTTACCTATTGCAATTAACGACGTGGTTATTGTAGTGGACGACACTCTTCCAAGGAACCTTTGGCCAAAGGGAATCATTACTGACATCGTAAAGGCTAAAGATGGTCAAGTGCGCCGAGCAACAGTTAAGACGGCACACGGTCTTATGGTTCGCCCTGCCACTAAAATTGCTGTTTTAGACGTTGGCAAAGGAGGCCAACTTCCGTCGGTCGTTGACGGGGGAGGGAATGTTGCCACCGAAATGCAGGGCTAGCTTCAACGGACATTTTTCAAATTCAAATCCAACCGACATATGGCTGCAGTCGATGATCTTCAGCGCTGCCACCCTTGATGTTTATATTGTAAGTGGCTGACTGTGGCAACTCCGCAGAGTCAGTCGAGAAAAATCATCTGAGAGGAGAACACGTTCATTTTTAAAGCCTGCCTTCAGCCTACCTGCCCTCAGCCTGCCTGCCTTCAGCCTGCTTGCCTGCAGCCTGCTGCTTTCTGCTTATCTCATTAATTACAACACTCCTATCCGCGCCTCGTTAGCGCCTTTAACTATTATTTCGTGAATTCTATAATGTAACTAAGTTAAAGTGATTAAATAAAGACAGTGCTCTTAGAAATCGTACTTCTTCGTCACTCAACTTCCGGGCTCAACAAACAGTGTTTGCATTTTTGTGTTTGATGAAATTTATGTGAGTGTTATTGTTCTCAATGTCATGCAGAGTCAAAACAACTTTGCTGGTATACCAAAGGTAGACAGGGCTTCAAAAAACCTTGACCTTATCGGTGTGTCGAAGGCGGCTTTGTAATCGCAAAAAAAGATGGTGATTTTCGATTTTGAGAGTTTTCTATTTTTATTGGTAATTCAGAAACCCTAATTCTAAAGTACATTACAATTTACTGTTACTCCTAAAATAACTTATATTGTAGTTTTTTCATTAATTCATTTTCTGTAGTTATTTGTATATCGAGTTTGCTATTTGTTTATGTCTTCTAGTTGGGATTTTAACGTAAGATTTATAATATGTTTTGAAGTTAGAATATCGTGTTTGTATTCTATGATTGTGTATATTCTAGTTTTAGTTTTTATCCAAAGGTAAGTATCTAGTACTTTGTTTCAGGTGATTTTCGATGTTTCTCTCATAGGTCTTCTCCAGGATTTGACGTAATGTGAATATCTGGTCTGTGGTGAATTTACCAGGTCTAAAGCTGATAAGGTCCAATCAATGTGGTTATAACCGGCTTTAGACGTTGACAAATAATACGTTACAGAACCTTATATTCAATAGGAAGGAGTAGTTGGCGGTATTGGGCACAAACTGCTGGGTTTACTTTTTTTATAGATTGTGCAAAGAATACTTAGATTCCAATCGCTTCCAATGCTTCGTCAGACCATATACGGCAAAAAAATTGGTGCATGGACCCTACCAATTCTTTGACGACTCTGAGCTAAAAACCTTCTGTTAATTGATTAACCTTTCGATCAAATTTTCGAATCTCACTCATGCCGAATAGCATCTCGACGACCTCACTTATGCGCCTTTGCTGCACATTCTTTAAACGCTTTAATTAAACGCTGCGAAGCATCAACTTTTTATTATTTATATTTAGGGGAGTCCTGAAAATCTCTTAAGAATTTACTATTATCGATTGCTTTTCGAACTAAAATTGAAATAATTTATTTGTGAAGTGACAAGAATAACACCGGATACTATATGGAAGAAACCCCAAGCATTTAATATGCTTTGCTTTAAGTAGGCGGTTTTAAATCGCTCAACTAATCGAAAAGCAGGGGATTTTTTAGCCGCTCCCCATATAAAGCAAACAGCATTAATTTGAAATGCTTGAAATCTTCGTGAGGATTTTCACGACAGCAGGTAGATTTCAATCTAAATTGAAACGGCGATCCAGTTGTCCCGGTGGCTGCTGGTTTCCACAAAAATAACTCACAAGGCTCACTTCGTTTCACAAGGTTTATTTGTCTGGCTGCTGCCAGCAATCAATCGCAACTAAAAACTAAGAACAATAAGTGACCACAGGAGTGGCCTAAGCAAACGTTTTGTTGTCGCATTGTTGTCGCTTGCGTTACACGGAGAGCGCTAAGCACAAAGACAAGAGCGGATGAGATAAGAGCGGACAAGATAAAATTAGATCGTTGAAGAGATGCTGCAAGCCTCTCTTAAATTAGTTTATGCCCTTTTCCATTATTATCTATGTATTCTATGCCTATAACAACTTCATTTATAAATTCAAGTATCTTATTATCTAATGATTAAATATATGCTCCAACATTCCGGCCCCGTTTAAGCTCTATGGGGCTTCAACCACTGGTAGAACAGCTAATTTATGAATTGGCCGTTTGAGCACTCCAGAAGATGTGCGAACTTCAGCCACGCGCACTCTTCCGTCAGTTCCGGCGATTGTTGCAACCACGCGCCCCGTAATCCATTTTTGAGGCGGTATATTGTCCTCGTGGATGAGGACGAGACTGCCAACCTCTAGATTGGGAGCGTTCTGGGACCATTGAGCGCGTTGCTGCAAGCTGACCAGGTAGTCCCTGGACCAGGTCAGCCAAAACTGCTGCTTGAGTTCCAACAGCATGCGCGACCGCTTCAAGTACGCGAAGCTCCCCTTGCTGTTGGCTCCTCCTAGCGCGGATTCGTGCGGCAGCGAACGAAGAGGCTGCCCTATCAACAGGTGGCCGGGGGTCAGCGCTTCCCCGTCGTTGGGGTCGTTGCCTGGGGACACCAAAGGACGCGAGTTGAGTAGCGCCTCTACCTCGACGAGATGAGTTGCCAACTCGTCGTGTGTCAGTTTGGCGTTGCCAACTCCTCGCACCAAACGATTCTTGGCTGCCTTCACGGCTGCCTCCCACAGTCCTCCGAAATGGGGAGCCCTCGGTGGAATGAATATCCACTCGACTCCTTGCTCCGCTGCGTATGCCTGCAGTTGATGTTTCTGCGCCTCGTACGCCTCTTGCAGATCTCGAAGCACGTTCGCTGCTCCTACGAAATTCGTGGCGTTGTCGCTGAAGATCTTCTGAGGGAGACCTCGTCTCCCGACGAACCTTTTAAAGATAGATAAAAAGCTATCAGTTGACAGGTCTTCTACTAGTTCAAGGTGAACCGCCTTGGACGCAAAACAAACAAACACAGCGACATATGTTTTAATGGGCGGTCTGCCACGAATTTTTAAGCTAACATAAAATGGCCCACAAAAATCCACTCCACACACTAAAAATGGGCGCATTTCTCGAAGTCGATCGGCTGGTAAGTTACCCATTATCTGACCCAAAAGTTTTGGCTTATATCTGTAGCAGTGTACACAGCCTTTGACAATCTTTTTGCATGCCTCTCGAGCATTGATAAGCCATATCTGCTGCCTGAGAAGAGAAACCATCACCTTGACGCCAGCATGATAATTTTTAAGGTGAAGGTCACGCAAGAACAACTCGACAAAATGCGAATTTCGGGACAGCAAGAGGGGAAATTTCGCATCATATGGAATAGGCGCATTTAGCAACCTTCCACCCACACGAATAACACGCCCCTTGACTCCATCTTCAGCAGTCTCGTGTAAAAATGGGTTTAGACTTTGAAGATGAGGAGCCAAACATTCACTCTTTTCTAATTGAGCGAATTCGCGGCCAAATTCCAACATTTGAACAGTTTGCACCACTCGTAAGAACGCCATGCGCAGCTCCTTTGCAGAAAAAACAGGTTCGAAGCTTCGATTCTTTGCTTGAATAAATCTGTTTACGTATGCTACAATTCGCAAGAGCCTTGTAAACGATGAACACCTTTCGATTAAGACCATGATGCTATTAGGTGTTTCCATAGTGACAGAATGAACTGCTACAGTTTTCTTGTTTTCAGATCCCTTTAACTCGGGAGTTATCTCGAACTGGTGCAGATTTGGCCACTCAGTAGACTCTTTTAACAAAAAATCAGGACCATTGAACCAAAGTGGGCAAATAAGGTCGTCTACATTTGTGCCACGTGAAACCAAATCTGCAGGATTTGACTCCGATGGTACATGCCGCCATACAACTTGACTAGTCAACTCCTGAACTTCTGCTACTCTGTTGGCGACGAATGTTGCTAACGAACTGGGGTCTCTTTCTAACCAATAAAGAGTAACTTGCGAATCCGACCAAAAATGTACGCTGTCAATTTTAACTCCTTCAAATAAAGACGCGATTTGAGACCAAAGTGTCGCTAAAAGATGGACTGCACATAATTCGAGTCTTGGGATCGATTTTGTGCTGAGTGGAGCTACTCGAGCCTTGGCTGTGAAGAGCCTACACACTATATTCCCATTATCACTCGTGCGCACGTATATGCAGCAACCATACGCGTGACTAGACGCATCTGCAAAACCATGAATCTGCACATTTTTAAACGTGGACTGAAATACGCATCGAGGAATAGATATTTTGTGCAATTCAGATAAATTCTGCTTGAAGTTGACCCAGCTTGTGTGTAGATGGATGGGAATAGCTTCGTCCCAATCTAATTTATTGCGCCACAGTTCCTGTAGCAAAATCTTTGCCTTTGTAATTAAAGGACACAACAAGCCTAGGGGATCAAATAATCGAGATGCCACTGAAAGTATATTTCGCTTAGTAGGCTTCAACAAATCAAATGAATTTTCAAGGGAATATTTAAACTCGTCGTTTTTCGGATTCCATCTCATTCCGAGTGTTTTTACAGACGTCGAAGGGTCAAATTGCAAGAGCTTTTCCTCGCAGCTATATGTTAATAGCCCTGAGTGATTTGTTGCCCATTTGGCTAACTTAAAACCCCCATGCTCTAACACTTCATTCACCTGTGCACGAATGACTTCAAGCTCTTCTAACGAATTCGCTCCAGTAAGCATGTCATCTACATAAAAACTGCTTTTTATGACCTCCAACGCAACAGGGTGAGACTCGGAATATATCTCTGCCAATTCTACGAGACAACGAATAGCCAAATAAGGAGCAGAAGCGGTACCGTACGTCACGGTATTCAAACGATATGTCTGCAACTCTTCAGTCGGACCCTTTCTCCAAACAATTAACTGAAAATTGCGATCCTCTCCAGCGACGTTTACCTGCCGATACATTTTAGAAATGTCGGCTGTTAAAGCATATTTATGCAACCGAAATTTTGCGAGGATCGAATAAAGTTCCCTCTGAATAGTAGGGCCCACCATTAAAGTTTCGTTGAGGGATATTGAAGTTGATGTCTTACTTGACGCATCAAAAACTACCCGCAACTGGGTGGTGCTACTATCAGGACGAAGGACGCACTGATGTGGAATGTAATAATGCAGTCCTCGAGGAATAGAAGATACCAATGTCATATGGCCAAGGTCTCGATATTCTTGCATAAAATCGTTATACATTTTTCGCATTATGTCATCTTTCGACAATCGCCGCTCCAATGCCAAAAATCGACGTTTTGCTGTCTCAAATGACAGCCCAAGTACCTTTGGATTCAATTTGAACGGCAACTTAACTTCAAATCTCCCAGACTCCACCCTTCGTACTGTTTGCTTGAAGATGCGTTCACATTCAAGCTGTTCAGCTGAATATACAGCCTTCGACTTCTCTGGAATTTGTTCCAATTCCCAGAATCGTTGTACCAGGTTGTCGAGAGAACTCTTGTCGCTATCAATCGAAACATTGCATGCTAAGACTTCAGGTGATGTGCCCTGAGAGTATTTTCCAGAAACTATCCAACCCAGCAAAGTTTTCTGTATTGTTGGGTGTCTCGGACTTAGCTTTATTTGGCCGACACATAACAATTCAAAGAACTTTTCAGCTCCCAAGAGCAGATCAACTTTAGCAGGCTTATAAAACAGAGGGTCAGCCAGTTCAATGTTAGCTGGTATATTCCATTGCGAGGAGTGAACTATCTGGTCTGGTTGATATTTTGAAATCGAATCCAAAACCCAGAAATCTGTGGTAAATGTGTGGTCATTGGTTCTAGAGTGAACCGAAGTATGCACCTGTTGTTTAATGGCAGCTGTATTTTCTCCAACCGTTACAATGTTGAGTGAAGCATTTTTACGGCATAGACGAAGACGCTGTGCCAATTCCTCTGATATAAAATTGATTTGAGAGCCAGAGTCTAGAATTGCACGTGCAGGTTGAAGTTGACCAAATCTATCCTTTAGCTTAACAACAGCAGTAGCCAAGATTACATGATCCATACTCAACACATGACTTACATAAGCCTGTTGCTGTAAAGCAAGATCAGTAGTTTGAGGCCTTTCCACTTCATATCTGTGTAGCAGAGTATGATGAGGTTTGGAACACACTCGACATTTCGTTCCTTTACATTTTGCCACTGTATGTCCTGGCTTCAAACAATTGATACACAAGCGCTGCTGTTTCACAAAATCAAACCGCTGAGCAACAGGAAGAGCGCTGAATGGTTGACAATTCACAATACTATGATCCGCACCTGAGCAGTAGGTACATTTAGGATCAGACTTTTGTTCACTTTTAGAACAAGAAAACGAAGCTCTTGTGTGGCTTTTGGTAAATTCCTGTTTGGGTTTGGATTTGCTTTTAGTTGACTCTTCAGCTGCCAAATGCTGATAGCGCCGATTCAAGGTGGCTGCACAATCCGCCCAAGATGGCAACTTATCATAATCAAGTTGCTCTTCAAAGCGAGACTTGGTTGTGTGATCTACTTTTGACATTGCTAAATGGATCAATATTGCATTAGCAATGTTTGTATCATTGCCCTGTGTCAACAACGACGAGTATAAAGCCGAAATATTATCGATTATCCCTCTAAGACTTGAGGCTGAAGGTTTCGACATGTGAGGAATTTCAAACAACTGAGAAATGGTATCAAAGAAAATAAGGCATTTGTTATCATAGACAGATTTTAAACTTAGAAGCGCCTTTTCATAATTGGAATCTGTGATTTGAAATGCTTTTACAGTTCCCAGTGCTTCATCGGACAAGCAGGAGATCAAATGATTGAACTTTTCAACATTTGTTAAAGTTGAGTCATTGTGAACTAAACTTTCGAAAAGCGAAATAAAATTTTGAAATTCCGCGTGCTTGCCACTAAACTTAGGCAGGCGCATTTTTGGTAACTGTGACGTATGATGTTGTATGAACGACGAGGAAAGAGTTACATCGGCTTGATTTGGACGCTCTAGTTTATTAATGGCAGATAAAAACAAGGCCTTTGCTGAGATGCAAACATCCTCCACATTTGCTCTAGACTCGTTACTGGGGTTCAAATTATCAATATCCGCCTGAAGATCCATGAGTTTACTAATATACCCTTCAAGCAACTCCAGCCGACATTTTAGCTGAATAAGATCAAACGAAATGGTTTTTTGTTCGAAACCAGTTTTCAAGCGCTTAATATCGCTGAACACTTTATCGAATTTTTGCAATGCTGAGACTAGCTTTGCACTGGACTTCGACTCCTTGGTTGGTGGTTGTATATCCTCACCAGCCATCGTTTTCTGATGATAATTTAACTCGCAACCAAATGTAACTTTTATATGTCGCAACAGTTGATATCTCCAAGTCAAAGCAAAGCGCGCGCAAAGAAAAGGGAAACAAAAACTGGGGTTAATGCACTCGCCAAAAGTCAGCTTAGCAACAGCCAGTGCATAAGCTCAAACACAAATCCTCTCCCCAATAGCGAAAACCGTTAATGTTTCAACCCTCAGTGGACACCCAAAGACGACAAGAATGAACGGTATCCAACCAACTGTAAACCGATTTTGCTTTCGCTTAGAACAGTGGAACCTCGCTACGTAAGACAGCGGTAAATTGACTAATTAAAACAGCAGAGTTTAGCACAATTTTTGAATATAATTTTGTTCAATTATTTGGGGGGCGGTTCACTTTGATTTTTATATTTAGTTGTAAGCATGCAAATGAACTGAGTGCCAAAAATTGAAATCTCTGCGCTTAGCAGGTTGCACAAAAGGAACACACACACAAACTGTGGATTTTTAACACACTTCAATTTTTGGCACTAAATACCTGTGATCTCATTAGGGTTTTCCAAACTTTCCTTGTAATTCAAGAGCCAAGCGTTAGCACCGATCCACTTCAAATTCACCAGTAAGCCAGCAAGAGAATTAATCCAGCAATTCTTGTTGTGCCGAAACAAGCCAAGGTGCACTGTTACAAGAAATTGTCTGGATTTTCCACAAAACACTGGATCGAAGTCCCTGCTCGGGCGCCAAAATGTAAACTCCGTGAGGATTTTCACGAAGTTGAGGAGGAATGTTTCCACAAATTAAATTGAAACGGCGATCCAGTTGTCCCGGTGGCTGCTGGTTTCCACAAAAATAACTCACAAGGCTCACTTCGTTTCACAAGGTTTATTTGACTGGCTGCTGCCAGCAATCAATCGCAACTAAAAACTAAGAACAATAAGTGACCACAGGAGTGGCCTAAGCAAACGTTTTGTTGTCGCATTGTTGTCGCTTGCGTTACACGGCGAGCGCTAAGCACAAAGACAAGGGCGGATGAGATAAGAGCAGACAAGATGAAAATAGATCTTTGAAGAGATGCTGCCACTCTTAAATTATTTTATGCCCTTTTCCATTATTATCTACGTATTCTATGTCTTCATTTATAAATTCAAGTATCTTATTATCTAATGATTAAATATCTGCACCAACAATGCTAATGCTTATACGAAAACATCAAGAGATTTCTGGGACACACCTATTTCCTATTTTTAGGGAATACAGTTTCTTGACTGAGGAATCTCGTAACAAGGTCCATTGCATGAGAACACAAATGTTAGAAGTTATTAACAACATGAAATTGAGTACGAAGAGAATAAGCCACCTGAGTTAACCAATATAGCTTTCTAGTTTTCTAAAATCGCAGTGAAAGTGCACTGATATCTGAGTAAATTAGTTTTCATTTAAAAAACATTAAATATAATATGTAGTCCAGAACTTCTAGTCATAGATCTTCTGAGCCAAATGGGGGCGTATTTAGTCAGGTAAAGCTGCTGATCGGTTCAACTTGGCGGACCCAGGGACGTGATCCTGGCTTACTGCGTTCCAAGTCGACTCACACCTCCTCGTAGTGACCACCGGTAACAGAGCGATGCATCCGCGCGAGCTGCGACCCGCCCTTCACTACAGGGTACAATATATTCATGCACGTGTTTGGGTACGGCTTCGTAGTCAGTGAAAGACTTCGACGCTCTGCCAGCCGCGCTCAGACTTAAGGAAAAATAATTTAATATTAGTCTTATCTGTGCAAACGCGCCAACAGAAGACAAAAACGCCTAGACAAAAGTTGAATTCTATAAGTGTCTTGATCAACTGTACGAGAGCTACCCCATCACGACATTAAGATCGTGCTAGGGATTTTAACGCGAAAGTCGGGAAAGAAGGAGGAGAATCAGCAGCAATGCAGTCGAGAGCAACACTGGCTGTTAAAGAGCGCTAACGGGAGAAAAGGAAAGGAGAGAAGCGCCTTTTTAGAAAAAAAAAGAATAAGCAGGAAAGGCGCATGCACGACGAAGTTTATATGCTGTTCGGCATGAGTGAGACTCAAACATTTTATCAAAAGGTTAAGCAATTAACAGAAGTTTAGAAGCCCGAAGTCGCACAATGCAAGGACGAACACGAGAATCTGGTTACAGATCTGCAAGTGGGACTTGAAAATTGGAAAAGCAAGTTCTCCAATCTTCTGGAAGTCGATGACGAACATGATGCCGCCTATACAAAAGAAGCACTCCCACCAATCGACAACATAGAGATAGACCCGCCGAACCAAGAGAAAGTCTGAAAGCCATAAAAGGTTAATGAACAACAAATAAGCTGGTGCTGATGAGCTACCCGCTGAATTGTTCAAGGCTGGAGGCAAAGGTTAAGTGCATGCACCAACTTGTGAGGAATGGTTATTCCCCACAAGCAGCAGGGCATAGTGGAAGGGGAAAGACGGCGAGCGAAAGGGGAAGTGCGGCGAATTCGCCTCAGCAAAGGGGAATCAAGGCGGATTCAGAGCAAAGGGGAAATGAATGGGAGGCCATGGAAGCAGCAGCACGATGGACGGCGGACGGCGCAGTGACAAATCGAAGGATCCGTTAAGTTGGAGCAAAAGGATAGCTGTCGCAGTCGCACCAACGCGATGAAGCGGCAATATCACTGGCTGAAGCCAGAATACGCTGTTGCTAGGCAGAGGAAAGTGCCGTATGGAAGGTTTTGGAGTCTCGAATGTTCTAGAAGCAGACAAGGAGACATCAGGAGACAGCCCAGGAGGGCTATATAAGGCGTCGCTGGCGGCAGATAGGCATAAACAATTGTTAACTAAGCTAAGTGAATTACGAGAGAAAGTGAATAATAAAGTGAACCGCGTCGCTGGTGCATAATAGAATAAAGAATCACAACTGTCTTATTATTGCAAGTCCAATATAAATTTGTTGGAACGATCCTCGACAACCCTGAGCATAGCCTGCATTGGTTTTCGGGTCAAAAGGACTCGTTACAACTGGCGCCCAACGTGGTCTTGTCAATAATAAGTCAAAAAGGGTTCTAATAAAAACAAAAAAGTGCAAAATGGGGAGATCCTGGATATATTACCTCAAAAAGGAAGACCTAATTCAGCACGCAGAAGAATTCGGCATCGAATTAACCGGCAACATGGACAACATGAGGAAACGATTCGGGGAAAGGATAAGCAACAACGAAACGAATCCGGAATGGAGGGATAAAATTCAAACTATGTCGGAAGTATATGGTAAGTCACCGTTACCAAAACCTGTGTTAGGATTGATACCACCCAAGACAGACACAAACCTAGAAGAGCTCTCAATTCCGTTTATGTCAGGGACAATGCCAGTAGCTGGAGGGACAAGTCAAGACAAAACGAAAAAAGTACCCAAGACTCCAATCGTTGACACAAGCGAGTACGCAAAAGTTGCCAAACAAGTTAGGGAATGGGATTTCAGGTTCGACGGAATTGCAAAAACTCTGGAGTTTTTAGAGCAGGTGGAGTGGTCGGCACAAATGTATGGCCTCAACCTCGACATGATACCACGGGCCATGCCGGAATTACTCAAAGACAAGGCACTAAATTGGTATCTGGCAAACCACAAGAACTGGAAAAAATGGAAAGAGTTTGAAGAGAGTTTCAAGGCATTTTTTCTACCGCGAGGCTATTTTGTCAAACTAGCCGAAAAAGTTCGACAAAATATGCGAATGCAAAAACACAATGATCTAACACGTACAGCATACATATGGCTTCCATTCTATTAAGCAAGAGTACATTCTGTTTTGTGAAGTTAAAGTGACAAGTCGAAGGCTCAATATAAATAAAGAGAAAAAGTTTAATATACAATTTAAATTACTGAGTACATCATTTGGAATATTTTGGTGGCTTCTGCAGTTGTGGTGGACTGGTGGCTGCAGCATTGATTGTGGTGTTGCAGAACTGTGTCAGTGGACGCTGAATTTTCAATAGGTTATGGGCCCAGTCCTCGCCTAATAACTGCGGCTAAGTATATTTATATGTATATTTAAAAAAAACCAAAATGGATATAAGTAAAAGAAACATTAAACCTTTCTATGGAGAAAAAATATTCCATTTGGAAATTCCGAGTCAGATCCCTGCGAACAGTGAGTGCAGTGCAAAGGAAATTTTTTTTAAATTTAGACTCTATCTACGAACGAAAAAGTTTAGCTTCCCAATTATCGGTTCGTAAGCAGTTGTTGTCTGAAACTCAAAGGAGAGATGTCTCTTTTAAGCCATTTCAATATTTTTGATGACAGGTAGATGAAATGGATATAGTGTCCCATTTACTTTTGACTTTACCGTCGCCATATGACGGCGTAATAACAGCTATTGAAACATTATCCGAAGAAAGATTAACTTTAGCATTTGTAAAAAACAGATTACTGGATCATGAGATTAAGATTAAGAATTCCAGTAAATATACCAGTCTAAAAGTTTAGCAAGCTGTCAGGAAAGAAAATAAATTTTCTAACTTTCAAAATAAAAGCCAACATTTTCAGAAAATAAATATAAGTTTAAGAATAAACAAATAAATAAGTTGAAATGTTTTCACTGTGGCAAGCCTGGCCATAACAAGAAAGACTGTTTCTTGTATAAAAGAGAAAATTTAAATAATAGTAATCAGGAGAAGAGTAAGCAGGCGCAAATGGCCACTCCCCTCAGTCAGATTCAGTTCAGTCCGGTTTTGCTTTCATGTTGAAACGAGCAAGTAATATACTAAGAATAAAATTTCGTTTCTCCTGGATTCTGGAGCATCAGACCATTTGATTAATAACGAGAATCTGTTCACAAATTTTACGAGTTTGGAATTTATCTATGATACGAAGAAAGGCACAATGAAGCTGTGCAGTGATTCTCAGGTCAAAATCTGTCTGAGCAATGTACTGTTTTGTCCTGATGTTGCAGGATGCTGTGTTGAATGTTGTATTTCATCCAGGAGGTGTAACAGCAAGTAATTCACTGTTGTTCAATTTTCATTACCAAAAAGGGTATATGCATTAAATGCAAACATAAGAAATGATTATAGTTTGTGGCATGAGAGATTAGGGCATATCAGTAATGGAAAGTTTTTAGAAATAAAAGTCAGGAGTATGTTTGATGATGTTGATATGCTAAGTAATGTACAACAAAATAATGAGCTATGTGAGACTTGCATAAAAGGAAAGCAAGCTAGATTTCGTTTTGAGAAGTTTGAAAATAAAGATCATATTAAAAGGCCATTATTTGTTGTTCATTCGGATGTATGTGGTCCGATAACTCCGTCAACTATTGATCAAAAGAATTACTACGTTGTGTTTATTGATCAATACACCCACTACTGTGTAACATATTTACTAACCTATAAGTCCGATGTTCCTGCCCGTTTTTAAGGACTTCATTGCTAAAAGTGAAGCGCAGTTTAACTTAAAAGTTGTTAACTTATACATTGATAACGGCAGGGAATACTTATCAAATGAGATGAAAGAATTTTGTGTTCAGAAGGGCATCAGTTATCACTTAACTGTTCCACATACCCCACAGTTGAATGGTGTATCCGATAGGATGATAAGGTCTATAACAGAGAAGGCTCGTGCTTTGGTTATAGGGGCAAAGGTACAGAAGAATTTCTGGGGTGAAGCTGTATTAACAGCTACACATTTAATTAATAGAAGCCCAAGTAATGCTTTGAAAGGAAGCAAGAAAACACCATATGAAATGTGGCATAATAAAAAGCCAAGTCTTAAATATTTAAGAGTTTTCGGTTCGACAGTATACGTTCACAAGAAAATAAGAAAAAGAAAATTTGATGAAAAATCATGGAAAGGTATACTGGTCGGATATGAACCGAATGGTTATAAAGTGTGGGATGTGGAAACAGGGAAATTTGCTATTGCAAGAGACGTTATATTTGATGAATCAAATATGGAAAATACTAGAGCAGTGGTTGCAATGAAGAACATTGAATTCCAGAATGAGAGTATGGAATGTTTAGAAAAAGATTTCCTTGATACCAGTAATGATGGTAATCGGTTGGAAACAGAGAATGTTCAAAGTGTCTTCCCGAATGAAAGTACGGAAGGAGTATCTGATAAGTTGTCCGATAGACTGCCTAGTGGTGTGATAGCAGAAAATGAGAATGCCAATCCAGTTATGTCTGGAAATTCTGTATCTAATGATACAGGTGAACAAAATTCGTTCATTGATATAAGAATAAGTAAAAGATTGAAGGACAAACCAAAGATCTCATATAGAGATATCGTAAATAATTGCGTTATGAATGTTCAGTCGTCCATTGGCAGTGCTCCAACTTCGTTTGATGAAATCAAATCCAGGAGTGATAGGATACAATGGAAAGAAGCAATTAACGAGGAACTAAGTTCACATTCATTAAACAAAACTTGGTCCCTTGTTGAAATGCCAGTAGACAAGAATATAGTGGATTGTAAATGGGTATTTACAATTAAGCAAAATGAATTCGGAAAACCAATCAAATTCAAAGCACGACTTATGGCGCGTGGTTTCACGCAAGAATATTTAATCGACTATGACGAAACGTTTGCTCCAGTTGCTAGAATATCTAGCTTCAGGTTTATTATGTCGTTTTTAAACCAATATAGCTTGAGAGTACATCACATGGATGTAAAATCTGCATTTTTAAATGGCATTTTAAAGGAGGAAATATATATGAGAGTTCCTCAAGGAGCAGCTTGTGGTGGGAATCAAGTATGTAAATTAAATAAAGCAATTTACGGCCTGAAACAAGCAGCTAGATGTTGGTTTGATGTATTTGAGAAGGCATTAAAAGATATTGGTTTTCAAAATTCACCTGTAGGTCGCTGCATTTATATTCTTGACAAAGGGGACATTTCAAAGAATATTTATATTTTGTTGTATGTGGATGACTTAGTTATATCAACACAAAGTATCGAAACAATGAAAAGTTTTAAATCTTATTTGATGGGCAAATTCAGAATGACTGATCTATCTGATATTAAGTATTTCATTGGAATAAAAATTGACAGAATTGATGGACAGTTAAATCTAAGTCAATCTGCTTATATAAAAAATGTCTTGAATAAATTTAAAATGGATGAGTGTAATCCTGTAAGTTCGCCACTTCCAAGTAAGCTGAATTACAAAGCATTAAACTCAGACGATAAATGCGATGCACCTTGCATTAGTTTGATTGGGTGCTTGATGTATGCTATGCACAAGACCAGATCTAAGTACGTCTGTTAGTTTGTTAAGTCGATATACCCAAAAGAACAACCATGAGTTATGGCAATGCTTACAAAAAGTTTAGAGATATTTAAAGGGTACCATTGACATAAAATTAACTTTTAATAAAAATTTAAGTATGATAACCTCTTTATTGGTTATGTAGATTCAGATTGGGGTGGAAGTGAAAGCGATAGAAGAAGTACAACAGGATATATGTTTAACATGTTCGAGTCAAACTTAATTTGCTGGAATACAAGAAAACAAAACTCTGTGGCAGCTTCATCGACTGAAGCAGAGTATATGGCTTTATTCGAAGCAGTTAGAGAAGCATTATGGTAAAAGCCTTATTGGAAAGTTTAAAAATTGAATTAAAACAGCCGATTATTTTATACGAAGATTAGTATTGTATTATTGTAGTATTAGTATTGCCAATCATCCATCTTGTCACAAACGGTCTAAGCATATAGACATAAAATATCATTTCACGAGAGAGCAGGTTAAAAATAAGCTAATAAAAATTTTTTATATTTCTACAGATAACCAACTCGCAGATATTTTAACGAAATCTCTTCCAGCACCACGATTCATAAACCTGAGATGCCAGATGGGTTTAACTGACTAATTTAATATTACATTTTAATTTAATATGCTAATTAAATTTTTGATTTTTTTTTTCTTTCGCATTTCATTTAAATTTGTTATATTAGAATATTTAGTATGTAAATTTAAATAAATTTGATTTATACTGATCTGATTAGGTTTTACTGGGTTTCCCTAATCCTCGCAACAAATGTTGGATCATTGTGCACCCCCAGAGAATGCCCGACTTGTCACATATAGTTTGAGAAATTCAAATTGATTAATTATGTTAAAATGAAATATTAAATTAAATCTATTATTTTAAGTTTGTAATGAAAATTGTGTTTTTGAGGAGGTGTGTTGAAAAAAACGCACGAATCCATTTCTGTTCCGTATGCTAACAGAGGCTGATGCAATAATAAGGATTTTTGCGAATGCAAAAACACAATGTGTATGCTAACAGAAGCTGATGCAATAATAAGGATTTTTGCGAATGCAAAAACACAATGATCTTACACGTACAGCATACATATGGCTTCCATTCTATTAAGCAAGAGTTCATTTTGTTTTGTGAAGTTAAAGCGACAAGTCGAATGCTCAATATAAATAAAGAGAAAACGTTTAATATACAATTTAAATTACTGAGTACATCATTTGGAATATTTTGGTGGCTTCTGCAGTTGTGGTGGACTGGTGGCTGCAGCATTGATTGTGGTGTTGCAGAACTGTGTCAGTGGACGCTGAATTTTCAATAGTAACGAAACGGAGCAACTGGAAATAATCGGAGAAAATTGTACACCGGATCTGAGAGCGTTTGTACGCCCACATCGGATCAAAAATTTGGAATGTCTGATGCAATTGGCAGACGAATTCGAAGCACTGGAAAGGGATAGGGAGATATTTAGGCAAGAGAGTCACGCAGAACGGGCCAGATCACTACCCATGGCCGCCCCAAGGAGATCAATGGGAGAAGACATATGCAGAAGATGTCAAGATCATGACAGACATACCGCTAACAGAGGCTCCCAAGCCCAACAACGCGCTGGTCCCGAACAAGTTGGAAATGGAAACTTCGTGCAAAACCCAACACAGGCGTGCCGCAGATGTGGACAATCAGGACATTGGGCGCGAGAATGCTCCAATCGTAGACTGATATTCTGCTGGCAGTGTGGTAGGGTGGGGGTGAGAACATGGGAGTGCTGTCGGCAATCGGGAAAAGCTCAACGACCTCAGCCTCCGAGGGGCGAGCAGAGGTCGCCCGAGTCTGCCTCTCAACATTAATCGGAAGCTTGCAAGAAGAAGAAAACCAGTTGTCGGCGTGGGTGTTGATTGGGGGAGAGAAAATAAAGGCCGCAATCGACACGGGGGCTACAGGAAGCTTCGTGAGTCAGGAGTAATGCGACAAGTTGGAGGCAGTGGGCACAAGAAGACCCACAAAGAAGCAAGTGCGATTGGCAGACGGTAGAAACGCAGAAATCGGGACGCAATTAAGCGTAACAATTTCATTCGGCAATCAACGTACTACCATCGACTTGATGATTTTACCAGGCGTAATCGATCATCTGGTATTAGGCTGGAATTTCTTGCAAGGAGTAGGAGCAGAGCTGACATGCGCAGGACATAGAGTGGTCATACCAGCTCGAAGCCGCAAGGAACGGATGGTTGCAGGAGAAATTGTCAGTGGCAGTCGAGACGGAATTAAAGGAAGAGCGTAACTTAGAAATCGAACAATTTCTCGAAAAGGAGTTAGCAGAATTGGCAGAAATAAAAGGTCCTTCAAACATAGCAGTGCACAGGATCACCATGAAGGACGATAGACCGGTTAAACAAAGATACTATCCCAAAAATCCTAAAATGCAGGAGGAGATAAACAGAAAAGTTGACGAACTACTGGAGATGGGATGCATAGAGCCATCCAACAGTCCATATAGTTCACCAGTAGTCATGGTCAAGAAGAAGAAATCGGGAAAGTGCAGATTCTGCGTGGACTTCAGGACAGTCAACGAAAAATCAGTAAAGGATGCATATCCTATGCCAAGGATCAACTACATCTTAGATCAGCTGAAGGAAGCGTGTTATATAAGCAGTCTAGATTTGAAAGACAGATATTGGCAGATACCGTTGGAGGAAAGTAGTAGACCAATGACGGCGTTTACTGTTCCAGGATAAGGCTTATACCAATGGAAAGTGATGCCATTCGGATTACACTCCGCATCCGCAACATTCCAGAGAGCACTCGACCAAGTAATCGGCCCGGAAATGATGCCACACGCATTCGCATACCAGGATGACATCATAGTGATAGGTCGAACTCTGGAGGAACATATGGCAAACTTGAAAGAAGTATTCAGACGTTTGAAAAGGGCGAATCTCCGGATAAACGCTGACAAATGTCAATTTTTTAGAAAGGAATTGCAGTATTTGGGGCATCGGAAACCGGAACAAGGTATATGCACGGATCCAGAAAAGGTGGCGGCGATCGCCGAACTAAAACCACCGGCCAACGTGAAGGAACTACGGCAATACCTAGGCGTCGCTTCGTGGTATAGAAGGTGGAAATTTGTACCGTCATATCCCCCATAGGGCTGGGAACGAAGACGTACTGTCGTGGAAACTATGTGTTCCCACAGGGTCAAGAGGAAGAGTCTTAAAGGAAAACCATGACTCGGCGGCGGCTGGGCACACTGGATCAAGAAGAACTATTGCAAGAATAGCGGCAAGATATTATTGGCCAGGTATGCACAGAGACGTGCGGAGGTACGTAAACAAGTGCGAAACGTGCCAAAAGTATAAGCCAAGCCAACTACAAGCAGCAGGCAAAATGCTTACTCAGGTCCCCGAGGAACCATGGGCGACGGTATGCGCAGATTTTGTTGGTCCTCTCCCACGATCTAAACACGATCAATACCATGCTTTTAGTTCTCATAGATCGGTTTTCAAAATGGACAGAACTGATCCCGATGAGAAAAGCAACAGCGGAATCATTAAAGAAGGCGTTCAGAGAAAGGATTCTGTCAAGATTTGGGGTGCCAAAGGTTGTGATTACAGATAATGGAGTCCAATTCACTAGTCGAATTTTTAAAAGATTTCTAGAGGACATCGGAGCAAAACAGCAGTTCACAGCTCCATACACCCCACAAGAAAATCCAACAGAGCGAGCGAATAGAACCATTAAAACAATGATTGCACAATTCGCGGGAGAAGACCAAAGAACATGGGACGAGAAATGGCCAGAGATAATGTTAGCCGTAAACTCGAGTGTAACTGAGTCTACTGGATACTCACCAACCTTCATTACACAGGGAAGAGAGCCACGTCTTCCGAAAGCCCTATACGATGAAGTAACACTAGGAATCGGACAAGAAACGCAAAATCCGAATGAAAACGCGACAAAATTGCGAGAATTTTTCGAGGTAATTAGAAGGAACCTAGAAAAGGCGGCCCAGGATCAAGCGAGATACTACAATCTGAGACGACGCCCATGGAAGCCGGAAATAGGACAAATAGTATGGGTTAAAAAGCACAACCTGTCAAAGGCAGTGGAAGGATTTGCTGCAAAGCTAGCACCCAGGTATGGGTGACCTTATGTGATCATCGGATTCACATTACCAGTAATCTGCAAGCTGAGGCATAAGAAGGACGAGAGAGAACGTACAGCTCATGTGAGTGAGTTAAAACCACAGGCCGAGGAGATTCAGAACGATGATTGACGATTGTCAATGATAAAAGTTCACTACAGCAAAAGATAAACTGATGGTTTCAGTCGGAAGGGAGAAAACTGATGAGTTTCAGTTAAAACGGAGAAGAGCTGATGGTTTCAGTTCAAAGTTAAAATAAAACTGATGATTTTTCAGTTATAAGGTACACCCTATGAATAATGCAAAGAAGTCTTGATAAAATGCATGAACAGAGGATTTTCAGAATAAGGTCCACCCTAACTAAGATGTACCCCCTTACTGGTTGATATGCAGCGAAACGCGGCGAATTAACCAAGAAGGGGAAATGAAAAGGGGCATGCATGAGGGAAAGAGATAGACAGAGAAGGATGGCAATGCAACCAACTACAGTTAGGATTACTCTCTGGCTAAGATTCCATGATGGCCGCTGTAATCCTAACGGAATTGGCCAAAGCTCCAAAGGCCTATAAAGGAGCCCTCAAAGGGTGTTAGAGTCACATTTGGCGATAAAATATAGTGAGAACAGCAAAAAACGACGGAAGCCCACCATCGAGGAGGAGGGGTCACGGCTTCAGACCAGGAGGGGCAAGAAGGCTGACCAACGGGAGGCGGAGGAGCCCATCACCGATCCTAGAGATCATGGCGTCCCCCCTCATCTCCCCAATCCCATCCCCGCAACGCCTCGGGACGTGGAGCACCACATCGGAGGAGAGTGGGGTTGAAAGCGTCGATTGGAAGCGGGAGTTTGGGGTGGTGGAACCACTGGTGGATGAGAGGTCGCCGTACCAAGCGCTACGCAGCCCATCACCGCTCTGGGTACCGGCCAGACCGCCCACATTGGACTCGGAGGGAGAGGCAGAGCAGGGGAAGGAGAGCCCGGACCAGGCAGAGCGTCAGAGGCGCAGTCCACATCCGTGGCAACGATGGCAATCGCTGGAGGTCGAGGACTGGCCACAAGAGGCACTAGTGGTGCTCCTTCCCCGTAAGAGTGAGTCGCAACAAAGGTGGTCCCACATATTGTGGGTGGGGGCCACTCGGTACCGCCTGAGAACGCGAGGAGGCAAAGGCGAGGTGTGGGTGGAGGCAGGGCCTCGGTAAAAAAAAATGTGAACAAGAAAAAAAGATCATATTTATTGGGAGAACATATAAACACCAGGGACACACACACACACACGAACATGCACGGGAGACACACGGACTAGTAAGGGTGGGAAAGTAAAAAGCCAATGAACACACATATACAAACGCGAGACATGGCGAACAAAATGATCTCGCGAACACGGAACACACAGCGACACCAACAAGAAGGGGTGGGTGGACGCACACACACAAGCACGACATGAGTTAAAATTGTACATAAAACTCAGAAATGGGAAAAAAACACACACACACACACAGATAACAGCAGTCTTCGGGGTAAAAAAATTTTTAGGCAGGGCATGGGCACGCAGGCTGGCCGACACAGGGGCATGGAGACGGAGGGGGCAGCATCGTCGGCAGTGCAGCCGCAGTCGACAGAGGGTCACACCTGCTGAAAGAAAAGAGAAAGGGGGAAAGTAAGAAGAAAGGAATATAAAAATAAAAGAAAGTTCTCACCTGGTCAAGAAATCCATGTGCAGTCGGAGATGGGAGATCAGCGATTGGCTGATGATCGATTGCTATCGAGATCAGGTGACGAGTAACGATGGGTACTAGTCATCGGGGCAATTGAGATGGGAGTCAGGCCGATAGGCGAATAATCGATATATCGGAAACTAAAGCGTATAATTGGGGCGGGAAATTCAAAGGGGACAATGTAAACGGAAATGGGACATTTCCGCTTCCCGAAGAAAGAGGGGAGTGTGAGGAATGGTTATTCCCCACAAGCAGCAGGGCATAGTGGAAGGGGAAAGACGGCGAGCGAAAGGGGAAGTGCGGCGAATTCGCCTCAGCAAAGGGGAATCAAGGCGGATTCAGAGCAAAGGGGAAATGAATGGGAGGCCATGGAAGCAGCAGCACGATGGACGGCGGACGGCGCAGTGACAAATCGAAGGATCCGTTAAGTTGGAGCAAAAGGATAGCTGTCGCAGTCGCACCAACGCGATGAAGCGGCAATATCACTGGCCGAAGCCAGAATACGCTGTTGCTAGGCAGAGGAAAGTGCCGTATGGAAGGTTTTGGAGTCTCGAATGTTCTAGAAGCGAAGGAGACATCAGGAGACAGCCCAGGAGGGCTATATAAGGCGTCGCTGGCGGCATAGGAGTCAGTCAGTGTGAAACGAGGATTAAGCGAGTGCGGAACGTATCGATAAAGTTGAAGTGCGGCAAATCGTAGTACCCAAGAGTACTAAAGACGTGGAATCGAGTGCGGAATCCTTAAACAGGATACGGAATAGTCCTTGTGCAAGGACTTCGGCAGGATAAGGCAGGTCCTGGTGCAAATACCAGGTATCGAGAAGTGAAAAGGAAGCTGAGTGCAAGTAGAGCCTGCGAGTCGAACGTTGATTCGACGTGGAAGGCGAATCTACTATCCAGCGCATCCTTTGTAGTCCTTGAAGGACACCAGTAGGGCAGTACGTAGGAAGTTGAGCGTAATAGGCGAGCCTGCGAGTCAAGCGATCGCTTAGGCGTGCACGGCGTGTCCTTAGCCAACGAAATCCTGCGATAACGGCGATCAGCCGGATAGGAGGCGTACCTTGCGGCTTGGCAAGGATACCTCAGATAGGCATAAACAATTGTTAACTAAGCTAATTGAATTACGAGAGAAAGTGAATAATAAAGTGAACCGCGTCGCTGGTGCATAATAGAATAAAGAATCAGAACTGTCTTATTATTGCAAGTCCAATATAAATTTGTTGGAACGATCCTCGACAACCCTGAGCATAGCCTGCATTGGTTTTCGGGTCAAAAGGACTCGTTTCAACTGGCGCCCAACGTGGTCTTGTCAATAATAAGTCAAAAAGGGTTCTAATAAAAACAAAAAGTGCAAAATGGGGAGATCCTGGATATATTACCTCAAAAAGGAAGACCTAATTCAGCACGCAGAAGAATTCGGCATCGAATTAACCGGCAACATGGACAACATGAGGAAACAATTCGGAGAATGGATAAGCAACAACGAAACGGACCCGGAATGGAGGGATAAGATTCTAACCATGGCGGTAACGGTAACGGTAAGTCACCGTTACCAAAACCTGTGTTAGGATTGATACCACCCAAGACAGACACAAACCTAGAAGAGCTCTCAATTCCGTTTATGTCAGGGACAATGCCAGTAGCTGGAGGGACAAATCAAGACAAAACGAAAAAAGTACCCAAGGCTCCAATCGTTGACACAAGCGAGTACGCAAAAGTTGCCAAACAAGTTAGGGAATGGGGTTTCAGGTTCGACGGAATTGCAAAACCTCTAGAGTTTTTAGAGCAGGTGGAGTGGTCAGCACAAATGTATGGCCTCAACCTCGACATGATACCACGGGCCATGCCGGAATTACTTAAAGACAAGGCACTAAATTGGTATCTGGCAAACCACAAGAACTGGAAAAAATGGAAAGAGTTTGAAGAGAGTTTCAAGGCATTTTTTCTACCGCGAGGCTATTTTGGCAAACTAGCCGAAAAAGTCCGCCAAAGAAAGCAACATTGGAACGAAGCATTTAAAGACTATATGTTAGAAATGCAAACTCTAATGAGACCGTTACAATGTAACGAAACTGAGCAACTGGAAATAATCGGAGAAAGTTGTACACCGGATCTGAGAGCGTTTGTACGCCCACATCGGATCAAAAATTTGGAATGTCTGATGCAATTGGCAGACGAATTTGAAGCACTGGAAAGGGACAGGGAGATATTTAGGCAAGAGAGTCACGCAGAACGGGCCAGATCACTACCCATGGCCGCCCCAAGGAGATCAATGGGAGAAGACATATGCAGAAGATGTCAAGATCATGACAGACATACCGCTAACAGAGGCTCCCAAGCCCAACAACGCGCTGGTCCCGAACAAATTGGAAATGGAAACTACGTGCAAAACCCAACACAGGCATGCCGCAGATGTGGACAATCAGGACATTGGGCGCGAGAATGCTCCAATCGTAGACTGATATTCTGCTGGCAGTGTGGTAGGGTGGGGGTGAGAACATGGGAGTGCTGTCGGCAATCGGGAAATGCTCAGCGACCTCAGCCTCCGAGGGGCGAGCAGAGGTCGCCCGAGTCTGCCTCTCAACACTAATCGGAAGCTTGCAAGAAGAAGAAAACCAGTTGTCGGCGTGGGTGTTGATTGGGGGAGAGAAAGTAAAGGCCACAATCGACACGGGGGCTACAGGAAGCTTCGTGAGTCAGGAGTTATGCGACAAGTTGGAGGCAGTGGGCACAAGAAGACCCACAAAGAAGCAAGTACGATTGGCAGACGGTAGAAACGCAGAAATCGGGACGCAATTAAGTGTAACAATTTCATTCGGCAATCAACGTACAACCATCGACTTGATGATTTTACCAGGCGTAATCGATCATCTGGTATTAGGCTGGAATTTCTTGCAAGGAGTAGGAGCAGAGCTGACATGCGCAGGACATCGAGTGGTCATACCAGCTCGAAGCCGCAGGAACGGATGGTTGGAGGAAAAACTGTCAGTGGCAGTCGAGACGGAATTAAAGGAAGAGCGTAACTTAGAAATCGAACAATTTCTCGAAAAGGAGTTAGCAGAATTGGCAGAATTAAAAGGTCCTTCAAACATAGCAGTGCACAGGATCACCATGAAGGACGATAGACCGGTTAAACAAAGATACTATCCCAAAAATCCTAAAATGCAGGAGGAGATAAACAGAAAAGTTGACGAACTACTGGAGATGGGATGCATAGAGCCATCCAACAGTCCATATAGTTCACCAGTAGTCATGGTCAAGAAGAAGAAAACGGGAAAGTGGAGATTCTGCGTGGACTTCAGGACAGTCAACGAAAAATCAATAAAGGATGCATATCCTATGCCAAGGATCAACTACATCTTAGATCAGCTGAAGGAGGCGTGTTATATAAGCAGTCTAGATTTGAAAGACGGATATTGGCAGATACCGTTGGAGGAAAGTAGTAGACCAATGACGGCGTTTACTGTTCCAGGAAAAGGCTTATTCCAATGGAAAGTGATGCCATTCGGATTACACTCCGCATCCGCAACATTCCAGAGAGCACTCGACCAAGTAATCGGCCCGGAAATGATGCCACACGCATTCGCATACCAGGATGACATAATAGTGATAGGTCGAACTCTGGAGGAACATATGGCAAACTTGAAAGAAGTATTCCGACGTTTGAAAAGGGCGAATCTCCGGATAAACGCTGACAAATGTCAATTTTTTAGAAAGGAATTGCAGTATTTGGGGCATCGGATAACGGGACAAGGTATATGCACGGATCCAGAAAAGGTGGCGGCGATCGCCGAACTAAAACCACCGGCCAACGTGAAGGAACTACGGCAATACCTAGGCGTCGCTTCGTGGTATAGAAGATTTGTACCAGATTTCGCAACAATGGTTCAACCATTACATTCTTTACTGAAGAAAAAGGTCAAATGGGTATGGACTGATGAGCATCAAAAGGCATTCGAGCTAGTCAAGAATAAGCTAACGGCAGATCCGGTCCTGACATGTCCTGATTTTGAACGAATGTTCATACTTCAGACAGATGCGAGTGACTATGGTATCGGGGCCGTCCTAACCCAAGAAACAGAAGAGGGCGAAAAGGTCATATCATACTCAAGCAGAACACTAAATCAGGCAGAGAAAAACTATTCTGCCACAGAGAAAGAATGTTTGGCAATAGTTTGGGCTGTCAGACGGTTAAAGCCATACTTAGAAGGATACCATTTTAGGGTAGTCACCGATCATATGGCTCTAAAATGGCTCAACAGCATAGAGAGTCCTTCAGGCAGAATAGCCAGATGGGCGTTAGAGTTGCAACAATATGATTTCGAAATCGCGTATCGAAAGGGTCAATTGAACGTTGTAGCGGATGCGCTATCAAGACAACCGCTAGAAACGTGTAGAAGAGCCAAAGGAATAGAACCAGAAGAAAGTTATAACGACAACTGCGAATGGATAAAGGAAATGACGATAAAGGTACAAAACAATCCCCAAAAATTCCCTGATTATATGGCAGAAGGTGGAAATTTGTACCGTCATATCCCCCATAGGGCTGGGAACGAAGACGTGGTTTCGTGGAAACTATGTGTTCCCACAGGGTCAAGAGGAAGAGTCTTAAAGGAAAACCATGACTCAGCGGCGGCTGGGCACACAGGATCAAGAAGAACTATTGCAAGAATAGCGGCAAGATATTATTGGCCAGGTATGCACAGAGACGTGCGGAGGTACGTAAACAAGTGCGAAACGTGCCAAAAGTATAAGCCAAGCCAACTACAAGCAGCAGGTAAAATGCTTACTCAGGTCCCCGAGGAACCATGGGCGACGGTATGCGCAGATTTTGTTGGTCCTCTCCCACGATCTAAACACGGAAATACCATGCTTTTAGTTCTCATAGATCGGTTTTCGAAATGGACAGAACTGATCCCGATGAGAAAAGCAACAGCGGAATCATTAAAGAAGGCGTTCAGAGAAAGGATTCTGTCAAGATTTGGGGTGCCAAAGGTTGTGATTACAGATAATGGAGTCCAATTCACTAGTCGAATTTTTAAAAGATTTCTAGAGGACATCGGAGCAAAACAGCAGTTCACAGCTCCATACACCCCACAAGAAAATCCAACAGAGCGAGCGAATAGAACCATTAAAACAATGATTGCACAATTCGCGGGAGAAGACCAAAGAACATGGGACGAGAAATGGCCAGAGATAATGTTAGCCGTAAACTCGAGTGTAACTGAGTCTACTGGATACTCACCAACCTTCATTACACAGGGAAGAGAGCCACGTCTTCCGAAAGCCCTATACGATGAAGTAACACTAGGAATCGGACAAGAAACGCAAAATCCGAATGAAAACGCGACAAAATTGCGAGAATTTTTCGAGGTAATTAGAAGGAACCTAGAAAAGGCGGCCCAGGATCAAGCGAGATACTACAATCTGAGACGACGCCCATGGAAGCCGGAAATAGGACAAATAGTATGGGTTAAAAAGCACAACCTGTCAAAGGCAGTGGAAGGATTTGCTGCAAAGCTAGCACCCAGGTATGGGTGACCTTATGTGATCATCGGATTCACATTACCAGTAATCTGCAAGCTGAGGCATAAGAAGGACGAGAGAGAACGTACAGCTCATGTGAGTGAGTTAAAACCACAGGCCGAGGAGATTCAGAACGATGATTGACGATTGTCAATGATAAAAGTTCACTACAGCAAAAGATAAACTGATGGTTTCAGTCGGAAGGGAGAAAACTGATGAGTTTCAGTTAAAACGGAGAAGAGCTGATGGTTTCAGTTCAAAGTTAAAATAAAACTGATGATTTTTCAGTTATAAGGTACACCCTATGAATAATGCAAAGAAGTCTTGATAAAATGCATGAACAGAGGATTTTCAGAATAAGGTCCACCCTAACTAAAATGTACCCCTTACTGGTTGATATGCAGCGAAACGCGGCGAATTAACCAAGAAGGGGAAATGAAAGGGGCATGCATGAGGGAAAGAGATAGACAGAGAAGGATGGCAATGCAACCAACTACAGTTAGGATTACTCTCTGGCTAAGATTCCATGATGGCCGCTGTAATCCTAACGGAATTGGCCAAAGCTCCAAAGGCCTATAAAGGAGCCCTCAAAGGGTGTTAGAGTCACATTTGGCGATAAAATATAGTGAGAACAGCAAAAAACGACGGAAGCCCACCATCGAGGAGGAGGGGTCACGGCTTCAGACCAGGAGGGGCAAGAAGGCTGACCAACGGGAGGCGGAGGAGCCCATCACCGATCCTAGAGATCATGGCGTCCCCCCTCATCTCCCCAATCCCATCCCCGCAACGCCTCGGGACGTGGAGCACCACATCGGAGGAGAGTGGGGTTGAAAGCGTCGATTGGAAGCGGGAGTTTGGGGTGGTGGAACCACTGGTGGATGAGAGGTCGCCGTACCAAGCGCTACGCAGCCCATCACCGCTCTGGGTACCGGCCAGACCGCCCACATTGGACTCGGAGGGAGAGGCAGAGCAGGGGAAGGAGAGCCCGGACCAGGCAGAGCGTCAGAGGCGCAGTCCACATCCGTGGCAACGATGGCAATCGCTGGAGGTCGAGGACTGGCCACAAGAGGCACTAGTGGTGCTCCTTCCCCGTAAGAGTGAGTCGCAACAAAGGTGGTCCCACATATTGTGGGTGGGGGCCACTCGGTACCGCCTGAGAACGCGAGGAGGCAAAGGCGAGGTGTGGGTGGAGGCAGGGCCTCGGTAAAAAAAAAAAAATAATAATAAAAACAACCCACAATGTGAACAAGAAAAAAAGATCATATTTATTGGGAGAACATATAAACACCAGGGACACACACACACACACGAACATGCACGGGAGACACACGGACTAGTAAGGGTGGGAAAGTAAAAAGCCAATGAACACACATATACAAACGCGAGACATGGCGAACAAAATGATCTCGCGAACACGGAACACACAGCGACACCAACAAGAAGGGGTGGGTGGACGCACACACACAAGCACGACATGAGTTAAAATTGTACATAAAACTCAGAAATGGGAAAAAAACACACACACACACACAGATAACAGCAGTCTTCGGGGTAAAAATTTAGGCAGGGCATGGGCACGCAGGCTGGCCGACACAGGGGCATGGAGACGGAGGGGGCAGCATCGTCGGCAGTGCAGCCGCAGTCGACAGAGGGTCACACCTGCTGAAAGAAAAGAGAAAGGGGGAAAGTAAGAAGAAAGGAATATAAAAATAAAAGAAAGTTCTCACCTGGTCAAGAAATCCATGTGCAGTCGGAGATGGGAGATCAACGATTGGCTGATGATCGATTGCTATCGAGATCAGGTGACGAGTAACGATGGGTACTAGTCATCGGCGCAATTGAGATGGGAGTCAGGCCGATAGGCGAATAATCGATATATCGGAAACTAAAGCGTATAATTGGGGCGGGAAATTCAAAGGGGACAATGTAAACGGAAATGGGACATTTCCGCTTCCCGAAGAAAGAGGGGAGTGTGAGGAATGGTTATTCCCCACAAGCAGCAGGGCATAGTGGAAGGGGAAAGACGGCGAGCGAAAGGGGAAGTGCGGCGAATTCGCCTCAGCAAAGGGGAATCAAGGCGGATTCAGAGCAAAGGGGAAATGAATGGGAGGCCATGGAAGCAGCAGCACGATGGACGGCGGACGGCGCAGTGACAAATCGAAGCATCCGTTAAGTTGGAGCAAAAGGATAGCTGTCGCAGTCGCACCAACGCGATGAAGCGGCAATATCACTGGCCGAAGCCAGAATACGCTGTTGCTAGGCAGAGGAAAGTGCCGTATGGAAGGTTTTGGAGTCTCGAATGTTCTAGAAGCAGACATCAGGAGACAGCCCAGGAGGGCTATATAAGGCGTCGCTGGCGGCATAGGAATCAGTCAGTGTGAAACGAGGATTAAGCGAGTGCGGAACGTATCGATAAAGTTGAAGTGCGGCAAATCGTAGTACCCAAGAGTACTAAAGACGTGGAATCGAGTGCGGAATCCTTAAACAGGATACGGAATAGTCCCTGTGCAAGGACTTCGGCAGGATAAGGCAGGTCCTGGTGCAAGTACCAGGTCTCGAGTAGTGAAAAGGAAGCTGAGTGCAAGTAGAGCCTGCGAGTCGAACGTTGATTCGACGTGGAAGGCGAATGTACTATCCAGCGCATCCTTTGTAGTCCTTGAAGGACACCAGTAGGGCAGTACGTAGGAGGTTGAGCGTAATAGGCGAGCCTGCGAGTCAAGCGATCGCTTAGGCGTGCACGGCGTGTCCCTAGCCAACGAAATCCTGCGATAACGGCGATCAGCCGGAGAGGAGGCGTACCTTGCGGCTTGGCAAGGATACCTCAGATAGGCATAAACAATTGTTAACTAAGCTAAGTGAATTACGAGAGAAAGTGAATAATAAAGAAAACCGCGTCGCTGGTGCATAATAGAATAAAGAATCACAACTGTCTTATTATTGCAAGTCCAATATAAATTTGTTGGAACGATCCTCGACAACCCTGAGCATAGCCTGCATTGGTTTTCAGGTCAAAAGGACTCGTTACAAACTTCTTTGTCGTATATAGTCTGACGAAGCATGCCCGACTATTGAAATCTAAGTATTCTTTGCACAATCTTTAAAAAAGTAGACCCTGCAGTTTGTGCCAACTACTCCTTCCTATTGAATAAAGGTTCTGTCGCGTATTATTTGTCATCGTCTAACCACACTGATTGAACGTTGTCAGTGTGGCTTTAGACCTGGTAAATCCACCACAGACCAGATATTCACACTACATCAAATCCTGGAGAAGACCTATGATACACACGATTACATTACGGGCATGGCGTTTCAGAGATTGAGAGGCAGTCGGACCTAGTATCTTCGAAACAGAAGTCCACGCGTCTTAGGCAATCTGTTACAATGGGAGGGTACAACTTTAATGTTGTAAAGGACTTTGTCTACCTCGGAGCGATGATAACCGGCGACAACAACATCAGCCTGGAAATCCGAAGAAGAATCACTCTTGCAATCCGATGCTACTACGGGCTCAGTAGGGACCTCGTTCGAAGACCAAAAATAGCGCGTCGTTTATCATCCCAGACATGCAATACAGCGCAAAAGCATGGGCAATATCATGAGCGGATGAGGCGGCAATTGGCGTTTTCGAGCGAAAGATTCTTCAGAGAATTTATGGACCTTAGAAAGTTGGCGGAGATTTTCGCATCCGAAGATTTTCGCAGGCAGATTAAGTTTATTTTAATTTTTTCCCCGCCCCCTCCCGCACCCGCAATTTGAAAAAAACTCGTATCTTCTGCAGTTTTGTAGATAGACGGATCGAACCTTCTAGAGATATTTAGTAATCAAGATTTTTTACCGATCTGCCGAAGAAATGATAAAGATCGGATTAAAGATACTCAAGTTATCAGCAAAAGAATGTTCGCTACTGCAGCGCTGCAACAGCGGAGTGGGCATAGACATGTCCAACCAAGCCCATTTTAGCTTATAACAGTTTTTGCTGTTCATAGACCTCACAGTATAAATTTTAGCCCGATATGTCAATCAGAAGTATGTTTGGCCGATCTCTCCATATAAATGCAACCACTGTGCAGCGGTTAGTGTGCTGGACTGCTGGGCGGGAGTTCGTGGGTTCGTCCCCGCCTCGGAACATATAGCAAGAAAAGTTGTTTCTTTCTTTAGAAAATAGCTTTTACACATCCGGTCACCTTCATCAGCTACTGGCGCCAGCTGTGAAGTAACTAGTCATGCAAAAGCAAATTCTCAAACTTTGCCGCTCGGACTCGGCGTTAAACTGTAGGTCCCATTATCTTGTGCGAACAATTTAAAAAGCACACACGCAAAGAGATTGAGAGAAGCTTGACTTCTCCAATTACAACACTACTCATTTCAAAATAATCGACAAGTATGCTAGTGTGTCTTTCTTCCAGAATTCTTTTGGACGTAGAAAACACATTCTCGTTAGGAGCCAAAGATGTTGGCAGATTGAAAACTCCGTATAAGAAGTTTATGTCCCATACACGGCGAACCTCCATCTCTTACCATCTCTGAGATGTGTGCATTCATACGGACTGACAAATCAAAAAACATGCATTTCGTTACAAATTACTACACACGCATGAGCGGGTGGTAGCAAGAAAACTTAACATTTTAAAAATCTTAAAGTATTAAGAAACAATATGTCATAAAGAATACTGAGGGCTGAGTAGGGCAACACACTTAAAACTTTAACTAGACATTTGACACTCGAACCAAAAACAAAAACACAAAAATAAACTTATCTAAATCAACGATTTACACAAAATTAAACACGAATTTTCTCTAAGTGGAGTTGTAGAAGTTAAGTACCTTTATGTACAATATCTACTTTTCACAACTTGAATTAATATAGCTCTTATGCAAAAATTTAATTTAACAAAATTAACATGTAGGGAGCGGCGTTCACTGTATAAGGCAAATGAACAAATCGTCACACTTTCCATGCTATTTTATTCACAGTTATAATCAAAGGAAAATAAGTATGCCACTGTGAGACTTAACCAATTAGCTGTTAATTAAGGGGGGGTAGGGTTTTAAAATTATATTTTTTTTTTTCATTTTTTTAATATTTTTTTCTGAATGAACAACATGTCGAGAATATTGTATACAAAGTTGAAGTCAATCCGGGTAAAACTTACGGAGTTACAGCGTTTCAAACGAGCGGCCGTGCTACCTGATTGCTACCGTATGAAAAACTTTAAATCGATATTCCCGAAAACTACTTTTTCGAAGTCCCTGTTCACTGCCATTTGAAAACTACTCGACCGATTCATTTCAAACTTTGTACACATTTTCTTCATATAAAATACCTCCCGCCTACGTTTAGTAAAATTGTTTTTTTTAACATTAAGGGTGTTTCCCACCCACAAAATGGCGGAAATTTTAGTCGAAAATAACGGTTCACACTTTAGATGGCCGCCAAAAATTTTTAAATTAAAAAAAAATAATCAGAGAACGTTGGGGGAAGATTTGTTTATAATTTAACAAAACTTTTATGGTTTTTCATTTTCAGATAATTTCCGGCCGAGTTACAGTGAACACCGCAAATTGTTTTTTTTTTCAAGACGTCCTGGGGGAAGCTCTGTCACGGGCTAATGGTTTAATATTTTTGCATGAAAAATTTACAGAACATGGTCAAAACTATGCTCAATAATGTATAGAAGGTTCGAATAAAATTGCTCAATCGATATTTGAGATAAAAAATCACAAAAAAGTGATTTTTTTACGCTGAAACCCTTACCCCTCCCTTAAAGCAGTTACGGTTTGAAAATTTTATTTTTTGATTTTTGGCCTATAGCCACATTTAAAAAGTATGTTCGTTAATTAAAATAACTAAGAAATTACAAACAGTTTTTTTTTTATATTTCACTAGCAACAAGCCTGCGCCTTTAACAGTATAGAACCAATATCAGAATCAGTTTGAAGTCAATCGTGGAGTCAAATATTTACCAAATTTGAAAATATTCTTTATATTTGTTTCCTCTGTAGAGCCCAGAAATCGAATCATACATACATAGGCTTGAAATCAACGTTTTACTACGGGATATAACTTTTAAAAGCGCGATGATATCAAAAAACTGAAAATATGTAAAATGAGAAGAAACAAAGGACTACCAACATTTTTTCAGAACTATTTAAACTTGGGAAAAAGTTGAATTTATCAAAAAATAACCACATTTTAATTATTAAAATCCAAAAATTTTTACCTTATCAGTAAAATCAAAACATCGTGTTTGTTTTTTTTTTGTAACGGTATTCAACGCAGCTCACATTAAAACGAATTTTCTTGGAATAGAACACTTAATGTGGCCACAGGACCAACAAAAGTAAAGAAACATCGAACAGCACACGTTTATGCGAATATCTCGTAAGCCTGACGTGCTGGGAGAAAACGTACAATTTATTTGAGTTCAGCGGCCAAAAATACATAACGAACGGTTGCTAATTTCTCTGTTGCAAAGTTGGCCTTTTTTTGTAGACTTGTGTTATTTATTATTCCATCCAGTAGTATTCCATTTTCCTCGTAGGGCGTTTTCCAAAATCGGGAAAAAACGATACGAATATTTGGCGTACTTTGCTTGCAAACCAAATTTCAAGTCAATCTGATTAAAAATAAAGGTTTACCACACAAACTTTTCCAACTCTTTTCCGACTTTTCCGGGTGAGATTTTCCAGAAAATTGGAACACAGTAATTGCTGAATTCTCATATAGATCTTTGAAAATGAGTTTGAATCTGATCGGATAATAAACAAAAAAGTTTCACACAACAGTTTTCCGCGAATTTTCCACATTTCCCAAAATCCGTTCTTAGTACTCACTTACAGCATCAGATAAAACTACTGTGAAAATCTCATCTTCATATCTTTTATGGTTTAGGCTGTGCGGCAGTCACCAGTGAGTCAATTAGTCAGGTTGAACTCTTTTATATAGACTAGCAAATAACCCGACGCTCTTAGCTGCGCCTTCAACGGTATAGAACCCCGTAGAACTCAGAAATCGAACTTTGCTGATGGGTTCTCCCCACAACTCCCACCCCCATCCCACGCACATCCCACCCACATCCCTCCCACTTTCTTCCCACTTCCCTCCCACTTCCCGCCAACATCCCGCCAATATCCCATCCACTTCCCACCTACATCCCACCCACATCCCACCCACTTCCCGCCTGCATCCCACCCACATCCTCTCACTTCCCACCCACATCTTCTCACTTCCCACCCACATCCCTCCCACTTCCCGCCACATTCCACGCACTTCACAACCACTTTCCATCCATTTTTCACCCACTTTCAAAACAACTAACCACCTACATCCCACCCACATCCCACCCACATTCCATTCACTTCCCAGTGGGCATCTCGGCCTTATTTCCAATTTCGGAAAATGAAAACACAACTGAATTCTTATTATGACCTTACAAACCGAGTTTCAAGTCAATCGGATGAAAAATTGTTATATCGCTTGTTGAATTTTCCGGCCATTTTAACGCCTGGGGGCGGATTTTCAGACATTGAAAAATCACATTTTTATTATTTCGTATTCTGTCCTTACAAACCAAGTTTTAAGCCAATCGGATGAAAAATAGGTTTTTCATGCAGAATTTTCCGGCCATTTTTCTCGGGGGCGGAATTTCAAAAATCGGAAAATCACATTTCGGCCAATCGGATGAAAAATTGTTTTTTCATACAGAATTTTCCGGCAATTTTCCAACCGTTGGGTCAAATTGTCCAACATCGGATAATCACATTTCAAACTATTTCATATTCTATCCTTACAAACCGAGTTTGAAGCCAATCGGATGAATTTTCCGGCCATTTTCCTCGTGGGTGGATTTTCTATAATCGGGAAAACATGTGTCGAATTATTTCGCGTACTTTGCATACAAACCAAGTTTCAAGTCAATCGGGTGAAAAATAACATTTTTCCCATACAAACTTTTACGACGCTTTTCCGACTTTTCCAGGTGGAATTTTCCAAAACCCCGTCTTAGTACGCACTTTCACCACTAACAGAAGCTCCTGTCCAAATTTCAGCTTTCTATCTCTTACCGTTTAGGCTGTGCGATGATTGCCAATCAGTCAGTCAATGAATCAGTGAATGTGGACACTCTCTTTTATATTTATAGAGACTAGCAAATAACGCGACGTTCTTCGCTGCACCTTCAACAGTATAGAACCAAACAATATTAGATATAGGGGAGTTTCAAGTTAATCGTATGAAAAATAGCTATTTTGCCGACATGGCAAAATCACATTATAAATTATTTCGAATTCTGTCCTTACAAACCGAGTTTCAAGCCAATCGGGTGAAAAAATTGTTTTTCATGCAGAATTTTCCAGAAATTTTCCGACCGTTGCACAATGGTCCGAATGTCGATTTTTTTTGGCATAAAGTCCAAAAAAAAAAGTTGCGATTTGTGGAAAAATTGATTTATTTTTTAAAAGAGTATATCCCAGCGGTCATAGAATCGAACAATTTTATTATGAAATGCAGCCCTTAAAGTTTTGCGAAGCCCTGAAAGTCAGCCATTCATTTAACTCCGCACGTGGCTTTTGTTGTGGAAAAATTTTGTCTAAGTTTATTGCCTTCAAAATAAACGATAATTGAATAAAACAATTGAAGTAAACTATGGAAAATAATGTTGAAGGTATGTTTAATGCAATTTCGATTCAGTTTGTTCTTTATATCTGCTTTGTCCTCTCTTTTATGTGTTTTTGATGTGTGTTTTTTTAGGCGAGCTTAACCTCTAAATAATTCTGTTTCGTTTTTGGTGGATTGTCGTAACTGTTAATGCAATATTGTTCATTAAAGTGTCCTCTTTACGATAGTCTAATTGGTTTTATCACGAATTTTCACAAACCCGCGAAATCACGATTTTTTCAGACCACTTCGAGTTTGAGCATTAAGAATTGATTGAAGAACGCATGCACAAAAAACCTGTTGTCAGAATAATATGCACGACGTTTTTCATTGAGCTATGGACTCTCGCGATCCACTGATCTCTAGTTTATGTTTAAATAAAAGAAAGGCACAAGATAAAAAGATACCTCTTCCGACTTCCCCTCTTTTACATTAAGTTGTAGTATGGACCCTCTTTGTGATGAAGATAATACTGTTGATACCGATTCGGATAGATCAGATATTGAGAATAAATACGGTTTACATTTAGATTCTGAATTTAATGATTAAAAATATATACCTAATTAAAGTTGTGTTAAAAGATTAGCTTCTGTAAATATTACATTTATTACATCATCAAAATCAGCTAGATTCATGCTAGTCGGCCCGATCGGTTATATGGCAGCCATTTATAAAAAAATAGTCTAAGTTGAACAAAATTGGTTAGGACACCTCGAGAGCCTAAAAAACGTGTATAAACTGAATTACAGCTCAATAGTTTGAAAAACAACAAACTTAGTGAAAATCGGCCAGATCATTTATATGGCAGCTATATGAAATAATAGTCCAAATTTAACCAAATTTGGTAGGATACCTTGGGAGCCTAATGTACGTATATAAACTGAATTTCAGTTCAATAGTTTAAAAAACAACAAAGTTAGTGAAAATCGGCCAGATCGTTTATATGGCAGCTATATAAAATAATGGTCTAAGGTGAACGAATATTTGTAAATCGCCTTGGCCTTTGAAGCCAATCGTATGAAAATTAGTTGTTTTCCTGCAGAATTTTCCGGGAATTTTCCGAACGTCAGGTAAAATTTTCCAACTTCGAAAAATCACATTTCGAAATATTTAGTATTCCATCCCTACAAAACGAGTTTCAAGCCAATCCACAGCGGGCTGGATGGCCAATTTTTTGGCATAAAGTCGACCAATGTAGCCACAGAGTTAAAACTTGGAGGATTTAATAACTATGGAAAAACAAACATGTGGGAAAAATTTTGGACCGATCGGAGCACGCCCACTCTAGCCGCCCAAATGAGCACATATTGCGTATACGTAATTTTATTTTTAAGTTGAAAATTTTTTATTAATCCTTTTTTTTTATTCAATTTGAGATCTTGTTTTAACAAAGTTACACATTAATTACAATCATTTTCTTCTTCATTCAATTCAAATGAATATAAATTTTCACCTTCGCACTCGGAATCAAAATTTTCTTCGTAGTCATTAAGTGGAAGGTCGTTGTTATTTTTAATTTCAAAGTAAAGTACTTTTAAAAGTGCAATGACACTTTTTGGCAACACTTTATTTTTGTATTGACCAAACTTTTTCTTAATCCTAGTACTCGAAAGAAGAGGATCTGACGAGTCCATTGATCTGTGGAGGACATCCAACATATTATTAGCCCGCGAGCTTTGACGAGCATGCGACTGTCTATCGCGCTTATAAAATTCGTTGCGAGCTTCTGATGCGTTTTCCCCAAGGCAACCTACTGGTACTATGGAAGTCCATATTATCTGGGATCCATGGATAAGAATCGTATGTAGAGTAGGCACCATTGGATAGCACTGGTATTTGACCATTTACAAAGCAAAGGTTTTCTCTCAGAATTGCTGGAATTTAAGTGCATCAATAGAAAATTCACACGAAATGGCGATTAAAATGGCATAAAGGCATTTTAAAATTTCCAAGTTAAATTCCAATTTGACTGGGCCCGGGAGTTACCACTTCATCGTTGTCCAAAGTAATCGTCATTGTCGACGAAATCCAATGTGAATGCTTCAACTTAAAATTGGAGATTGCTCTGTTGCACTTGGGCAAGTTTTTCAGTATGAAGCGTGTAAAATTTGTAATTTTTTAGTAATATTATTTTTTGTCTCGACGCTTATATTTTGTATGTGGCCTTGCTCATCGCTTTGTTTTCCTGTATGAAGCGTGTAAAATTTGTAATTTTTTAGTAATATTATTTTTTGTCTCGACGCTTATATTTTGTATGTGGCCTTGCTCATCGCTTTGTTTTTCCTGTTATTGGCAAGCCATACATCGAGAAGGATCGCAAGGCTGAACTCAATCTTTCCTAAAAATATAAAAATTTATGTAGAAAGGTGTGAATAAAAAGTTAAAGTGCCTAAAATAGTTTCATTAAAAAACAACACCCCCGTTTGATTGCTTTGGGCAATTCAAACAATTGGCGCCTGGGTTAGTTAAATGCGGGGAAAGAATTTCCTCCACTAACATTAGAAGGGCCGATTCGCGGGATTCACACAACACTCAAAACCTCAGTGTTTTTGGCATTTGCTGCTGATGTCGGATTTTGCTATGAGCTTGCCTTTGGGATTCCCAAGCATTCATAGCAATTCTGTCATGAGGCAACTGTTGCCAACACACTAAGGACAGGCGCAGACAGCTGAAGATTGAATTGGTATTCATGAAATACCGTTATACTGTCAACCAGCATCCTTTGTAGTGTTGTGCGTGACTTGTTTTAGAAAAGTTGTGGACAATATCCATAACTTAATGACCTAGAGCCTGCCTAAAAAATTTCTACGATTTTAAAGTGCACACTTTTAAGAACACACTAACATAATTACATTTTGGCCGAAAGTGGGCGAAAGTTAGTTTTGACTCCACAGTGCACAGGTGTTTTGGTTAGGTTTTCTCTGGCTAAGGACGTCACAAAAAAACAACTTAAAAATAAACATATAACATATAGATCACACTTGTAACATATTATATGCAAATTACATACCTTTAGCTGTATTTTCCATATTTCACACAAATTTTTTGGTCACCAGCTGCCAATCTCTTTTATTGCAAAGTTGTGGTTTATTTTCCCGCATTTTTTTGGTAAACACACAGAAAATCTAAATTCAGACTTTGTAGCCCTGGTAAAAGCTCACGGTTGCATTTCGATAACTTTTGTTTTTTGAATTGTGGTACTTAGGGAATCCACTTTAATAATATATAGCCAAAATAAAAAAATTTTGCCATGAAAAATTCGACTTTATGCCAAAAATTTGTGCATCCAGCCTTCAGTGCAATCGGATGAAAAATTGCTGTTTTGCATGTATAATTTTTCTGGCATTTTCAAGCCTAGGCGGAAATCGCATTCCAAATTATTTCGAATTCTGTCCTTACAAACCGAGTTTCAAGCCAATCGGTTGAAAAATTGTTTTGGCATGCAGAATTTTCCGGAAATTTTCCGACCGTTGGGTTAAATTTTCGAATATCAGAAAACCACATTTCAATTTATATCGTATTCTTTCCTTACAAACCGAGTTTGAAGCCAATCGGATGAAAAATAGTTTTTTCATGCTGAATTTTCCGGCCATTTTCCTCGTGGGTGGATTTTCTAAAATCGGGAAAACATGTGTCGAATTATTTCGCGTACTTTGCATACAAACCAAGTTTCAAGTCAATCTGATGAAAATTAACATTTCTCTCCCATACAAACTTTTCCATCGCTTTTCCGACTTTTCCCCCCTCTTAGTACGCAATTTCACCACTAACAGAAACTCCTGTTCAAATTTCAGCTTTCTATCTCTTACCGTTTAGGCTGTGCGATGCTTGCCAATCAGTCAGTCAGTGAATCAATCAGTCAGGACACTCTCTTTTATATTTATAGATACTAGCAAAAAACCCGACGCGCTTCGCTGCGCCTTCAACAGTATAGAACCAAACACTATTAGATATAATAATACCTCGTAGAACCCAGAAATCGAACGTTTCTGATGGGTGGGAATTGGGTGTACACCCAATTCCCAGGAGTTTCCCTCCAACTCCCACCCCCATCCCACCCACTCTACACCCAATTCCCACTCACATCCCACCTGTTAAATAAGATTAGTTAAGCATTAAATAAATATGAAAACTGAATCATCTCTCATCAATAAACAGCGATTCAATTGTGTTAACTATTGCCTGCATTGATATAAATCATTATACTGCGCTCTTATCTATGTGCTGTTGCGCTCTCAATGTCGTTGGCGACAAAAGCTCTGCTGAGGCCGCACTTGTGCGAGCGATCTTACGGCCATAGAGTTAGTTGAAATTATTTGCTGGCTGTGACCAGACGAATAAAAGTGAAGTTGAACTTGATATTGGCGAAGTTCCTCTTTGTTGTGGATATTATCAGCCAAGGAAGAAGGAGATATACCGGCGTTTTCAATAATTTAATTGGACTCCGTAAAAACGCTTACGATTTTTTCATTGGCGCCCGAGCTGGGACATTCGGCATATCTCGCAGTCGAACTTTCAAGTTGTTTAATATAAAGTGCACCTTTGGCTTTTCGGCACAAGAAAGCAATTGGAAACAAAACTCTTGGCTGGCTTTCCTTGTGGACATTGATCGTGGAGCTGGACAACTATTGGAACTTAGTATATGTCCCGACACAATTAAGGAAAGTTTGGAAATCTCACCAATGAGAACACAGGTATTCAGTGTCAAAAATTGATTAGTCTCAGTTAACCACATATTGTGTGAGTGTTAATGTGTTCGTTTAACCTGCAAGAACTACAGTGCAATCAATTTTTGGCACCCATAAATTCTTGAAAAAAGTCAACTTAAATAAAAATAAAAGTTAATCACTGCTTTGAGCGAAAAACGCATATATGCATTAATAATTTTTATTTATGGTCCTGATCCTATTGTGTCAGTTGAGTTCGCGTTAGAGTGCCGAGTTAGAGTTCGCGTCCAATTATCGAAGAACGCGCGTCCAACTCCATACAAAAAAATTTCAATTGTTGACCGAGGGGGTGGTGAGAGGGTAGCGAAAAAAGTCGAGTCCACTTTGGACGATGGTTCTGTCAACTCGTTTTTTTATATGTATACTATGAATATCGATAAGACTTTTGACATCAAAATCATCTGTCACAACAATTGGCGGTAAAGAAATGGAAGGTAAGATGTTTTTATTTTGTTGATTTGTCTATATTAAAAAGGCTTTACAGAATTAATCAAAATGGATTGGACCCTAGACGCGACGTTGTTTCTTCTTGACTTATGGGAGGAGAACATCAACGGGCTTTGTGGGCCCAACCTAATCAAAAAGTTCAGGTACAGATACAGTTTCAAACAAATTGTTCAATGTGTTATTAATTGATAATGTCCTTTATAGAAAAGACCAAAACTAAATTGGGCCATCTGGCGAAGCATCATAGAATTGGAAGCATTACTCCAGAATACAGTCCAAGGCTAAAAACAAAAGGAACATGTGCTTGTCCAGTGGAATTGCAAGCAGAAAAGGAGTATCTTGCTTTGCCAGCCCAGGCGGAGTTGGACTTACATCTGAAATGTTTGCCTCTCCACACGAAAACATTCCTTAAAAATGCGTCTGTATTTTGAGGAACATCACTGTCCCAAAAGCAACCATATCGACGCTAGGAAATAAATAAATAATTTATTACTTTATTTTTATATTTATTTATTTTAATTTAATTTAGTAAATACGCAACACTGGTCACAGCACACTCGTACATCACTTGCAAAACATTTTTATTTAACTGCATAAGCTGCAATTGTTGCTTTTCAATTGCATTTAGCAAAACAATGTAACCCAAATTCCTTTTGATTGATGCACAAAGGTAAACAATCAGACCAGATAAGCTGTTGTGGACTCGGAAATGTATACCGAACGCAGTGGAAACGCCTTTTGGAATTTATCGAAAAATCGTGGAATCGATGACCGAACACGCGTAAGTGGAAATCGGCTATTACAGTTATCTATTTTAGTTTCTTCGTGGTGTCAATTCTAGTGTCTTTAAACTGAAGTGCCAAGCTCTGGCTGTTCCTAAGCAGAAATCTGAGCAAGTGGTTGTTGGTTTTTTTGGACATCTTTTGTGGTTTCTGTCCTTCAGATTTGTGCAGTGGCTGTTGCTAAGCGGAGAGTTTATTAAAAGTGCATTGTTGGTATCCCTGTTCTGCTGCTTTGAGCTGCATTTCATTTTTGATCAACAATAATTTCGCGAATCGCGACATGGCACCTATTGAGGATGCAGGTCCCAAAGACAACAAGTCTAGTGCAAAATTAGTATCAGCATTACAGAAACACGATAAAATGTTGGCAGATATTTAGGCGTTTTAAAACTGCATGTTTGGAAAAAACTATTTCCTTTGACCCGATTCAACTAAAGTGTCGTTTGCAGTTACTTAAAGGGTATATTGAAAAACTAATGGATATACAGTCTGACATTGATACATTGAATCCTACCAACGATCTTAGGGCAACAGTGGAACATGTGTGCATTTCTACAAAGGCGTTGTACTTGTCAGTCAGCCAGAGAAATGCCAAAGTCAACATGATTCGTCTACAACTGTAACGCTTGTCTTCGAAATTCTGTTATTGACCGTTAGAATTTTATTTGAATCTTTGTTTAGAATGTCGTGTGGCAGCCCTGGTCACACTATTAATCGTGATATCGCATCAGCAGCACGACAACGCGTGCACCATCCCTAACGCACGCTTAAGATTGTCTGGCTGACCCGCGCCTTGGCTGGCGTGCATCGCGCCTTTCAACTCAACATAATTGATAGCATTTAAGTTATATTCAATAAAGTTACACCTATTAAACATAGTAGCTAAGTGGTGACCCCGTCTAAGTAAAAGAACACAAACAATAAACAAATTCAAAGCCCAGTGTTAAACAAATGAATTTCAATCTCTGACGAAATTCACACATACACACACAGGCGCTGCCGTCGCTGGCGGTAGCGCCTAGCAAAACACAACAAACTCAAATCCGCAAAAGCGAACTGTGCATAAAACATTTAACAAAAATCTTCAAACAAATGTACAAACAGTGGTTTTGCGACTTATTGTTAAATACACATGGGCATACACATTCAGCAGCGACACATACGCTCACACACGCAGCCAACACGGATCGACGAGCTAACCCAAACATTTGCCGAAAAAAGGCCAAAAACTGTTAGGCACATCACCCAGGCGAACAGGAACGCATTTGCTCATATGAAGGAACTGCACGCAGAGATCAGTTCCCGGCTAGTGGGGAAAAGCCATGAGAGCGTTACTCCCACTGGAGCGATCCAGAACCGGAAATGCAACTGCACAGCAGCGATCGGTGAGAGGAAGGAAAATGGAAACGCACCCAGCAGAATGACCCAGACCTCACCGCAGCAACCTCTCTCGGTACTGCCAGCATTAGAACTGACCGAAGAAGTCCGAAAGCAATGTGCTACGCAGACGTCCCCTTCGGTAAATCGCCAAGATCAATCAGAGCCAGCAAAAAAAGCTGTAAGAAAACAGCATGGAAAACTGACGTCCCAGCCACTGGCAGATGGAAACAGACCGCCGCAGACACGGAAGGAAATATCTTCTTTTCCCCAATTGCCTACATACCACATCCAGCCAGGCGAAAAAAGAGTTCCGGAAACTGGCAAAAGGTAAAGCCGAGAAACCGGCAACCACCGAAGAAGGGCTGCCGACCAGATGCGGTAGTCGTCAAATGCACTGATGCAGCTGCATACGCAGAGGTGCTAAAGGCAGTCCAGAATGATTGTGCTATCCAGGCGTACAAGGAGAGGGTGTGCGGCATAAGACGTACAGCAGACGGAGAGCTTCTCATGCAAATGAGCAAGACAGGCGATGAAGCCACCAACCAGCTTGTTAAAGCAGTGAAGACAGCGATGGGAGATAGGGCTTCAGTAAAAGCGATCTCTGACAAGATACTTGTAGAGGTCAGGGACATCTCTGAATGGTCTACAAGCGAAGAAGTGATCCATGCTGTATTCGCAAATGTCGAAGGAGACATCCCATCGGACGCAGTGCCCAAACTACGGAAGGCCTACAGAGGCACCCAGACGGCCAGCATGCTCCTCCCTAAGGAAATAGCTGATGATCTCATTGGCAGGGGAAATATCCGAATAGGATGGGCAGTATGCCGCGTTCGTCAAAAAATTGACCCTAGAAGGTGCTTTAAGTGCCTGGACTTCGGCCATATAGCCTCTAGGTGCAGAAGCGGGCATGACGCAACTAAACAGTGTTTTAACTGCGGAAGCACAAGTCACACCTCAAAATGCTGCAAAAACAGTCCTGCGTGCATACTGTGTACGAGAAATGGAGTACAAAACGCGGCGCACAACACCCTTAGCAGGGCTTGCCCGTTGTTTGCGAAGGCAACAAGAGCTAACGGTAAACATTAAGTTACTCCAACTCAACCTCAACCATTGCAGAGCGGCCCAAGATCTCGCCACGCAAACTGTTCGAGACTTAGGAATTGATGTTGCACTCTTCTGCGAACCATATAGAGCAATGCCGGACAGAGTCTGGGTCGAAAACCAGGGGCATGGAATCCAAGGATATGGAGCTGTGGAAACCCACCTCAGCAACTTAGTGAGCGGAAGACAGCACAGGGCTATGTTAGAGCTAGATGTGGAGGCATATACTGGTACAGCTGCTACCTAGCCCTCAGCCTATCTGTCGATGAATTCGAACGTATAGTGGATGAAATTGCGACGGATTCTCGCAGTCATGCGCCAACAGTAATTGCGGGAGATTTCAATGCATGGGCAGTAGACTGGGGGAGCACCAGAACTAATGCTAGAGGGACAATCCTGCTTGATGCATTTGCATCCCTGAACGTTACGCTGCTTAACCAAGGAGGAAAGCAAACCTACTCGAAGGCCGGACGAGGTTCAATAATAGACCTAACGTTTGCTAGCTCTCACCTAGTACGAAGCACGACATGGGTAGTCTCGGACTTATACACCCACAGCGATCATCAAGCCATAGTGGCAAACATTGGCGGACAGCCAAGGCAACGGATACACCAGCCTGCGCACCTCGGATGGAGCGAGAAGGCTATTGATGCTGCATCTTTGCAGGCAATGCTGGAGGGCATCCATCTAACTGGAAATGCCGAGAGACAAGCGATTGGACTTGCAGAGGCTATGGAAAGAGCCTGCGATGCCGCGATGGTGCGCAAGAAGAGGGGCCCTGCCAGAAGGAAACCGGTTCACTGGTGGACCAGTGAAATCCAAAATATTCGGCAGGAGTGCAATCACTCGAGAAGGCAGTATCAACGCGTGATGAAGCGATCCCGGCAGAGGCCGTTAGACCAACAGTCCCAACTCCAAGTTGACATTCTGCAAGCTGCGTTCCAAACGCGCCGATCAGAACTCAAGAAGGCCATCAAATAAAGCAAGGCAAACTGCTGTAAAATATTGTGCGAAGAAGCGGAGGGACAACCTTTTGGACAAGCTTACAAGGTCGTCATGGGAAAGCTGGCAAGACGACCATCTCCCACATGTCCTACGCAGCTGCAAGCAATTGTTCATACTCTGTTTCCGGTCCACCCAGAGACAACAGACCAGACGATAGATACGGAGTTACCGCAAGACTGTACAACGAACGCAGAGGAAGTATTAACTGCGCTATCCCGCATTCATGCTGACAAAGCGCCTGGGCCAGATGGGATCCCAACAAAAGCTGTGAAAATTATCGTGGGAACACAGCCGGACGTTTTTGCTGACCTTTACAACCAGTGCATCAGGGAGGGAGTCTTTCCATCAAGATGGAAGCTTCAACGACTGGTTCTGCTCCCAAAAGGAGACAAGAATATGGAAGACCCCTCTGCGTACAGACCACTGTGCATGCTAGACGTCGTCGGTAAAATACTCGAGCGCATCCTATGCAACCGCCTAGAGGCGGAACTGCAAGAACGGCACGGCCTTTCAAACCGACAGTTTGGATTCAGAAAGCAGCGTAGTACGATGGACGCAATCTCAATGGTGGTGCACACAGCCCGCAGGGTCGCAGCTGGTAGAAGATGGCGTGGCGGCAGTAAGGAGTATTGCCTGGTTACGACGCTCGACGTAAAGAACGCATTTAACTCCGCCCGCTGGGAAAAGATCCTACAAGCACTCACTCGTCTTGGTATTTCTAATTATCTGGTGAAACTAATTGCCAGCTACTTCGAGAACCGTACACTGCTCTACGACACATTGGATGGGAGGAAAACATACGAAGTCACAGGCGGCGTGCCACAGGGCTCAGTTATAGGACCAATCTTGTGAAACGTGATGTATGATGGAGTCCTTAGGCTAGCTACGCCGATAGGCGTCAGCATTGTTGGCTTTGCAGATGACATCGCGATCGTCTCAGTAGCCAAGAAATTGGAGGATGTGCAGTATAAAACCAACGACGCTATAGTGCGAGTGACCGACTGGCTAGAGGACAACGGGCTGAGCCTGGCTCCCCATAAAACCGAAGCAGTTCTTATCAGCAGCAGGAAACGTGTGGAAACTGCCAGCATCACGGTCGGAGACCAGCGTATAACATCAAAGGAGGCTATAAAATACCTGGGGATTACGCTGGACCACAGGCTAAATTTTAAAAGCCACCTAGCGTACGTGGAGGAAAAGGCTATCAGAGCAACAAATGCCTTATCGGGAATTATGGCAAATATCGGTGGACCTCGACAGCGTAGCAGATGGCTGATCTGCAACGTAGTCAGGTCTATCATAATGTACGCAGCACCGATATGGGCCCCTGCAATGACAGTGCCGTCATACAGCCGAGGATGCAAAAGAGCATACAGGAGGTGTGCTCTTCGAGTTACCTGCAGCTTTCGGACTGTGTCGGAGGACGCGGCGCTAGTTCTAGCTGGAGTGGTACCACTAGACCTGTTAGCGATGGAAAGCAGAGAAGCAGATGAGCATCGACGAGAGAGGACGATGACGAAATGGCAAGCGAGGTGGAGTGCTACCACCAACGGCAGCTGGACAAGAAGACTGATTGCGGACTTAACGCCGTGGGTGGGTAGACAGCACGGACAAACTGACTTTTACCTATCACAGCTACTGACCGGACATGGATGCTTCAAATCCTATCTTTATAGATTTAAGCATGAGACAGATCCGTTTTGTACACACTGTACGCGGACCATAGAAGACGCAGAACATATATTCTTTGTCTGTCCGAGATTCGCTGCCGAACGGGAAGAGCTAAGCCTAGGTATTGGGAGGCCATTCACAGTCACTGACTTGATGGACATCCTACTTAGCTCGCAAAACAATTGGAATGCTATATGCACCATGGCTGCTGAGGTACTGAAATCCTTGCGTCGCGCTAAACGACAGCGCAATTCGACTTCAACCCCTAGATAGGAATCTAGTGGAGGCCTTCGTGCCATCTCCCCCTTGTGAAGTAATACTTAGCGGTAGTTCCGCAAGAGGGAAACGGAGAGTAGGGGTGGTTTTAGTGGGTGAGGAATTCCGAGTCCCACACTTTTTGGCTTTTAATGCTTTCCCCCTATACAAAAAAAAAAAAAAAAAAAAACGCAGCCAACACGCCTGCATACACACATACAAAAATGCCTATGACGTCTGCACTCACAGCCTGCACCTCCAACCAGGACTTTCGCATTTGCATCCTGCATTCCTGAGGTTTTGCTGATGGAATTTCTTCAAAAAATTGTGAAATTTCGACCGAGACGTACACATATGAGCACGATAACGGCGACACAAAGGCGCCAACATACATATGTGTGTACGTTCACACAAACGCAAACGGCGAACGCGCCAACTGCAACAGCTGCAACAACAAGATGATTTTCGAACGACAACGCGCAGTCCTCTGTACTACCACCAACCATTGGTGCACACCTTATTCACGACCCGCCCAACGCAGCAACCTGCACAACCTCAGTCCTACATCGGCGCCCAGTAGCAATCGCTGGCCCACTGCGTCACACCACGGACTTTATCGCACCAGCTTCATCATCTTGTGGCCAACAACTAGACTACGGATGAATGCTCGGATCTCGACAACGGCGGCACCCACTACAGCATAACCACATATGCTACCAACACGATCAGCGCATCCTTGCATCCAGTGAAGGATCAACAACAATTCGACGGGTTCGTCGTCGGGCGCATTGCCTGGCCAAACCTCGTTTAAATGCTTCTCATGGACCAAACAACGCGAGTCTCTGCATCGGGGTATGATACCCAGTACTACAGACTCGGCCACCTCACAACCAAGCCCACGACCAGAGGCACAACCAAGCCTTCAACCAGAAACACAACCAAGTCCTCGACCAGAGGCACAACCAAGCCCTCAACTAGAGGCACAACCAAGCCCTCAACCAGAGGCACAACGAGATGCAGCCTCCACCAGAGGAAACTACCGGCTTGACGAGAAGGAGCCTCATCTTGCTTGGGCGAACTTGCTTGTCGACGCCCAATCGAAGCAACGGCCTCTACGCGAGGTTACTCTCGACATAACTTCTACTCCAACGACTTGTCACAACAAGACACAGTTGTTCTGCGACAAATTTCAGCTCCTGTCAAGAAACCGTTGGAGCAACCCTGCCCTGACCCTTACAGATCTCACCGCTATCGTCGTCTACGGTAGAGCGTCGCCAGCACCAACGACAACACGTCAACGGTAGACATCGCCACCACCAACGACGACGTCAGCAGTAGAGGATCGCCCCAGACGACTTTCTGGGGAAAAAATTCGGCAAATATTAAAACACTTTGCTAAATCGTGACACAGTCACTGGAAGGGGAGTACTGTAACAGCCCTGGTCACACTATTAATCGTGATATCGCATCAGCAGCACGACAACGCGTGCACCATCCCTAACGCGCGCTTAAGATTTTCTGGCTGGCCCGCGCCTTGACTGGCGTGCATCGCGCCTTTCAACTCAACATAATTGATAGCATTTAAGTTATATTCAATAAAGTTAGTTACACCTATTAAACATAGTAGCTAAAGTCGTAAAGGCAAAGCGCCAACTATCGCTAAAAAAAAATGGAGAAAGTGAGGCAAAGGCTGGAAGCACAAATTATCTGCTAATTACTTCGATTATGCCTCTCTCTCAAGATGGCCACTTTCACCTCACTATGGTAAAAGATTCCCTCCATAACTTCAGCGTCATAGTCTTTCTATTCATTCTTGATTGTGCTCCAGACCAGTTGTGTGCGCGCTTAGGTTAGGTTGTGATGGCTGAGAGCGACGAGCCGCTCTCCCACTTAGGCCACTTTGGGCCCATTGCGATGCCATATTTATTCCCTATTAACCCTTTTTAATACTGAGGTGGGTCCTCGTTACTGAACCATTGTGTGGACAGAATAAATTTGAGTAGAGCTGGGATCTCTAGCCCGGATGTCTCCGAGAGGTTGAGTAGCAGAGGTTGACCAAGTGTCCTGAGTCTCCTTCTACTCAAGGCGGGGCAATGGCACAAAAGGTGTTGTACCGATTCCTCCTCTTCTTCGTGTCCGCAACTTCTGCAAAAGTCATGGTAAATGACGCCTAGGCGTGCTGCGTGTCTGCCAATAAGACAGTGACCTGTCAGAGTCCCCATCAGAAGTGATATGTGTTCTCTTCTGTGACGTAAAAGTGTGTTAGTACGTTTTTGGTCTAATGTTGGCCACGTAAGCCTCGCTACTGCACAGGAGGAAAGGTTTTTCCACCGATTCGTAGCGAGACTCAGTGTTTCAGCTTTTATGTGGAGCTTAAATGTCGCCATAGGCATACCTATCGTACTCCTCTCTGAAAGGAGCTCGATGGTGGTTCCTATTCTGGCCAGTTTGTCTGCAGACTCGTTACCTTCTATGTTGCGGTGTCCAGGTACCCATATAAGGTGTATACTAAAATGTCGTGCGATCTCGTTGAGAGATAGTCGACATTTAGTAAGTGTTTTAGCATTGTTTGTATGAGAGTCAAGTGCTTTGAGGGCGGCTTGACTGTCAGAGTATATGAATACATTTCCTTCCTTGACCGTGAGTGTGCTAAGGTAGGTGGCAGCTTCCTGGATGGCTACCACCTCTGCTTGGTACACACTACAGTGGTCAGGCAGGCGGAACGATAAGTTCAAATCTAGGTTGGGAGAGAAAACTCCCCCTCCTACTTTTTCGTCGAGCTTAGAACCATCAGTGTAGATGTTAATGGCGTTAGCTCTGCTGTGGGGCAGGTTGTCCCAATCGTTTCGGCTTGGGATATAGACGTCGTAAAATTTGTCAAACGTCGTTTGTGGTATACAGTAGTCTGTACTTAATGGTATACCCGTTTGGTCTTCGAGTATGGTAGCGTGTCCCGAATTGCCCCTGATCCAGGTATCGGATTCTCTTAGTCTTAAGGCTGTTGTGGTAGCCATTTGCTTAGCTACGAGGTCTAGTGGTAGAAGGTGAAGAATAGTATTTAGCGCTTCCGTTGGTGTCGTTCGGAGAGCGCCGCTAATACAAATTTCCGCACTTCTTTGTACTTTGTGAAGATTTTTCAGGGCTGATTGTTTCCCGAGTGCTGGCCACCATACTAGAGCTCCGTAGAGAAGTATGGGGCGTATTACGGCTGTGTAAAGCCAATGTACAATGGATGGGGAAAAACCCCATTTACGGCCAATGGCCTTTTTACAAGAAAAAAGAGCAATGGTTGCCTTTTTTATACGTTCATTTATGTTGTCATTCCAGAGCAGTTTCTTATCCAGAATGACACCCAAGTATTTGGCATTGTCACCAAATACGAGGCTTACTCCGTTGATTTTAGGCGGGATAAGATCAGGAATTTTGTACTTTCGGGTGAAAAGCACTAATTCCGTCTTGCCCGGGTTTACGCCCAAGCCACAAGATTTTGTCCACTGAGCAAGTGTTGTCAGTGCGGTCTGCATGAGGTCACACAGCGTTTGAGGAAACATTCCACATTTGAAGATGGCAATATCATCCGCGTAAGCCACCACCTCGTGTCCCTCCGCCTCCATTAGCCGCAGCAGTTGGTTAACTGTTACAACCCAGAGAAGCGGAGAGAGAACACCTCCTTGCGGAGTGCCTCTGTTTACACATCTGCGAGCAGTTGCACCGCCAAGTTGGGAGTACACCGTTCTGCTGGTTAGCAATTGTTCGATGAATCCCACCAGCGGCACATCTGCTCCCACATATGTCAAGGCAGAGGTGATGGCGTTAGGTTGGACGTTATTGAAGGCACCCTCAATGTCAAGAAATGCTACTAAAGAAAAGTCCCTTACTTCAAGTGATCTTTCAATCCTTGAGACCAGGGAGTGCAGGGCGGTTTCTGTAGACCTACCCTTGCTGTATGCATGTTGGGTGTGTGCTAGATGAGCAGGACTAATAGTTTGCCTCAGGTGTGCATCTATAAGTCTCTCGAGAGTTTTAAGAAGAAACGAGGATAGGCTGATTGGCCTATAATCGTTTGGTTTCACATGTGAAGCTTTGCCAGCTTTCGGTATGAATATTACTTTAGTTTCTCTCCACCTAGTGGGGATGTAGTTGACCTTGAGACAGCTTACATAGATTGTGTAAAGCCAGGTCATTGTGTACCCAATGGTTTGTTGTAGTTGGGCAGGATATATGTTATCGAGACCTGGCGACTTAAATGGTTCGAACGAATCGATAGCCCATTTAATTCTGGTCTCCGTGACAATGGTTTTGTCGTATTGCGTAGAAAGGTCGGTTGGCCTAACCTGAGGTATTAAGTTAAGGGAGCATTCAGGGAAGTGAGTGCTTAGCAGAAGATTTAGAGATTCTTCGCTCGAGTCGGTCCAGGTGCCGTCAGTTTTTTGTAAGAGTCCTGGCGAGGTTGGTGAGCTAGCCAGAATTTTTCTGAGCCGTGATGCATCAGAAGTAGATTCAATATTACTACAGTAATGAGTCCAGGAGGTGCGTTTTGCCCTCCTGGTAGCTTTCTTATAAGTAGCTAGCTTTTGTTTATATAACTCCCATGCGGTTGTTTGGTCATTATATTTGGCTACGTTAAATGTATGTCGACATTCCTTACGGAGCTTATCCAGCTCTGCAGACCACCAAGGTGGTTTAAAGGTGGATTTTATTTTTCTAGGGGGGGCAGGCCCTATTGAACGAGTCCGTATACGCGAGGGTAAGCGTATCGACAAGTTCATCTATCTGTTTCCCCGTACTTGGTGTGTATGGTGGGGATGGTCCAAGCTTTTTAGAGAGAAGTTTGTTGTGTACTTCCCAATTGGTCTTTTTTGGGTTCTGTATCCTTTTGGGTGAGGGACACTTATTTGTTAGTACGACCTCTATGTATCGATGATCAGAGAAGGAGTGCTCTGGGAGCACCTTCCATGATATCAATTGGTCATAGATGTCTTCGGAGATGAGGGTTATATCTAAAACCTCTCTTCTATTTTTGATAACAAAGGTGGGGTCATTCCCTTTATTGGCGACATGCAAGTCTGTCTGTAATAGGTAGTTGTACAGTGACTCACCGCGCTCATTTATATCTGAGCTGCCCCATTGTGTGTGGTGTGCGTTGGCATCGCCACCTAAAATAAGGCTTGTGTGTGTGTGACTGCAGCTTCCAGTTAGGTCCCGGAATATTTTTGGTGGTGGAGGGCTCTCAGTGTCGTGAGCCAGATAAAAGGAGGCCAGCCTGATTGTGGAACTCCCCAGTTCCAGGCTGACTGTAGTGATGTCACCATCACTAAATTGAGGAAGAAATAGTGTTTTAAAATGTATTTTGGTTAAAATACAAGTACGAATTTTTCCCTTACCCTTGGTATGGTAAAGGTTGTATTTGGGTGTCCGTAAGCCATTGATTCTGTCACCAGAAATCCATGGCTCTTGAACAAAAACAATATCTACTTCGCCTGAGGTTAGGCGAAGTAAAAGTTCAGCGGTTGCTGCTTTGGAGTGATGCAGGTTTATTTGTAGAACCCGCATCAAATAATAATATTTTTGACTAAAGCTTTATTTCTGGTTTTAGCCATTTGAACCTCCAGACACCCACTTTACACAAATCCCCATCATTTGCCTTTGCTTCCGTTTTGGGTGTAACGAAAAACAGAGCGAAACGGTAAGCACTCGAACTAAAGCGGGGTTCCGGCTGTAAAACGGCCAAAATCACAACTAAAATCTCTAGCTAAAAAGTGTCAGCACTAATTAATTGTCAGCGCGAACACTTTTAAAGTTTAGCGTACGCTTTTGTGGAGCGTAATGAAATGACGTGAAACGTAATGTGGAGCTTACGTCGTCAACCAAAACCACTGAATTTATATTTAAATAATAGCAGTGGCTAATGGCTAAAATGTAAATTATTCACAATGCAAATACTTGCGTGAAAACTCCTTGTGATGCTCTGCACGTCACTGTGCGGGTGGGAGGATCACTTAGTGGGTGGGCAACAGGTGCAGCACCTGACTTCTGGCGGCGGCTGCTGGCGGCAACCAATTGGTTTTGCAGATCGGCAACTCAATTCGACGGGGCACCCCGTTGAAACACAATTGTATGTCACTTGACAAAAACGCTTGACAACTTTTTGCTGTCTGCCGAACGATTTTAGAATATAAATTTTAATTAATACGCGGAGCGCCAAAACAAAAACAAACCGCACGATCAGTGTGACCCTGTGTGCGCGCTTAAAACTCCGACCTTTTTCATCCCTGGCCAAAGTTAAGATTTGTTAAAGCAAAAATATAAGTGTCGCGAGTGGTCTTTGCTAACAAAAGGGAGTTTTACCAGAGGAACCGAAGGAAAGGCATTTCCTTGGCGCTAGGCCTAGCAAAAAGGGTACGTTTTTTTTATCTTCAGTCGAAGCGGGTTCTGTCCCTTAAAAAAAGGCTCGATTTAACTTGGATTAATTTCCAGGTTTGGCGCCTTATACCACAAATTATAAATCTAGCCCTACGCTGAGCTGACTGAAGATTAGATTGGCGTTGGTTTTGGCTGCAGGCTAAAGGCGAAAGAAGTCATTAAATTGAAAATAAACCCCCCCTTCAGCCACCGCATTCGAAGCTGCTAAACGACCAGTCCCAAAATTCCACTCAAATTGGAGTGCTTTTGTTTTACGAGCGCGGCCCTGCTCAATCGTCTTCGTGGGAGGAGAATCAGTCTACGATCGAGTGTAGTGTGGCACACACTGGCATAGGCAAATTGCATTTCCTTTATCGTCGGGTCGGAAAATTATTTGAAAGTCCAAAAAAAAGGCGAAAGTTCGCAGAAATCCCCACCCCAGAAGAAGTCTAGCTTGAATCGGTCGCATATTGTAGTTGGCTGATTGTTAGACCGACTAAGGTTCAAAGTGCAAACGAAAAAACGGCGCCGGACAAAGTTGCCGGAGAAGAGGCAAAATTTTTTTTGCCAATGAATATAAATTCTAGGGCTTGAGATTTTTGTTAATTTGTAAAATGTCAGATTTTTTTAATAATAATAAATAATAAATAAATTTATTTAAATTTTTTCCTTGGCGCTGAATGACCATGGAAGGGAGGGCGTTCTACCTCATGAACATCTGAGGAGCCAGCTATTGTGTTTGTTTTGGTAAAGTCACATCCTTTCCTATCCTTTGCTACGTGTTAATGTGTTCTCTCCCGGTTTTGTGATAGCTTGTCAGAGCACGCGAATTTAAAAAAAATGTCTATGTAAAGGCCAACCACAGGGGAGAAGCAAGATCACCACCCCACTTGTCGACGAGCTAGAGCCGGAAAAATAACCGCGTGCGCTCTCTCCTATGCCGACCATCAGCCTGGATCTTAACTCGTAACCCGTTACAGTTATAATAATATAATAGCATATTATTTTATGGCGCCCAACTGTGTGGCCAACATTAATTTTGTGACTCACACACACACACAAACCACTAGCTTACAAACAATTATTTTCTTTTCCTATCCTCAAGTAGCAATATTGGGTTAAAGATTTTGTAGTTTAGCTACTCTTGTAGTCTTTCAACCACGGTTGGTTTTGCGACTGTAGGATACACTCATCCTGGAGTTTTTTTGTTCTCTTAATCGGTCGCATAGGATATGCAGGCGTTCTAGTTACTAGTAATAGATCACCTGGCCACGGCTGATGATGGAACAGGACAATTCCCAATTCTACTCTACATTTCTATATTTTTCTTTGGGCCTCCAAAATTGCCGGTCAGGCGCATAGGATTAGCAGGTAAAAATGTTATAATTAATGTATTGCCTGACCACTCCTGACAGGCAGTAGAAAAGTCTCAAAAATAATAGTGTAAATAATTTATACATTCATTCGCTTCGGAATAGCGGTGAGATTTTCTTTTAGTAGAATTCCACTAACCACGTCTGAAGGTATAAAAGCTCTAGTTCTTGTCTTGAAGAAAAAAAAAAAAAAAAAAGTTTCAATTATTTGTGAGCTGATCGGAAAGACAAACGGATTTGATTTTGTTTATCACCCTTTGGCCACAGCTCACAGGTATTGTTGTGGTGGGACAATAAGAGAGGAGTGATAGGGGTTGCGTAGATCAGCCGTTCACTCACTCATCGTCCCACACAGCAGTCAAGTTTTTTTTCTTCTTTCTCTTGATGTACCAAAACAGACCACAAATTAGCTGATAAGGGATTTCTGCAGGGAGCATTGACTAAGCAAGAGATCAAAGTATGTTTATGATTGTATTAATCTTTGTCGATTTACCGTTTATTATTTTTGCTATTTATTTTTATTTATTACCCCGTTTATATCACATACAAAAATTAGTTTGAGTGATTCTGTTCGGCTCGTTTCTGTAGTCATTTGGTTTGAGTTGTTGTTATGTGTTCACCCATATGTACAACAATATTTAGATACAATGCATCTAAATGTAAAATTGGCTTTACAGTCTCAAGGGGCCAAGCCAAGCTTCTCTCAGTCTCTTGGCGTGTATGCTTATAATTGTTCGGCAGCAGAACAACAGAATCCTGAGACTCTTCGACAGGCTCGTCCTCAACACTTGCTTCAGTTAATACTTCCTCAGAATCCTTAGGCTCTTCAACGGTTCTCAACAGGGGCTTCTATTGGTCAAAGATCAGTCCTGTTCCCGTTTGTGAGTATTAATAAATCATGCGTAATCGACTTTATTAAATGTCCAGGCGAAAGGGTTACAAAACACGATTTTGGTATTCGGAATTTGACTTAAGATTCCGAGCTCTCTTTCTTCGACTGTTTTGATAACGTTTTAACCGTATTTTTCCAACGTTTCTTGAAAATTGTACTAACTTTGATCCATCAAATTGGAAATGAGAATGACCTGAATTAAAATTAATCACGCCTGTTGTCGATTCCGAATTAGATTGATCGGAATTGGAAAGAGTTATGATTTCTAAAATCGACATGGAGAACAGGCTTGAAGTTCTTTGAATCACATACCATAAAACCATGCAATCGTTAAACTCATAACTCAGACTCATAACTTCAAGCAATCGAAAATTTTCCTGCTCGAGATTTAACTCTGTTTGATAAAGCGGATCATTTTACAGGGTTGCCCATATTCGACGGACCCATCTGGCAACGCCATAACTTTTGACAGAGATGTCAGATCGCTTAATGACATACCGCGTTTGAAGCATCAGTCCAAGCAGATTTTTACCATGGAACAATACACGCCACGCGAGCGCTCTGAAATAGTTGAAATTTACATTCAACAGAACAAGTCAATTGTGAAAACTCAACGTGCTTTTAAAAAATTAAAAAATGTGAAAAGTGCGCCTTCTAAGAACACCATTAAGCGTTTATACGAAAAATTTTCGACTGGTGAGGCTCTTTCTAATCCGAAGAGGCCAAATAAAAGTCGACCAAGGCGATCGGCCGAGAATATCGCTGCCGTACGAGCCAGTGTTGAGAGGTCCCCAAGAACATCCCAAAAACGCCGTTCTCAGCAGTTGGACATGGCTCGGTCCACTTTACAACGGATTATTCGCGTTGATTTGCATTTGTTCCCGTACAAAATTCAATTGACGCAAAGATTGCTGCCTGCGGACAAGCCTCGTCGATTGGAATGTGCCCAAAGAGTCATCGAAATGGCCGAAGATGACGAGCAATTTTGGAACAAAACTATCATGTCCGATGAAGCCCATTTCTCATTGAATGGGACCGTATATAAGCAAAATTGCCGTATTTACGCCACTGAAAATCCTGAGGAGATTCAAGAAGTGCCTCTTCATGACGAAAAAGTCACAGTTTGGTGCGACGTTAGTGCGAAAACGGTCATTGGGCCGTTTTTCTTCCAAAATGAAAATGGCCATGCTGTTACCATCAACCACGAGCGTTATCGCGACATGATGACCAATTTTGTGATGCCAATTATTCGTCGAAAGCGTATGAGGCAGTTCTGGTTTCAACAAGACGGCGCTCCACCGCACACAAGTCGCATAACAATCGATTTTCTGAAGAAATTGTTTCCGGGCCGTTTGATGTCGAAAAGTGGTGATTTGGACTGGCCACCGCGTTCGCCCGATTTGACGCCGCCTGACTTCTTCTTGTGGGGATATTTGAAGTCAAAGGTTTACGTTAACAAGCCAAGGACCGTAGAAGAGCTCAAGGACAACATTCGTGAAGAAATAGCCGCTATTCCGGCCGAAATGTTGGCGAAATCGATGGAAAATGCTGCAAAAAGGGCACAATACGCCATCAACGCCAGAGGCGGCCATTTGAGAGATATCATATTCAAAAATTGATGTAAACAAATCTAGTTGGAACATATTAAATGATTAAGATTGCCAACCGCCAAATTTTTATTTTTTTCTTTGATTTAAAAAAAAAAAAAATGGGTCCGTCGAATATGGGCAACCCTGTATTAAGCACAAGCCGTCTTTTTAGATTTTCAGATAAGAAAATGAAAGAGATTTCCAATACACTACTTAAAATGTTGCATACTGCATAATGTTGTTGATCCAAAAATTGATTATTATATTCGGCTTTTAACTTCCAATTTCCATCCATCCTAATTCGACTTTCTGATTGGTGAAATTTTTCAACCAATTTTTGTAACCCTTTTTGGGAATTCAGAGCTTTTAATAATTGCGATCAGAAGCACAAAACAAATTGATACATAAGCAAGATTTTAAGATTGGCAGTTTTCAATGCAAAGAGAGATAAGAGCTGCCTTCCTGTAAACCATTATTTTGTGTTTTCTGTGACCATTTTAGATTGTTTTTGTAGACTCAGCAAGTTACAGAGCTTGTTGAGGAAGCCCAATCAGATGATGTCACGGAGTTCTCCGAGGTCGAGGAAGTGGAGAAGATTGGGGCTGTGGCATTAATTTTCTGGAATTGTCGGAAGGGGCATCGTTAACATGGTTGTGAGTCTAAACGTAGAATATTTTGTTACGGATGTGGAGCTCAAAACGCATATAAACCTGCTTGTGGCAAATGTTAAAAAAACTCGAAGCTGAACACACAGCTTCGGCAGCCCCAGTGTGTTCAACGCAACAAGTCGACGAATGTTGCCGAAATCCAATCAAAAACAAAAATTAAACCTCCCAGACGTGCCAAATTGGGTGGAAGTGGAACTTTTCGAAATGTGGCCACAAAAATTCGATTCTTTCCCAAATGTGTCAAATTCTAAGGGTTTAGTTCATAGAAAATCGTATACTCGCAGTGGAAAACGTATGAGGGCTTACTGGAGAGCAGCCAAAACTATAAATGCCATTCGACAAAATAACAACGATAAACGAACTTACGCCGAAGTTCGACTACTAGACCGTGTTGTACTTGGTCTAATGGACACTGGAGCGGCTATGAGTTGTGTCGGTGGTCAGCTAGCCAAACATATTATTCAGGAGAGAATGCCTTTCAAAAGAAAAGGGATTAGTGCGTGTACAGCAGACGGAAGTAAGCAAGAAATTGTGGGACGATTTAAAACCCCACTGAAATATCAAAACCAGATCAAGGAGCTCGATTTGCACATCATTCCTTCCCTCAGTCAAGACCTTTATCTTGGGATCGATTTTTGGTCAGCTTTTAATTTGCTGCCACCAACTTTCCAAATTGCAGAATTATCCTCTGACTCGCATGATCTGTCTCCATCCCAACGAGAAAATCTGCAGAAGGTAATTGATCAGTTTCCGTCTTTTACAATTTCCGGACTTGGAAAGCCATCACTGCTAATGCACGAAATCGATGTTGGTAACGCCAAACCGATTAAACAGCTGTATTTTCCTATATCTCCAGCACTCGAAAAGCTTTTATACGCAGAAGTGGACCGAATGCTTAAGTTAGGAGTTATAGAAGAGTCGGATAGTGCATGGTCATCCCCAGTAGTATTAGTCCAAAAACCTGGAAAAATCCGCCTCTGTTTAGACAGTAGAAAAGTAAATGCTGAGACTCGAAAGGATGCTTATCCTCTTCCGCAAATTGATGGAATTTTGTGTCGACTGCCGAATGCCAGGTACATTTCGAGCTTGGACTTAAAAGATGCCTATTGGCAAATCCCTTTAGATCCGTCGTCGCGGGATAAAACCGCCTTTACTATACCCGGCCGGCCTCTCTATCAATATAAGGTCATGCCGTTTGGTCTAACCAATGCTTCTGCCACAATGACCCGGTTGATGGATAGAGTTATTCCCGCTGCTCTTAGAAACGAAGTGTTCGTTTATCTAGATGATCTGTTGATTGTCTCCGACAGCTTCGAATCTCATCTAAAGGTATTGAGTCAAGTAGCAGGCCACATAAGATCAGCTGGATTAACGCTTAATGTGGAGAAGAGCAAATTTTGCATGCGTCATGTCAAATATTTGGGACACATTGTGGGGGAGGGTGTGATCCGTACAGATCCAGAGAAGATCTCAGCAATGACAAATTTACCATTACCTAAAACCTTAAAGGCACTTAGGAGTTTTCTCGGAATGGCTGGGTGGTACAGGAAGTTTATAAGTAATTTTGCTGCAATCTCTGCTCCACTCACTGATTTGTTGAAACCACGACCAAAATTCGTCATGACTCCTGAAGGTGAACAAGCTTTCGAAAATCTTAAATTGATGCTTTGCTCCGCACCAGTGCTTCGCAGTCCCGAATTCGATAAGCCGTTTTATATACACTGCGACGCTAGTAAAACGGGTGTTTGGGGCGTATTGGTACAAGAGACTGAAAATGGAGATGAGTATCCCATAGCGTTTGTGTCCAAGAAGCTTTACAAGGCACAAAAAAATTATTCGGTGACGAAACAGGAATGTCTGGCAGCATTAGTGTGCATTAAACGTTTACGTGCTTACGTGGAGGGACATGAATTTACTGTAATTACAGATCATGCTTCTCTAAAATGGCTAATGTCTCAGCCAGATCTGCATTCTCGACTCGCTCGGTGGGCATTAAAGCTCCAAGGATTCCGTTTTAAGATTGAGCATCGCAGTGGCAAGCTCAACGTGGTTCCTGATGCGTTGTCGAGGGTAAATGAGCATGAAATAGCTGCTTTAGATGCTAGTCACGGATTATTAGTCGACTTGGAATCTTCACATTTTAGCAGCTAAACGATATATTCGCTTGGAAATTATGGATTCCCAAAGATTTGGTTCCGGACGTGTTAAGGAATGCGCATGATAATCCGTTAGCTTCCCACGGTGGCATACACAAGACCTTGGAAAGGATCCGTAGATACTATTATTGGCCTGGCCTAGTAACCGACGTTAAAACATATTTGGCAGCTTGTGAAACCTGCAAAGCTCCCAACGTTGTTATGAGACCGCCGATTGGACAGCCACCGGACTCCCAAAGGTTTTTCCAAAGACTTTATATAGATTTTCTGGGTCCGTATCCGCGCTCCCGTAGTGGCCATATTGGCATCTTTATCGTCTTGGATCACTATTCGAAGTTTGTGTACCTTAAAGCGGTAAAAAAGTTATCTGCAGATGTGGTCATAAAGTACTTGCAAGACGATCTGTTTCACACATTTGGAGTTCCCGAAACAATTGTCTCGGACAATGGTTCACAGTTTAGGGCAGATGCATTTCAAAAGTTGCTTCGTCAGTACCAAATTTCCCATACTCTGACAGCAGTGTATTCGCCTCAAGCTAATGCATCAGAGCGGGTAAATCGCTCAATCATCGCTGCAATTCGATCGTATATTAGATCGGACCAAAAAGACTGGGATGAAAACTTAAGTAGTATTTGTTGTGCATTAAGGTCGGCTATCCACTCTGGCATCGGCACCACTCCCTATTATATGGTGTTTGGTCAACACTCTGGGTCGACCTATAAACTGCTGAGGGCCTTGAGATTGTTAGAAGATAAATCAGTGGTATTTAATCGAGAAGATTCTCTTGAGTTAATTCGTAGCAAGGCTTGTGAAGTGATGAAAAAGCCGAACGAGAAAAATGAGCGTATTTACAACACTCGCTCCAGAGAGGTTTCGTTTAATGTAGGCCAAGAAGTTTTCAGAAGGAACTTTAAACAAATTAATTTTTTGGCTGGTTTTAATTTTTATTACCTCCTGCCTTTTCCCCCCACACATATAAAAAAAAACTGGGAATTGAATCTTCGAATTGGAGGATCTCCAAGTCGATTAGTTGGTCGCTATCATGCGAAAGATTTGAGACAATAATTGATACAAGCTTAGTTGTATCAGACTTGTGTTCCTGAGCCCCAAGTCTGATTTTAATGGGGGGCAATTTGTAACGCTTGTCTTCGAAATTCTGTTATTGACCGTTAGAATTTTATTTGAATCTTTGTTTAGAATGTCGTAAAGACAAAGCGCCATCTATCGCTAAAAAAATGGAGAAAGTGAGGCAAAGGCAGGAAGCACAAATTATCTGCTAATTACTTCGATTATGCCTCTCTCTCAAGATGGCCACTTTTACCTCACTATGGTAAAAGGTTCCCTCCATAACTTCAGCGTCATAGTCTTTCTATTCCTTCTTGATTGTGCTCCAGACCAGTTGTGTGCGCGCTTAAAACTCCGAACTTTTTCATCCTTGGCCAAAGTTAAGATTTGTTAAAGCAAAAATATAAGTGTCGCGAGTGGTCTTTGCTAACAAAAGGGAGTTTTACCAGAGGAACCGAAGGAAAGGCATTTCCTTGGCGCTAGGCCTAGCAAAAAGGGTACGTTTTTTTTATCCTTAGTTGAAGCGGGTTCTATCCCTTAAAAAAGGCTCGATTTAACTTGGATTAATTTCCAGGTTTGGCGCCTTATACCACATATATAATTATATAATCTAGCCCTACGCTGAGCTGAATGAAGCTTAGATTGGCGTTGGTTTTGGCTGCAGGCTAAAGGCGAAAGAAGTCATTAAATTGAAAATAAACCCCCCCTTCAGCCACCGCATTCGAAGCTGCTAAACGACCAGTCCCAAAATTCCATGAAAGCGGCCCTGCTCAATCGTCTTCGTGGGAAGAGAATCAGTCTACGATCGAGTGTAGTGTGTCACACACTGGCATAGGCAAATTGCATTTCCTTTATCGTCGGATCGGAAAATTATTTGAAAGTCCAGCAAAAAGGCGAAAGTTCACGGAAATCCCCACCCCAGAAAAAGTCTAGCTTGAATCGGTCGCATATTGTAGTTGGCTGATTGTTAGACCGACTAAGGTTCAAAGTGCAAACGAAAAAACGGCGCCGGACAAAGTTGCCGGAGAAAAGGCAAAATTTTTTTTTGCCAATGAATATAAATTCTAGGGCTTGAGATTTTTGTTAATTTGTTAATTGTCAGATTTTTTTTTGCCTCAGGAGGACGAACAAAAATTAATGGCCGTTGCGTAAAATCATTTTTTTTTTTTTCCTTTTTTTTGCTAAGCCTGCAGAAAGCAGGGTTGAAAACGAGTGAGAGGAGAAAGAGTTTTTTTTATTGAGTGAAGTTCGCGCTTTCGGTTGCTTTGGCGAACAAAAAGAATGGCAAAAGAACAATAAGCCATAAAGTTTTTTTTATTTAAATAATTTTCTTTTTTCTGGCAATAAGTTGAACAGCGGTCCCAACATCGGAGAAAGTACTTTCGGCGATGGACAACAAGACTAAGTAAGTGATCGATCAACAAATAAATTCTTAAAGCGTAATATATATATATAATTATTTCTATTGTTTCTTCTCACACGCTTCGCCTAGTTTGGCTCAAAATTCAGCGGAGGCATCAACCACTGGTTGAGTGCTTTTGTATATCTTTTATTAGCGAGCCATTTTCTTTTGATTTGTTTAATGCCTGTTAATAATATTGTCCCAAATTAATTTATATATCTTTTAATAATTATTTTTATTGCCAACCCCATATAATATTTTAATTTTTCCTTTAGCTCTTAATTTCCATGTTTGTTTATTCTAAATTTTAAATAGTCGTGCCATTTCATTCTTTTATGTTAGTTTTTTTATTAGCCATGTCCAATTTTTCAACCAGATTTAATTTCTACTTTTAAATAAAACCCTTTATAATGTTTTAAACACCAATTTTTTGATCTCTGCTAGCATGCTGCCCCTGTAGGTCTCTTTAATTTCAAGGGGTAATTCGAAAAATAATTTTATTTAAATTTTTCCTTGACGCTGAACGACCATGGAAGGGAGGGCGTTCTACCTCATGAACATCTGAGGAGCCAGCTATTGTGTTTGTTTTGGTAAAGTCACATCCTGTCCTATCCTTTGCTACGTGTTATTGTGTTCTCTCCCGGTTTTGTAATAGCTTGTCAGAGCACGCGAATTTAAAAAAAATGTCTATGTAAAGGTCAACCATAGGGGAGAAGCAAGATCACCACCCCACTTGTCGACGAGCTAGAGCCGGAAAAATAATCGCGTGCGCTCTCTCCTATGCCGACCATCAGCCTGGATCTTAACTCGTAACCCGTTACACAACAACCAATCATCATCGTACTTCTCAGCTACCAAAAATGCGTTTGCCAAAGTTTACCGGAAAGCATGCATATTTTCAAAACTTCATTGGTCTTTTTAAAAGTTTGGTCGACAATGATGCTTCCTTATCCAATATCGAAAAACTCAATCATTTAGTTTCTTGCTTAGCTGATGAGGCATTGGGAACAGTAAAGGCATCCCAATGACAGATCTTAATTATGAAAAGGCCTTGTCCAGTTTAAAAAATGTGTATGATACAAGTGCCTAATATTTTTTGATACCGTTTCGCAACTCTTTGAAATTCCACACATGTCAAAACCTTCGGCATCAAGTCTTAGGTGTCTGATCGACACAGTAGCAGCTCTTTATTCATCATTGCAATTTATGTTGATTCATATAGCAATGTCAAGAGTAGATCATTCGTTAAATTCTAAGTTTGAAGAGCAACTTGACTATAACGAATTGCCATCTTGGGCTGAGTGTGCAAACAAGTTGAATCGACGATATCAGCAGTTGGCTGCTGAAGAATCAACCAAGAGCAAAGGGAAGGCAAGGCCAGAAGTGAATAAGGGACACATAAAGTCCTCATTTATTTGCTCTAAGAGTAATGCAACTATTGTTCAAATGGGGAGCATTTTATCGCAAATTGTCAATCGTTTGGCGCTCTGGCAGTAAGTCAACGATTCGATTTTATTAAACAACATCGTCTATGCACCAATTGTTTAAAACAAGGGCATTCAGTGGTTAAGTGTAATGCTCAAAAATGTCGTGTATGCTCAAAACGACACCATTTTCTATTGCATAGATACGAAGCCGAAAATACAACTGCACAAACGATGGTAACCTCCGCAACTAGCGAACAGCAACAAGCTTATGTTAGCCATGTTTTGACTTCTGATCAAGTGATATTAGCTACTGCTTTAGTAATGATAAAGGATAGATTCGGCCAGCTGCAAAGTGCACGAGCGCTTTTAGATTCTGGCTCTCAGATCAATTTTATGACAGAGGACTTGGCACAACGTTTACGATTACGTGAAGATGCTTCATTAAAAATCGTAACCAGGGTTCGGAATTGCTCGCGAGCGAGCCTAGCGCTCGCTCTTTTTTTGGCTCTCGCTCAGAGCCGAGAGCTGCTGTTCGGGAGCCGGGAGCACTGAGCAGCTCTCAGCTCACTACACTCGGCTCCCGGCTCCCGAGCTGAGAGCCACAGCTCGGGAGCCGAGAGCTATCATTTGGCTCTCGGCTCGTGAGCCAGAACACTCGGCTCTGAGCTGTGAGCCACAGCTCGTGAGCTGGGAGCCATCAACCGGCTCTCGGCTCGTGAGCCCCAGCACTCTGTTCTACGCTGGGAGCCACAGACTGTGTGGTCGACTTTTACAATCGCGAAATAATACCAAAGAGGATTAAAAATAGTAAAAAATGAAGAACATTAACACCAATCAAGTGAAAAATCCTGGAAGGATCATGCATGAGCGCAATTTGAAGCTAACGGATCTCCATGGTAGTAAGATCGCTAATTACTTAAGAAACCGCTTTTCGAGTTTACAAATGACCACACATAATAACATTGCCATCAATTTGACAATACTGAACCGCGATAGATACCATGGAAGACCAATGCTAAAGAATATGGTCAAGATCATAAGAATCGCTTTAAACCACTTTCCATTACCGACAAATCATTAAATCGCGCAAAAATACCAAAGAGGATCAAAAATAGTAACAATTCCAAAAAAATTGTACTCCCTATCAAGTGAAAAATGCTAGGATCAATGCATGAGCGCCATTCGCAACTAACGGATCTCCATGGTAACAAAACCGCTAATTACTTAAGCAACTGCTTTTCGAGTATGCAATTGACCACACATAATAATATTGCCATGAATTTGACAATACTGAACCGCGATAAACACCATTGAAGACCAGTGCTAAAGAATATGGCCAAGGTCATAAGAATCGTTTCAAACAACTTTCCGTTACTGACAAGTCATTCAATCGCGAAAAAATACCAAAGAGGATCAAAAATAGTAACAATTCCAAACAAATTGTACTCCCTATCAAGTGAAAAATGCTAGGATCAATGCATGAGAGCCATTCGCAGCTAATGGTTCTCCATGGTAATAAGACCGCTAATTACTAACGAAACTGCTTTCCAATACCACAAATTATAATAAAATAGTAATGATAATATTAATTCTTGACCAGCGTCAATAGACAAGTCGATATAGCCATGTTTGTTTTGCATTACAGTTCAAGACATATTGCGTTTTTATTCTTTAGCATTGATCTTCCATGGCGATTGTCGCGGTTCAGTATTGTCATAAACAGGGCAACGTAGTTCTGTGTTGACATTGAAAAGCAGTTTCTTAAGTAATTAGCGGTTTTTTTTACCATGGAGATCCCTTCGCTGTGAATGGCGCTCATGTATTGATCCTGGCACTTTCCACTGGTTTGAAGTACATTTTGCTTGGCATAGATACTATTTTTGATCCTCTTTGGTATTTTTTCGCGATCGAATGACTTGTCAGTAACGGAAAGTGGTTTGAAACGATTCTTATGACCTTGGCCATATTCTTTAGCACTGGTTTTCCATGGTGTTTATCGCGGTTCAGTATTGTCAAATTCATGGCAATATTATTATGTGTGGTCAATTGCATACTCGAAAAGCAGTTTCTTAAGTAATTAGCGGTTTTGTTACCATGGAGATCCGTTAGTTGCGAATGGCGCTCATGCATTGATCCTAGCATTTTTCACTTGATAGGGAGTACAATTTGTTTGGAATTGTTACTATTTTGGATCCTCTTTGGTATTTTTGCGCGATTTAATGATTTGTCGTTAATGGAAAGTGGTTTAAAGCGATTCTTATGATCTTGACCATATTCTTTAGCATTGGTCTTCCATGGTATCTATCGCGGTTCAGTATTGTCAAATTGATGGCAATGTTATTATGTGTGGTCATTTGTAAACTCGAAAAGCAGTTTCTTAAGTATTTAGCGGTCTTATTACCATGCAGATCCGTTAGCTGTAAATTGCGCTCATCCATTGATCCTTCCAGGATTTTTCACTTGATTGGTGTTAACGTTCTTCATTTTTTACTATTTTTAATCCTCTTTGGTATTATTTCGCGAGTGTAAAAGTCGACAGTCACGGTAAGTGGGTTAGAATAACTCGCGAACCACACAGTCTGTGGCTCCCGGCGTAGAACAGAGAGCTGGGGCTCACGAGCCGAGAGCGGATCACGTGCTGTGGCTCACGAGCCGAGAGCCGGTTGATGGCTCCCAGCTCACGAGCCGAGAGCCAGTTGATGGCTCCCAGCTCACGAGCTGTGGCTCACAGCTCAGAGCCTAGTGTTGTGGCTCACGAGCCGAGAGCTGAATGATAGCTCTCGGCTCCCGAGCTGTGGCTCTCAGCTCGGGAGCCGGGAGCCGAGTGTAGTGAGCTGAGAGCGAGAGCTGGCTCCCGAGAGCTGTGAGCAAAGAGCAATTCCGAACCCTGATCGTAACTATTGGAGAAAGTACCTCTGTCATCAAACATAAAGTTCATACGTCTGTTCACTCCAGAATAAATGCTCACACGTTTGCTTCTGATTTCTGGGTTTTGAGTTCGATTTCTTCATACCAACCAGATCAGATGGTCAATTCGTCACACTGGAATATATCCACAAATATAAAGTTGGCCGACCCTCGCTTTCATAAGCCGGCTAAAGTGGTGTGGCGGCTTACTATTTAATATTTAATAGCATTTAGTATTGTAAGCATGCATTGTATTAGCGAAATTAATCGTATATTAACCACCACTAAGAAAGTAAGAAACACATCACTACGTACGAAGAAGCGGATACGAGTGGATGAACGAAACACGCTCAAAAACATATTAATATTCTTCTTACATTTAATTACTCTACTGTCATTTCACACCGAGTAGCCAAATTGGTGACCCGCCGACGAGAGATCATTCGTATCATCAACCGCGGCCGACCAAAAAATGTCTCTTACACCAGGCGCCAAAGCGTCGGGCGCCATCTTGCCGCAGAACGAAAATTCGGGAACGCCTGCAGCTAATGGCAACGAAACGCACATTAACCGCGTATCTGTTAAGGAGCCGCCATTTGGGCCAGATCACATTATGAAATATGGCTGGCACAAGTGGAAGCACAATTCATATTGGCTGGCATAACATCTGATAGCACCAAATTCAACACGATCCTTGCTTCTATCGATTCACCGGTACTAGTCGAAGTCTCAGACGCAATCCTCAATCAGCCAGAAACGGGCAAGTACGAACACTTAAAAGCCTGCATTTTGGAACGCTATTGCGAAAGTGAACAAAAGAAAACACAAAAGCTTCTTTCAGAAATTGATTTGGGTGACAAGCGGCCCACGCAACTTCTCAACGAGTTAAGTTCGATTGCAAAAAACAAGGTTACTGACGATTTTTTGAAATCCTTGTGGCTACAAAGACTCCCATCACAAGTGAGAGCTATCTTGCAAGCCTCAGACGTAGTATTGTCGGAACTAGGTGAACTTGCTGACAAAATAATGGAAGTCGGCGAATATCACAACGTGTGCACAATCGACTGAGGCAAACCCAAATCTAATCAACTCACGGCAGCAGACCTGGAGCAGTGACTCGATCGCATCGAACAACAGATCAACGACCTCTTCACAAACAATAACAAGAGGCGCTCCCGTTCCCAGTCAGATAGGCGAGGACGAAATTCTGCAACATCAACAGCAGAGCAAGAACAGTCATTGTGCTGGTACCATGCCAAGTTTGGAAATAATGCTCGTAAGTGTCGCGAGCCATGCACATTTGCTTCCAAACAAACAAAATACTAGCCGTGTCTTCAAATCTCGCGTGCAAATCTGAGGACGCTAACAATATCATCGCCCGCCTTATGATTAACGACCAGCAGTCTAAAACCAAATTTTTAATCGACACTGGAGCAGACATATCTGTCTTGCCCGCATCCAAACATGCCAAAAACGCACGCAACCTATCACTATTATTTGCTGCCAATGGATCGACAATGCGAACATATGGGGAAAACCACATTTCTTTATCCCTTGGCCTACGCCGAAATTTTCAATGGACGTTCGTGATAGCCGAAGTGAACTGAGCTATTATTGGCTCCGACACTCTCCAACATTTTGATCTGCTGGTGGACACCAAACGCAAGCAACACTTCAATCAGTAAAGTGTGGCCCTGCACAGCATAACATCTCGCAAATCACAGCGTACAACACAAGCAGTCAATACGCACAGCTGCTTCATGAGTACAGAGATTTGGCAACGATTAATTCTAACAAACAATTGAGTCTTTCAAAGGTAACGCACCACATTGTTACGAACGGGCCACCCACACATGCACGCACTCGCCGTTTGTCAAGTGAAAAATTACATGCAACAAAAAAGGGTTCGAATATCTTATGCCAAAAGGTATTTGTCGACCATCCAAAAGAAACTGGTCCAGTCCTCTCCATATGGTCAAAAAAACGAATAGCGAATGGCGACCATGCGGCGATTATCGCTCTTTAAACGAGATCACGATCCCCGATAGATATTCGACACCATACATACACGATGTCACGAGTAAAAAAGATTTTTTCAAAAATAGATTTGCAAAGAGCATATCATCAAATTCCCGTGGAGCAGCGCGATATTCCGAAAACAGCTATAATAACTCCATTCGGCCTCTTCGAATTTTTGTACTTGACTTTCGGCCTGAGGAACGCAGCGCAAACGTTCCAGCGGTATATAAATGACGTCATCAGCGGCCTTGACTTTGCATTTGCGTATATAGATGATATCCTGATCGCATCCACATCAGATGCTCAACATAATCAGCACTTGCGTATTGTTTTCGACCGCCTCCGTAGAGCTCAGCAAACTGTAAACTTTGACAAATGTCAGTTCGGCACAAACGAACTTGTATTTCTTGGCCACAACGTTAGCTCAAGCGGGCTTAAGCCATCCGAAGAAAAAAATTCGAAACTTCAATAAGCCGCTTCTGGCTAAAGACTTAAAAAAGTTCCTTGGTATGATAAACTTTTATCGTCCTTTTATACCAAAAGCTACATGCAATCAGCAGACGTTACAACTTTTGGTACTCGGGAACAAGAAAAACGATAATTCGATCATCGAGTGGTCTTCCGAAGCAGAACGTGCTTTTGACGGTTGCAAGAACGATCTTGCCAATGACGCTCACAACAGGTCTTCATCAAATTGACAACGAGCAAGTCCAACCACTGGGTTTTTTCTCAAAAAAGTTTACGCCAACCCAACAAAAGTATTGCACATACGACAGAGAGCTTACAGTCGTGTATCAAGCCATTTTGCACTTTAAGTACGCACTTGAGGGCAGAAATTTTAGGATATTTACCGACCACAAGCCTCTTATCTTCGCCTTCAAGCAAAATAGCGAAAAAGCATCTCCACGTCGAGCCAGACAATTAGATCTTATCAGTTAATTCAGCACTGATATTCATCACCTGCCTGGTTCAGAGAACAAAACTGCTGATTTGCTGTCACGGATTAACGCAATTCAAACTAGCACAATGAACTTCGAGGAAATGGCAGCCCAGCAAACGGAAGATGAAAAACTTCAGTCTCTTTTACGGTCAGATCATCAACAGTCCATCGTACTAACGCAATTTACCATTCCAGGATCAAATAAGCAGTTGTACTGCGATTCACTGAACAACAAGATTCGCCCATACGTCCCAAAATTGATGCGCACACTCGTTGTACAAAATCTGCATTCTCTGTGCCATCCAGGGATTAGGGCAACCAGAAAACTAGTAACCAGCCATTACGTATGGCCATCCATAGAAAAAGATGTCGCTTTCATTGTTCGCACCTGCATTCCCTGCCGGAAAGCCAAGGTTCAGCGCCATACCAAATCACCCTTGGGCCACTACGCAACAGTCGACACACGTTTCCAGCATATAAACATAGACATAGTTGGCCCATTGCCTACCTCAAATGAATTTAAATACTGTTTGACCTGCATCGATCGTTTTACCAGATGGCCTGTCGCGAGTCCTTTGGCCGACATAACCGCACAAACGTTAGCGAAGGCTCTAGTTTCTGGCTGGTTTTCAACTTATGGAATCCCTTTACGAATAACATCGGATTTAGGACGACAATTTGAATCTACTTTATTTGCTGGCTAGCTAACATGTTTTGAATCAAACATCTAACAACCACAGCTTACCATCCGCAGTTAAACGGCATTATTGAGCGTTGGCACCGATCGCTAAAAACCGCCATCAGATGCTGCGACCAAATTTTTCGAGTACCAGAGAGTTTTTCACACCACGTTCCAAGCCTGCCACTGAGTCTGAGTTCGGTGAGGCACTTTGAAACGCAATGGCTAAATTGCCAATTTTGAAACCAATGCATCATAACGTTCAACAAAATTTTGTACAGCCAGCTCTAGCAAACGGCAAGTTTGTTTTTGTGAGAATCGATCGAGTTAAAGCGCCACTTGAACCTTGCTACGAAGATCCATTTGAAGTGATAACCAAACATGATAAATATTTCACTTTGAAAATTCAACAAAAACACGCAAAAGTTTCCATCGATCGCCTTTAAGCCGCATACCTCTACGATGCTACGCCTTCTTCAACTGCACGCACCAATACAAATCCCGAGACGATCTCAAACGAAGAAACGACCCCAGCAGCAAAACAACGCACCAGATCTGGAAGGCACATCCGATTCCCGTCCAAGTATCTAACCGTACTTGAACATTAGACGGGGGGTACTGTGGCGGCTTACTATTTAATATTTAATATAATATTCAAAATTCTAACTATCGCATAGCATTTAGTATTGTAAGCAAGCATTGTATTATCGATATTAATCGAATATTAACCACCACTAAGAAACTAAGAAACACATCACTACATACGAAGAAGCGGATACGAGTGGATGAACGAAACACGCTCAAAAATATATTATTATAAATAAACATATTATATTGGCAAACACTTAATTACTCTACTGTCATTTCACACCGAGTAGCCAAAGTGGATCTATTGTTAGGAGCAGAAAAGTTCTTAGAATTATTTTGTGTGGGCCAAATTAAGCTAAGTGTTGACCAATTCAAAAAACGTTGTTAGGTTGGATTGTGTCTGGAAAATACTCCCAAGGTTCGTCATCACAAGCCCTGACGTGCAAGGTCACAGTTGAAAGCGATATTGGTTCACTCGACACTCTGGTGCAACGTTTTTGGGAACTGGAGCAAAATCCAGAAAAGTCGAAGGCTGTCTTCACAGCTGAACAATCGGAATGCGAATGACACTTTAAGCAAAATGTGCGTAGATCAAGTACGGGGAGATTTGAGGTGAAGTTGCCCTTCAAGATGAGTACAGATGTACTGGGTTTATCTTACGACGTAGACTTTCTAGAGATGCCACTTTACACAACATGTTTAACGATTTTATGAGAGAGTACCGTGACCTTTGCCATATGTCAATGCTTAATCTTACTCCTACAGAATTACATTACTACATTCCTCATCAATGTGTCCTGTGCCCTGAAAGTAGTACAACACAATTACGCGTAGTTTTTGATGCGTCTGGCAAGACATCAACCTCAATGTTAATGAATCAGACGTTAATGGTGGGTACTACAATTAAGAGCACGTTTTCGCTTGCACAAGTATGCATTAACTGCGGAAATTTCCAAAATGTATCGACAGGTTGATGTCTCAAAAGAGGATCGAAATTTCCAACTAATTGTATGGAGGGAATGCGCTTCTCAAAATTTACAGACGTTTTGTTTAAACACCGTAACTTGGAATGGCTTCCGCTCCTTTTCTTGCAATTCGGTGCCTCTTTGAATTGGCAGAAATCTAAGCAGAGTCGCATCCTGTCGCATCTAAGGTAATTAAAAGTGATTTTTCCGTGGATGACATGCTCACAGGCGCAGTCACTGTTGAAGAGATTAATACGATTCGTCAGCAAGTTATCGATGTGTTGGAACTTGGAGGTTTTAAATTGGCCAAATGGGCTACGAGTCATCCAAATTTGTTAAACCACAGCAGTCAAGAAAAACTATTGCAGTTTGATCCTTCTGCATCAGTGAAGACTCTTGGAATGAGGTGGAACCCGCAAGCTGATTCATTTTTTATTTTCTGAATGATTGCTTTGACTCATTGACACCCACCAAGCGTAATATACTATCAGTCGCATCTCGCTTGTTCGACCCGTTAGGATTGTTGTGTGCTCTTATTACTAGGGCAAAAATATAATTACTTCAGGATTTGTGGCGACAGAAACTGGATTGGGTCGAAACAATTCTTATTGCTCTGCACACACGCTGGGTCAGATTTAAACAGAATCTCTTCGAGTTACACAAAATATCGGTTCCTCGATATGTACTTAAATTCTCGAATAAAGCCGTACAAATTCATGGATTTGCTGACGCTTCTAGTCATTCATATGGATGCTGCATTTATGTGCGTTCAAGAGATGATGGGATTGTAGTATCACGGCTTTTTACTGTAAAATCTCGTGTAGCCCCTCTCAAAACCAAGTCGATTCCACGTCTTGAATTGTGTGCCGCACATTTTTTTGGCCGCACTCTGGTCTCAAGTAGCATCTCTGTTAAATGAATACCAGATCGAAAGCATAAATTTCTGGTCAGACTCTCAAGTCACTCTGTATTGGTTACAAAGAGACCCAGGCACATTGGCGACATTCGTGACCAACAGAGTGTCGGACGTGCAAAAAATTGACTGCTCACGTTACATGGCGTCATGTGCCGACAGAAGCAAATCCAGCAGATCTCGTTTCCCGAGGCTCGGATGTAGACGATCTCGTCAGTCCACTTTTGTTCAATGGTCCAATCTTTTTGCAGCTTCCCCTTACTGAGGAAGAGCTGCAACCCTCTACATCGAAACGTAAATTGGAACAGCTTAACTGCTCGACACCCACCAGTTATAAAGAAAGTTATGCCGAATATGCTCAACCCCAATTGCGGCAAGATCTTATTATCCTGATGAGTGGCCTAATCTTCACAAATTCGAAATATCTCCTGAGAAGCAAACAGGAAAGCTAACTTCGGCTCGACCGAAGTTTATATACCCTTGGAGCATGATATATCGGACCGTTGTTGTTCTCGTTATACATAAATGACCTTCCAAATGTTTTGTCTAAATGTCAAGTCCATATGTATGCTGATGACGTCCAAATCTATGTAAGTCGTCCTCTATGTAATATTACAGAGTGTGTGAATGTAACAAATAGTGAGTTGTCTCTTATTCAGGCTTGGTCAAAAAATAATGGTTTATTATTAAACCCCAAAAAAACCCAATGTATGATCATTTACAAAAAAATAATTAATAATAGTAGACTTCAAAAAAATTCAAATAGGTAACAACAAAATTAACTATGTCGACAAGGCAGACAACCTAGGCATAACACTAACTAGCACTCTAGCAAGGCAAGAACACATAAATAAAACTTCATGCCGAACCTATGACACAAAATCTAATTGCCAAAGCATATTTAATACCATCTCTGTTCTACATGTTTTGAATCAAACATCTAAGAACCACAGCTTACCATCCGCAGTTAAACGGCATTATTGAGCGTTGGCACCGATCGCTAAAAACCGCCATCAGATGCTGCGACCAAATTTTGCAAGTACCAGAGAGTTTTTCACACCACGTTCCAAGCCTGCCACTGAGTCTGAGTTCGGTGAGGCACTTTGAAACGCAATGGCTAAATTGCCCATTTTGAAACCAATGCATCATAACGTTCAACAAAATTTTGTACAGCCAGCTCTAGCAAACGGCAAGTTTGTTTTTGTGAGAATCGATCGAGTTAAAGCGCCACTTGAACCTTGCTACGAAGATCCATTTAAAGTGATAACCAAACATGATAAATATTTCACTTTGAAAATTCAACAAAAACACGCAAAAGTTTCCATCGATCGCCTTTAAGCCGCATACCTCTACGATGCTACGCCTTCTTCAACTGCACGCACCAATACAAATCCCGAGACGATCTCAAACGAAGAAACGACCCCAGCAGCAAAACAACGCACCAGATCTGGAAGGCACATCCGATTCCCGTCCAAGTATCTAACCGTACTTGAACATTAGACGGGGGGTACTGTGGCGGCTTACTATTTAATATTTAATATAATATTCAAAATTCTAACTATCGCATAGCATTTAGTATTGTAAGCAAGCATTGTATTATCGATATTAATCGTATATTAACCACCACTAAGAAAGTAAGAAACACATCACTACATACGAAGAAGCGGATACGAGTGGATGAACGAAACACGCTCAAAAATATATTATTATAAATAAACATATTATATTGGCAAACACTTAATTACTCTACTGTCATTTCACACCGAGTAGCCAAAGTGGATCTATTGTTAGGAGCAGAAAAGTTCTTAGAATTATTTTGTGTGGGCCAAATTAAGCTAAGTGTTGACCAATTCAAAAAACGTTGTTAGGTTGGATTGTGTCTGGAAAATACTCCCAAGGTTCGTCATCACAAGCCCTGACGTGCAAGGTCACAGTTGAAAGCGATATTGGTTCACTCGACACTCTGGTGCAACGTTTTTGGGAACTGGAGCAAAATCCAGAAAAGTCGAAGGCTGTCTTCACAGCTGAACAATCGGAATGCGAATGACACTTTAAGCAAAATGTGCGTAGATCAAGTACGGGGAGATTTGAGGTGAAGTTGCCCTTCAAGATGAGTACAGATGTACTGGGTTTATCTTACGACGTAGACTTTCTAGAGATGCCACTTTACACAACATGTTTAACGATTTTATGAGAGAGTACCGTGACCTTTGCCATATGTCAATGCTTAATCTTACTCCTACAGAATTACATTACTACATTCCTCATCAATGTGTCCTGTGCCCTGAAAGTAGTACAACACAATTACGCGTAGTTTTTGATGCGTCTGGCAAGACATCAACCTCAATGTTAATGAATCAGACGTTAATGGTGGGTACTACAATTAAGAGCACGTTTTCGCTTGCACAAGTATGCATTAACTGCGGAAATTTCCAAAATGTATCGACAGGTTGATGTCTCAAAAGAGGATCGAAATTTCCAACTAATTGTATGGAGGGAATGCGCTTCTCAAAATTTACAGACGTTTTGTTTAAACACCGTAACTTGGAATGGCTTCCGCTCCTTTTCTTGCAATTCGGTGCCTCTTTGAATTGGCAGAAATCTAAGCAGAGTCGCATCCTGTCGCATCTAAGGTAATTAAAAGTGATTTTTCCGTGGATGACATGCTCACAGGCGCAGTCACTGTTGAAGAGATTAATACGATTCGTCAGCAAGTTATCGATGTGTTGGAACTTGGAGGTTTTAAATTGGCCAAATGGGCTACGAGTCATCCAAATTTGTTAAACCACAGCAGTCAAGAAAAACTATTGCAGTTTGATCCTTCTGCATCAGTGAAGACTCTTGGAATGAGGTGGAACCCGCAAGCTGATTCATTTTTTATTTTCTGAATGATTGCTTTGACTCATTGACACCCACCAAGCGTAATATACTATCAGTCGCATCTCGCTTGTTCGACCCGTTAGGATTGTTGTGTGCTCTTATTACTAGGGCAAAAATATAATTACTTCAGGATTTGTGGCGACAGAAACTGGATTGGGTCGAAACAATTCTTATTGCTCTGCACACACGCTGGGTCAGATTTAAACAGAATCTCTTCGAGTTACACAAAATATCGGTTCCTCGATATGTACTTAAATTCTCGAATAAAGCCGTACAAATTCATGGATTTGCTGACGCTTCTAGTCATTCATATGGATGCTGCATTTATGTGCGTTCAAGAGATGATGGGATTGTAGTATCACGGCTTTTTACTGTAAAATCTCGTGTAGCCCCTCTCAAAACCAAGTCGATTCCACGTCTTGAATTGTGTGCCGCACATTTTTTGGCCGCACTCTGGTCTCAAGTAGCATCTCTGTTAAATGAATACCAGATCGAAAGCATAAATTTCTGGTCAGACTCTCAAGTCACTCTGTATTGGTTACAAAGAGACCCGGGCACATTGGCGACATTCGTGACCAACAGAGTGTCGGACGTGCAAAAAATTGACTGCTCACGTTACATGGCGTCATGTGCCGACAGAAGCAAATCCAGCAGATCTCGTTTCCCGAGGCTCGGATGTAGACGATCTCGTCAGTCCACTTTTGTTCAATGGTCCAATCTTTTTGCTCGATGAACCTGATGAGTGGCCTAATCTTCACAAATTCGAAATATCTCCTGAGAAGCAAACAGGAAAGCTAACTTCGGCTCGACCGAAGTTTATATACCCTTGGAGCATGATATATCGGACCGTTGTTGTTCTCGTTATACATAAATGACCTTCCAAATGTTTTGTCTAAATGTCAAGTCCATATGTATGCTGATGACGTCCAAATCTATGTAAGTCGTCCTCTATGTAATATTACAGAGTGTGTGAATGTAACAAATAGTGAGTTGTCTCTTATTCAGGCTTGGTCAAAAAATAATGGTTTATTATTAAACCCCAAAAAAAACCCAATGTATGATCATTTACAAAAAAATAATTAATAATAGTAGACTTCAAAAAAATTCAAATAGGTAACAACAAAATTTACTATGTCGACAAGGCAGACAACCTAGCCATAACACTAACTAGCACTCTAGCAAGGCAAGAACACATAAATAAAACTTCATGCCGAACCTATGACACAAAATCTAAAACCGACCAGCCTACGACTGCTAATTGCCAAAGCATATTTAATACCATCTCTGTTCTACGGAGTTGAGCTGTTTGGAAACTGCAGCGCAGCAAGTCAAGAGATGTTACAGATCGCTTTTAATAGCATCGCAAGATATGTGTTCAAAATAAGTAGATTCGACCACATCAGTGGACACGCAAATAGCATCTTTGGAATGTCTATGCAATCTTGGATCAAACTTCGAGTTGTAACGCAACTCCACAGAATTATAATGACTGCGGAGCCGGCATACTTATATGATAAGATTGACTTTGCTGCTTCACGGCGAACAAAGAATATTAAAAATATTAAAAATCGATTGGCATGTTCAGATAAGCACTTCTTCGTGCATGCTGTTAGGCTTTGGAATCAGCTACCCAACAGTCTTAAAACAATAAGAAGCGCGCCACAATTTAGAATTAAATTAGAAGAAACATTTGCATCATAAAATTAGCATTAATACCCTCTGTTAGATTAAGATAGAATATGTAATTTATTTTCTCTACACCGACTGATCTATTGTATGTATGTAATATTTTTAAGCTAGTAATTATCATTTCTGTGACTAATACAACAATTAATAAGTCTCTGTACTTGTAGTATTAGGGAGATCATCATCAATAAATACAAATATATTTCTGCCAGGTTTTTATATGGCAGCTATACGATTGAATTTCGAACCGCAGACGAAGTCAGACGTGTTTTTCTCGAGCTCCGTTTATAAACGTTATAAAAGTGTTCAAATCGGTTATTTAAATTAATTCTTCTACCCGCGACAAAAGACGCTATTGGACTTTCATAAGCACTCGTGCTTATGTGGTCCAATTATATCTAATTTGTTGATCTTTAATTAAATCATATTTAATTAAATGACAACGTACAGAAGTGCTACAAATGCAACTGGCAAAAATACCAACAACACCATGAGTCAGAGTGAACTCGCTGCTCAAATGCAACAACAGCAAGACGATCGCCGACTATCAATACACCGCAACAATGCTTACTTTGCAGTAGTTTCTCCCGACCCCACCAGCACGCTAAAACCAACCAGCACTGCGAACGTAAGCTCTCTTTCTCCAGCTCCGACATGGAGTGCCCAATGCCCCTCACCTCTGCCCACTATGAGTACTGTAACGCTTACTACAGCTTTAACATGCACAACAACAACAAGTATGCAAAATAAATCGATCACCACCAACCATCTTCCAAAAATGTCAACGCAGCACGCACTCCCACCAACACAAACACAAGGAACCCCAACACCAAACACACGCTCATATGTGCAGACTGGCATCGATCGGTATGTACAAATAAACAAACGAAAACTAAGCCCACAAAACAAAAAAAGCGGCAATACTCCTAAAATTAACAAAACAATCAATTTACCTGTGGACAAAGATCCCCTAACTGGAAATAGGTTCCAAATTCTCGGCAAACATCTTGATGCTGAGTGCGATGAAACGGCTCCAACTGCCGCAAAACCAAGGCCTCCACCATTCTACATAAGAGATAACAACTGCGCGACCCTAGTTACAAAGCTCATCCCACTAATCGGCAACAACAACTTTTATGTGACATCAGTCAGCAAAGGCAACATACGCGAAACGAAGCTCCAAGTTAACACCGAGGAAAACTATCGCACTGTCGAAAAATACTTAAGAACTGAAAACAAAAACTATTGCACCTACCAACTAAAAAGCTGCAAAGGCCTACAAGTGGTAATCAAAGGCATTGAATCAAGTGTACTATCAACGGAAGTCGGTAATGCCTTAGAAGAAAAGGGATTTAAAGTTAAATCCGTAATAAATCTTATGAACAGAGACAAAATACCCCAGCCACTATTCAAAGTTGAGCTAAGTCCAGAAGACACAGCTTCCAAAAAAATGCTGTGCACCCAATATACAACTTACAGTTTTTATTGCTCCGCAGAATAACTGTAGAGGAGCCCCACAAACGTACAAATCCAGTGCAATGTACCAATTGCCAAGAATTTGGGCACACTAAAGCCTACTGCGCTCTGCGACCTGTTTGCGTAGCATGCGGAGAGCTGCACAACACTGCCACATGTCCTGCCTTAAGCAGTTTACACCCTCGCAATCGACTCCTGGAGTATTCTTTACCAAAGCTGCTAGATCGTCATTTGCCCCATCGAGTACCACCCAAGGCGTTTCTTTTGCAAGTGCATTAAAATTAGGAATGGATAGACCCTCATCCACAGCCTCACACGAAACACGAACTGAGCCGGCTCTGCCAACAATTAATAAACAAGCGGAACATCCATCAAACTATAGTAGATTAGAAAACATGTTTCTATCGTTGCAGCAAACACTGCAGGATTTCATAGTATACATGCAAAACACAATGCAAGAACAAATGAGGAATCAAGGGATCCTCATTCTAATGCTCGCCTCGCGACAATCTAAATAATGGCTCTCCTAAGAGTTTCACTCTGGAATGCAAATGGCATTCCTCGACACAAATTGGAGTTGTCAAAATTTCTCCAAGACAACGAAATCGACATAATGCTTCTTGCGGAAACTCATCTGACGGACAGATACAACTTCCAATTATCGGGGTATGCATTTTACGGCACAAATCAGCCAGATGGTAAGGCCCATGGCGGAACTGGCATCCTTGTCAGAAACCGCATTAAGCATTACCCAATACCGGGATTTTCGCAAAACTACATACAAGCCACATCAATATGTGTAGAATCTAAACGAGGCAATATCACCTTGTCAGCGGTTTATTGTCCGCCACGCTTCGCAATATCAGAAAATCAATTTCTAGATTTCTTTAATACACTCGGTCAACGCTTTTTAGCAGCGGGTGACTATAACTCGAAACACCCCCACTGGGGTTCGAGACTGACTAATCCAAAAGGGAAACAACTCTATAGCGTTCTCATGCGCGCAACAAACAAACTCGACTATGTATCTCCGGGTAGGCCTACATATTGGCCAGCAGATCCTAAGAAAATACCCGACCTTATAGACTTTGCCATAACAAGAAAATTTCCACAAAACTTGGTAACTTCAGAAGCACTCGCAGATTTGTCGTCAGACCATTCTCCAATTATTTTCACCCTTCTGGAGTGCCCTCAAATCAGAGAGTATCCTCGGAGACTGACATCCCATAAGACAAACTGGCTCAAATACAAAAAATATATCATCGACAACAACACCTAAGCAAGATCGTAGATTAACGAGCAGCTACATAGACCGGCTGGTCACGGAGAAGCGGCGTGCAAGAAGAGAATGGCAGAGCATTCGGTCGCCAGCTGCAAGGACTCGCCTGCGACATACAGAACGCGTACTCCACAAAGCACTCGAAGCAGAGGAGCAGTTAGCCCATAGACGCTACATCGAAAAATTATCGCCCACAAACACCAAATTCCCCCTATGGAGAGCACATGCAAGCATAAAGCCACCTGCTAAGGTAGACACGCCTTTGAGGGATCAGAGAGGAAGATGGGCCCGCAGCGACGAAGAAAAGGCAAATGTTTTCGCACTTCACCTAAGAAATGTTTTCCAGCCAAACCCACCAACAAATGCATATGCACTGCCATTGATTCCTAATGCCGCACAGACTTGCCCAATCAAAGTTCATTCGCTTGAAATAAAAAATGTTATCAGAGAACTTAATCCTAAGAAAGCACCAGGATATGATCTTATCACGCCTAAAATGATCATGGAACTTCCAAGTCCTGCCATTTCATATATCTCAAGAATCTTTAATGCTGTACTGCGATGTGGATACTTTCCAACTCAGTGGAAGAAATCTACAATCATAATGATTCCGAAACCAGGAAAGGATAAAACTCAAGCGTCATCATATAGACCCATAAGCCTTGCCTATCAAAAGTATTTGAGAAGATCTTACTTCGCAAAATTGATAAGCATGCACAAAATATAATTCCTTCACATCAATTTGGGTTCCGAGCAAAACACGGGACCATTGAGCAAGTCAACCGTTTAACTTCGGATATTCGGACGGCGTATGAGCACCACGAATACTGCTCCGCAATTTTCCTAGATGTTGCCCAAGCATTTGACCGCGTTTGGTTGGACGGTCTTATTTATAAAATTAAGACACTGCTTTCCTCAAATACTCACCAACTCTTAGAATGTTATGTCAGCAACAGAGTATTCTCTGTCCGACAAAATGAGTACACAACGGAAGAGTTCACCATTGGAGCCGGAGTGCCACAGGGTAGCGTTCTCGGTCCTTTTCTGTATGTATTGTACACTGCAGACATCCCAACAGACCCCCTACTAACAATATCCACATTTGCGGATGACACGGCAATTCTAAGCAGATCACGATGTCCAATTATCGCATCAAGACTTTTGGTAAGCCACCTAGCTAATGTGGAGGAGTGGCTGGCCAACTGGCGCATAAAGATCAATGAGCAAAAGTGTAAACACGTGACGTTTACACTCAACAGAAACACCTGTCCCCAGATATCCCTAAACGCGACCTTGATACCCCAATCAATACCTTGGAGTACACCTCGACAGACGGCTCACCTGGCGCAAACACATAGACTCGAAAAAACTTCAAATAAAGCTAAAGGCCAACAGCCTTCACTGGCTAATTAACTCCCGTTCCCCTCTAAAAGTGGAATATAAAGTATAACTGAACAAAAGCATCATAAAGCCAGTCTGGACTTATGGCTCGCAACTATGGGGAAATGCCTGTGCGAGCAGTGTGGACATTCTTCAAAGTTCACAATCAAGAATTCTTAGAACACTCACTGGAGCGCCATGGTACATTCTCAACGAGTGTATCCACAACGACCTAAGGATCCCATTGGTCGAAACTGAAATACAGCACCTGAAACGCAAATATTCCGAGAAGCTTCTTGCGCACCCTAATGAACTTGCACAATCTCTCACCCTGCAAGCAACGCATTCTCGTCTCAGAAGAAAAGACCTACCAACCCAGCGACTGAATTAAAGGGCCGCGGAACATAAACCACCCCCAATAGGGGATGGTTTTATAATAGTTTCTAGATTAAGATTTGAAAACTTATTGTTAGTCTCATTAAGAGAAGATTCAATAAATTCCAAACAGCTAAAAAAAAAAAAAAAAAAAAGCTATACGATATATTCATCCGATTTTGATCACACTCTATAAAATTCTGTTGTGTTTATAATTAAAACGTACAAACCCGCTACCATTGGAACAAAAAAGTTTTTCTCACTAAAACTATTTTTTCGACCGATCATTTGTATGGTAGCTACAGGGTTGCCCATATTCGACGGACCCATCTGGCAACGCCATAACTTTTGACAGAGATGTCAGATCGCTTAATGACATACCGCGTTTGAAGCGTCAGTCCAAGCAGATTTTAACCATGGAACAATACACGCCACGCGAGCGCTCTGAAATAGTTGAAATTTACATTCAACAGAACAAGTCAATTGTGAAAACTCAACGTGCTTTTAAAAAATTAAAAATTAAGCCCATTTCACATTGAATGGGACCGTAAATAAGCAAAATTGCCGTATTTACGCCACTGAAAATCCTGAGGAGATTCAAGAAGTGCCTCTTCATGACGAAAAAGTCACAGTTTGGTGCGGCGTTAGTGCGAAAACGGTCATTGGGCCGTTTTTCTTCCAAAATGAAAATGGCCATGCTGTTACCATCAACCAGGAGCGTTATCGCGACATGATGACCAATTTTGTGATGCCAATTATTCGTCGAAAGCGTATGAGGTAGTTCTGTTTTCAACAAGACGGCGCTCCACCGCACACAAGTCGCATAACAATCGATTTTCTGAAGAAATTGTTTCCGGGCCGTTTGATGTCGAAAAGTGGTGATTTGGACTGGCCACCGCGTTCGCCCGATTTGACGCCGCCTGACTTCTTCTTGTGGGGATATTTGAAGTCAAAGGTTTACGTTAACAAGCCAAGGACCCTAGAAGAGCTCAAGGACAACATTCGTGAAGAAATAGCCGCTATTCCGGCCGAAATGTTGGCGAAATCGATGGAAAATGCTGCAAAAAGGGCACAATACGCCATCAACGCCAGAGGCGGCCATTTGAGAGATATCATATTCAAAAATTGATGTAAACAAATCTACTTGGAACAAATTAAATGATTAAGATTACCAACCGCCAAATTTTTATTTTTTTCTTTGATTTTTTTAAAAAAAACATGGGTCCGTCGAATATGGGCAACCCTGTATATGCTATAGTCATACGATTTGGATCAGACTTGACAGAATTATGTGTAAGCATATCATATTGATCAGAAACGAGTTTGGTAGCGATAGCATTGAAAACAAAAAAGTTTTTAATACTAAAACTTTGTTTCAGATCTATCTTTTGTATGGCAGCTATACTATATAGTTGCCCGATTTGCATAAAACTTGCTGAAAATATGTGAAATTATAAAAAACTTATAAATACGAGGTTTGGTAGCGATAGCATTGAAAACAAAAAAGTTTTTCTCACTAGAACTACCTTTTCAACCGATCGTTCCTGTGGCAGCTATATGCTATAGTCATCCGTTCAGGCCAGTTCCGACAAATGTGCAGCGTATTTGTACCAAAAGACTTCGTGCAAAGTTTGGTTACGATAGCTTTAAAACTGATGGAGGAGATCGCACAGAAACAGACGGACAGACGGACGGACAGACAAATAAGCTCCTCATGCTGATCAAGAATATATATACTTTATGTGGTGGGAGATGCTTCCTTGTGTGCGTTACAAACATCCGGACAATTTTAATATACCTCCTCCAAGGGTATAAAAAGTCACTGACTGTGCATTCAGTAGTCGTGACAAAGCCCAACTCAATTATTTCTCTAATCGATAGATGTTCGTCGTTTCCCAAACTGTTGCGGATTATGGCGTATGTCAACCGAATTGCGCTATCAAAAAGACGTAGTGATGAAGCAATCCTCTCAGCTAAGGAATTACAATTAGAATTTTTGAAATTGGTACAGGTTGTACAAATGCATGAGATGGGTCTCGAAATGGATGAATTAAAAAAATCGGAAGCCTTGGCCCCACATCTTCAAAAGCTAAACCCATTTATTCTTACCGAATTAGGAATATCAGTTATTCGTGTTGGACGAAGGTTGTTGAACGCACCAATACTATATGACGCCAAGTTTCCATTACTGTTGTCAAGGAAGTCCTACTTTGTTGAGTTGTTTCTTCGCAATCTGCACCTGAACCATTATCATGCTGGCAACAAATTTGGCTTATCATTGCACGAGAGGTGCGCACAAAGGGGTTAAAAGATTGCATTCATTGCTACCGATATAAGCCAAAATTACTGGGTCAGATTATGGGAAATTTGCCAGCTGATCGACTCCGGGAAGCACGGCCGTTTTTAGTCTGTGGCGTAGATTTTTGCGGACCATTTTATGTCTGTCTTAAGATCCGTGGAAAGCCACCTATTAAGACATATGTTGCTGTTTTTGTTTGTTTTTTGTACAAGGCGGTCTACCTTAAGCTTGTTGTTGATCTTTAAACTGACAGTTTTATATCCTGTTTTAAAAGGTTCATCGGCAGACGAGGTCTCCCTCAGAAGGTAAAACAAGGATCTACGCGAGGCTTACGAGAAGCAGAAGCAACAGATGCAGGCATACGCAGCAGAGCGAGGCGTCGAATGGGTTTTCATCCCTCTGAGAGCGCCCCACTTCGGAGGTCTTTGGCCGTGAAGGCCGCCAAACATCGGTTGGTGCGAGGAGTAGGCAACGCCCGGTTGACTGTTGAGACGAGTTGACTACACACCTGGTAGACGTCAAAGCGCTGCTCAACTCGCGCCCGTTGGTGTCTCCAGGCAACGATCCCAACGACGGAGCAGCTCTGACTCCAGGCCACCTATTAATAGGGCAGCCTCTACTTCGCTGCCGCACGAATCAGAGCTCGGCGAAACCAGCAGCAGGGCCAGCTTCGGGTTCTTGAAGCGGTCGCGAGTGCTGTTGGCGCTTAGGCAGCAGTTTTGGCTGACTTGGTCCAAGGACTACCTAGTCAGTCTGCAGCAGCGCCATCGATGGGATAAGGACGTACCCAGTCTGGAAATTGGATGCCTCGTGTTGGTACACGAGGACAATTTACCCCCACAGCGCTGGACAATAGGGCGCGTGGTGGCAACAACAACGGGCGACGACGGTAAAGTCCGAGTGGCTGAAATACGCATGTCTACCGGCAAACGGCCAGTCCACAAATTGGCCATGCTACCAATGGTTAAAGACCCATAGATCTTAAAGGGGCAGGATATTGAAGCAGATTAGTTAAGCATTAAATAAATATGAAAACTGTAAAAAAAATGTGAATGATTTACGAAAGAGCGTTAGTCCAGTTTCAACCTTTATTGAAGCATCTCTCATCAATAAGCAGCGATTCAATTGTGTTAACTATTGCCTGCATAGATATAAATTACTATACTGCGCTCTTATCTATGTGCTGTCGCGCTCTCAATGTCGTTGGCGACAAAAGCTCTGCTGAGGCCGCTCTTGTGCGAGCGATCTCACGCCCATAGAGTTAGTTGAAATTAATTGCTGGCTGTGACCAGACGAATAAAAGTGAAGTTGAACTTGATATTGGCGAAGCTCCTTTTTATTGCGGATATTACCAGCCAAGGAAGAGGGAGATATACCGGCGTCTTCAATAATTTAATTGGACTCCGTATCCATCCCCACCCACTTCTCAGCGGGCATCCCGGCGATATTTCCAATATCGGAAAATGAAAACACAAGTGAATTCTCATTTTGACCTTACAACCCGATTTTCAAGTTAATCGGATGAAAAATAGCTATTTTGCATGTAGAATTTTCCGGGCATTTTTACGCCAATGCGGATTTTCCGACATGGCAAAATCACATTTCAAATTATTTCGAATTCTGCCCTTACAAACCGAGTTTCAAGCCAATCGGTTGTAAAATGGTTTTTTCATGCAGAATTTTCCGGAAATTTTCCGACCGTTGGGTAAAATTTTTCATCGTTGGAAAATCACGTTTCAAATTATTTCGTATTTTATACTTACAAACCGATTTTGAAGCTAATCGGATGAAAAGTAGTTTTTTCATGCAGAATTTTCCGTTCATTTTTTTCGTGGGCGGATTTTCCAAAATCGGGAAAACACGTGTCGAATTATTTCGCGTACTTTGCATACAAACCAAATTTCAGCTTTCTATCTCTTACCGTTTAGGCTGTGCGATGATTGCCAATCAGTCAGTCAGTGAATCAATCAGTCAGGACACTCTCTTTTTAGAATAGAATTATTGACCGTGTTCAGCAGAACAACTTGCTCCATGATCAAGTATAAATTTGCCATAACCCTCCTACTGAACTCGAGTGGTGCGGCATCATAATAGCCAATTTGAGGTATCATGATACAGGAGCATGTATCAATGAAATAGTATGCTACTTTAAAGTGATACTGCTCTCTCCAACAGCAAAAACTACTAGATTCAAAAATTTTTTCTGATACCTGCTCAGGGATCAAGTATTCTGCTGAAAAGCCCATTCATAAATAAATTGAAATATTTTCTTTCAATTTCCTTAAAAAAAAATATTTGAGGTTTGAATCGGGACGGGACGGGACGAGACGGTATTAAATGGAAAATTTTGGCTAAATTTGGGTAAACAGCCCAAAAAGGCTAACCAAGCGTCTTTCAATCTCTTAGCGTGTGTGCTAACATAAGTTTTCAAACAGTAAAAAGAGACCTACAGTTTAACTCTGAATCCGAACGGTGAAGTTTGAGAAGCTTTTTCATGGCTAGTTAATTCACAGCTGGCGCCAAGAGCTAGTGAAGGTGACCGGATGTGTATAAGCTATTTTCTAAAGAGAGCAAAAACTTGTTTTGTGGGGATTTTTTTAACTTGATTGAAAGTTGAAAACTAATAGTTGATTAACTAAACTTTTTAGACTGATGGAAATTAATTCATGACTAAAAATCAACTTATAGAATGATTGAATTTTAATCATGACTAAAAATCGATCGAGGCCCACTCTGATTAGATGGTACGAGGCGGGATTGGACCCACGCCTCCCGCAGAGCAGGCAGGCGCACTAACCGCTGGGCTACACCCGTACACCATTCCGTACAAATAATTTGATAAAATATGCCTGGATTGTATTCGAATTTTGCCTATATAACCAAGTTTTTATCAAAATTTGTCCAAATTACTTGCCTGTGAAAACTTACCTTTGGATTTGTTGCTATATATTATATCATAGAAATCTTGGATGAAACCTTCGCACTCGGAGGTGGTCCACCTCCAGTTTGGCATACACCTCCACGTGCGACTTTACCTTGTCGCGGAACTGCTTTCACACGCGTGCTTTTTCCGCTAAATTTTTCGGACAGTTTGATCCAGGTCTCCTTCTTCTGTTTTCAGGACATAGCGTCCGCCTTTTTGTTCTCAACAACATCCTTCTTACCCTCCTTCCATCAGAAAACCCCTTTCCTCCTTTTTGTTTTTTAATTTTTAAATTGGTGCATAAGATGCAGTGCGCAGCAGAGCTGCTTAACTACAAGTTGAGCGTATCCAGCCCTGCCGGTGTGACAGTGCCGCATACGCACAAAGGGCATAGCAGAATAAGCATACAAAAACTGCCCCCACTCCGATCAGCACCAAAATTTAATATGTTGTTGCCATCAATGAGAAACTCGCTCTCCTAAAATTTTAGTTTTTTCCCCTTTTAAGTTGATTTACAGTGTGCCTAATATGTATAAAATATTAATGAAAAGTACTAATTTAACGTTTAATTACACTAGTTTACAGCCAAAAAGACCCATTTCTACTCAAATTTTTTTATGGTGATCTCAAAAATCGATTTCAAAAATTTTTTCATGGCTCCGTTTTCAAAATTTAATTATTTTTCATTTTTTTGGTGGGTGCTCTTACGATTTAAGCCATATCTCACTTCTTGATTGTCAGATAGAGTCAAGCAAGGTATGAATCGAAAGGTAATTGAACTGCCAGTAGTTGCGTAAAACATTGTTTTTAAATTGGCTTAGTAGTTTGCATACAATAACCAAAAATATTTCAAAAATATCGATTTTTTGCTCGAAAATCTCGCATTTTCATTTTTGAACGCCTGGAAAAAATATAAAAAATTCAACAAAATTATTTTTATTTTTTCTACTAAAGAATCGCATTTCTGCGATGAAAACCACATAACGATTATCAAAATATATGAACAAACACAGAAGCTGTGAGCAATTAAGTGCAAAAAAATGTGGTATTTTGGTGATTATTCAAAAATAATTTTCCATTTGCCTCGACTTTTGTTCGGTTCTTGATTATATTTTTTGTTCTGGCTTTTCGCTAACTTCATAAAGTGACCAAACGACGAAGAAAAATACAAGTTTATTTTTTGTGAACACACAAAATACTCAAATTTGACTGCTAGTTGTTCTACTCAATCGGTACGTGTGACACGATTTCCTCACAAATACCTTATTGTCTTCGGAAAATGTGATTCTTAAGTAGAAAAAATAAAAATATTTATTTTGAATTTTTTTATATATTTTCTATGCGTTTAAAAATGAAATTTCTTGCATTTTTGAGCAAAAAATTGAATATTTTGAAATATATTTGGTCGTTGAATAAAAACTACTTAACCGATTTTAAAATAATGTTCTACGCGATCGTTGGCAGCTGAATTACCTTTCGATTCATATCTAGCTTGACTCTATCTGACAATTATGCAGTCAGATATGGCTTGAAAAGTAAGAGCACCTACCGAAAAAGTGAAAAAAATTCATATATCAAAAACGGAGCCAGAAAAAAATTTTTGAAATTGATTTTTGAGATCACCATTTCAAACTACACTACAAAAATATTTCAGTTAAAATGGGTCATTTATTTTATTTATTTTTGTAAACAAGTGTTATTTTTCACCATGTGGTACTCTTGGGATGTGTTTGCAAAAATTATATGTTTTTAGGGACCTCTTGATGAAAAACCGAGCAAAAAACTGTCGGTGTCGCAAAAGGCTGTCACCGTAAAAGAATTATTTGAAATTTTCAATAATTTTTTTTTGGGCCAAAGAATTGGCAATAAAAATGTGGAAAAGTTATTTTTTGAATTGTGCTGTGGACACTTACAACATATATTAAACCCATTCAAATCGGGTAAGCGGTTCTTAAGATAAACGGGTTTTTTGATTTATCTTTCCGCCCTCATAACTCTACTCCAATAGCGATTCGAAGACTTATAATTTAGGAGAGTGAGTTTCTCATTGATAGCAACAACATATTAAATTTCGGTGCTGATCGGAGTGGGGGCAGTTTTTGTATGCTTATTCTGCAATGCCCTTTATAATCAGACTACATTGCAAAATCTATGTGAATTTTGATTTGAGCAAAAACAGAAACACGAGACAGCGGCTACAAGTGATATATAGCTAGGAACACGTCGTTCCAATGGACTAGTTTCTTGAGCGCGTGGAATTCTGGTCGCTTACCTGTGATATTCCGAAATGTACCACAAGTACCGAATCTCGCTTGAAATAGTTTTTATATATGGTCCGTAGTGTTAATAACACTGTGACACATTTTTGAACTCAAAAAAGTTGATACGGTCGAGACCAAAAAATTCTGAAAGGTTATGATGGTAGTACAAAAACCCTCTCTGGGTTTGGTCTGCTTAGCTGCCGTTTTCTTTTTATTGACCTTTGAACTTTTCAGCTTCAGAGTAGGATTAACGATACTATATCTCGTAAAGTATTTTGTATTTTGCTTTTATGTCCTTAGCAAAGTTGTTGCTTGTTGGCCTACAAAACATTCCTTTGAAGCAAATCAAAAAAATTTCATCTTCGAGTTTTCACAACTTTTTCAAGTTTTCAAACTTTTTCCTGAAACCCGTTACCAGTTTGGGCAAGTAATGTAGGTAAAAGTTGTTGCTTGGACCAAAATAAACAAACCGTTAGTAGGAACAAACTTCATTAAAATACTCTTTCATATAGTTAAAAGCCCAAAAGCATGAAAAACTGTCATAAAAATTCGAAAAAAACGAATATTACCGGTAAAAAAAGTAAATAAATTAAATTTCTTTGGTTACATTTTTTAAGTTATATTTTTTCGCAATTTTATTGATTTAATACAAAACAATCGAAATTTTTTTATTGTGTCAGTCAATTTCTACCAAAAACTGTAATTTTTCGAGTTTTGGTTTAAATTATACATACTTTAGGGCCCTTAACTATATGAAGGACCTATCGAATGAAGTTGGTATGTTTCAACCGATTGTTTATTTCAGTCTAAGCTACTTTTTCGTCTTCCATTGTTTTGTCAAATTCGTTATAGTATTCAAGAAAAACTTGAAAAACTGTACAAAACGAGGGGAAAACACGATCATTATACATTTTTGAAATTTTGAGTTTAAAAATGTGACTATTTTGACTTGTTACTCAGAAATGTTTTGTAAACAAAGACAAGAGCAACAACTTCCTTTAAGACTTCAAATCGAAATTCCAAACAGTTTATGAGATGTAGAGTTACAAGTCCCAATCACCTGCTTATAACTTAAAAGTGCTATAAAAAGAAATCGGCAGCTAACCAGACCAAACCCAGCGAAGGTGTTTGTACTACCATCATACCCTCTCAGAATTTTTTGGTCTCGACCGCATAAACTTTTTAGTGTTGCACAGTGTAATATTTAAAACACTTAAACTTACCAAACTTTTCCATCGAATCTAATTCCAATTTATAAAATAGTAAATAATATAAAGAATTGGTTTATTGTTAAAAATAATTATGCATAATTATTAAAGTTAAACAATTGCAAATACTCTATACACGTTTAAATGGTTATTGCTTGCCTTCCAATAGTATTTAAATTAATGTGTTTGGGGATCACACTGCAATAGCCGGACTATTGAAGGATCGCTTTTCGCTCCTTCTATAAATTCTTCCAAGCTAAGTTTTCCATCTTTATTTCTATCCATTTGCCGAAATATTTTATCCGTCCTTTTTTCTGGTGTGCTTTCGTCCTCTGGCATTTTCATTACGGAACCAACCATTTTATATATTGCCTAAAAATAGAGAATTCTAATTAGTATAATATTACTATTACAATTACATATTAATTTAACTTTTTGTTTGTTGTCACACACCCAGCGACAAAAAAAAATGTTGATGCTTTCGTTTTTGTGATTGTTTTTTCGATTGTCAATGAACCAATTTCAAACAACAGAGCCTAGAGTATATTGAAATTGTCCGGATGTTTGTAACGCATAGAAGAAAGCATCTCCTACCACATAAAGTATATATATTCTTGATCAGCATGACGAGCTGAGTTGATTTAGCCATGTCCGTCTGTCCGTACGTCTGTTTCTATGCTATCTCCTCCGTCAGTTTTAAAGCTATCTTAACCAAACTTTGCACGAAGTCTTTTGAATTTGAATTTATTATTTAATAATTATACTATTTTTGCGCTAGTCACGACTATTAAGTTGTTTTCAATTACAGGTGTCCTATTTTAATCCTAACATTGAGTATGGTATTGTTGATTTGTTAATTACATATTTATGATTACCTAGTTTTATAAATTTTGTCCGTTTTAATGTAAATAGTTTGGTTTTAAATTGCGTTGCGTTCCTTATAAGTTTGAGCTCATGAGGGAGTTCGTTTTATCTGCGAGCCGCAGCGACAAATACGCTGCACATTTGTCGGAACCGGCCGGATCAGATGACTATAGTATATAGCTACTATAAGAACGATCGGTTGAAAAAGTAGTATTGGTGAGAAAAACTTTTTTGTTTTCCACAAAAACGTCTCCAAGCCTCGTATTTATAAGTTTACTATGCTAGGGTTGAAAAAAGTCTTAGTAAGAAAAACTTTTTTCTGTCTATGCTATCGCCCCAAACTTGTTACAGTTCAGTATTAAATACTACCACACAATTCTGTCAAGTTTGGTTCAAATCGGATGACTGCAGCATACAGCTGCCATTGGAACGATGGGTCGAAAAAGTAGTTCTAGTGAGAAAAACTTTTTGTTTTCAACGGTAGCGTCTTTATTCTTTCCAGATAAGAATGTTATCTTTTTTAACACAATTTTGAAGAATTACATCAAAATCGGATAAATATATCGTATAGCCATATAACAAACTGGCAGCATATATCATGCTCCCAGGGAATATGAACTTCGGTCGAGCTGAAGTCGGCTTCCCTCTATTTTTTTATATCACAGTTGTTTAATTGGACCAAAGGAAAGAAAAAACTACATTTAATTTTAAAATATTATTTTCTATATACTTATACACCACCGAATTTGTATAAATTTATTTTTCTCTTTAATTTACATAGCAACAAAATGTAATTATTTTTTGCCTCCATGAGTGTTTGTAATTTTTCCATAAATATTGATTCCGAATCTGTTATCAATATTTCTGCATCACCCTCAGGATTCAAAAAAACTGTGAATTTTGCATTTAGGGCGATATTTTTAATTATGTGGCCAATATACACGCAACAGTCAGTTTCCTTACCACTTCAAGCGGTACTCCATACATCAACATTTTGTACTAAAGGCCCATACGGACATCCGAAGTTCGTAATTTAGCTAACTTTCCCCTATCTTTCGTCGCCGTGGAATGTAAGAGTAGTGTTGCCAGACTTAAAAAAAATCAAGCCAAAAATTTCAGTATTTTGTATTTTTAATTTAGTTGGCGGTAGGTCACACTTACTACGTTTATGCTATGTAATTCGCTTTTTTCAATTTGCAAAATCAAATTTGTTCCTGTTTATGCAGCTTTTGTAAATTCACAAAATGACCACCTTTTTGGCAGATGTGGCAGCACCAACGCAAACTTAAGTTGACTGCGCCTCTAGATTTCAACAGGGTGGTAACGCATAAAGGCGGGGATCATCTGTTCAATTGTAAACAAAGGCAAATTGAAATTGATTGCAATGGAGGACATTAAAATATTTTTGATTATATGAGAAAAACGTACAGCACAACTTTTGCAAAATGTTCTACAGTGGAGGCATAAGCGAACGATGTCGTTGGTACAAGCCAGACGAGCATTCCAGGCGAAATGCAGCCTTCTACTCATGCAGTATTATCCAGCTGCCATAGGAGCGGCTAAAATGTTGAAACATGTTAAGTCTCAGCAAAATGAAATGCGTCATTTTCAGATATTTCGTCGTTGACAAATGTATCGGACTCCGTAGACGTTTCATTACATTTTGAAAGAAGGAGTCAAAATCGTCCACAGATGTGTCGACACCAACAGCCGCTGATACAGGACGCGTCCCAAATAGTTCGTTCAAAGAGCTCATTCAGTTCGTTCCAGAAGTTTTGTTTTATGCATCCGAAGCTTAGTTTTTACTTGCTTGCTACACTTAAACTTATTTTTAGCCTTTAAATTGTAGGAAAGAGTTTTTGATATGGCTTTGTTTCTTTTAGTTTTCCATCGAGCTGGCTTAATATGTTGTTTTATTTATCGTCCACCCAAAGCAATCGCATTCTCTGAAAATTCAAATTCATGGATATTTATGTGCTTAAAACTTATTTTTATGTGCGCAAACAATTGGCTAAAATTTATTAACAACTGTTTGCTAAAGCAAAATGTTACCAGACATTAAGAAAACAAGATCTGTAGCATTCAACTGCCAACTTAAATTAAACGCCACCCACAGCATTTCATGAAATTCATAAGTCACTTCCATCGAAATGGTGTTTATGCACGCACTTTCTTGAACATCCAAATTTGCAAAATGAGCATAGCATAAACGTAGTAACTGATCGGTCATCTGTATTTTGTTTTAATGTCAAGTTGATTTTTTGTAGATGCTCGGCCACTTCTCATTTTTATTTATATATAAAAATTTTTTTTTTTTTTTATTTTTTTATTATTTTTAAGCCTCGAACCCTGGATCGTATTTATTCATCTTGGTGTGAAATTTTTTAATAAATTTTTTATAAAAAAATAATTAAAAATATTTTTTTTTTTTTATTTTTTTTTTTAAATATTTTTTTTTTATAGATTATAGCACTATCGGCACTATCGATGGTTTGTCACTATCGAACCGCCATCGATAGCAGACCTTCACTATCGATGGTTTTCGATAGTTTTTCTGAAGAATTTTACTTTTTTTAGAAAACGCGGGATTGTGAGCAGCAGAAAATTTTACAGACATAGAAGTGAAATTAAAGTTAAAATTCATAAAAGTGGACAAGTTCCTTAACAAAGTCGACAAAGGTAATGCTAGTTGTTTGTTAGATGGCCTAAAAGTTGAAAATTATAATTTTACAAGTTTAACAAGCTTTTTACTGAATGTAAATCTACAGTTCGTTATTTCAAGCAAAGCGCTATTGCTCATGGAAAACTAAAAAATAGCCCAGGAATCTGACACACCGTACAGGTAAAGCTTGTTACAGGAAAAGTCACCAAATAATAGTTATTTTAAGAGATTTTTTTTTTTAAACCAACGATAACATTTCAAAAGTCCTGTTAGCCACCGCAAATGCACCGATGCCATTCACTGCCAACGAAATAAATATTCTTAAGGGTATTTGCAACATATTGGCGTATTTCCACAGTGCAACAGAAAAAAAATTCCGAAGGCAAACATGTGACGGTTTTTCTTATAATACTACAATAATTATATATGGGCTGCACCGAAAAGTCGAAAACATAACAGACGAGTGTTTACTTCCGAGGGGAAAATGCTTCAAAACGATCTACTTTCTTCTATATAGAAAAGACTTTTCAAATATGAGGAAAGAAGCATCACAAGAATTAGCACAATATTGGACCCGAGGTTTAAAAAATTTGGGTTTTTCAATGAATTTAATGCTAATCAAGCATCAGTACTATTAGAAAACGACCTCGTACTGGTTTCACAGCAAAAAAAACTCAAAACCCGCTTTCACCAGTGGACATGAAGAAAAGCGAGTCTATATTCTTCAATTTTGTTGAGGAAAAAGCGGTGGAGCAAACAACCACCAGGCGAAGCGATGCCATTATACTCAAACGACCATACTTGGAAAGGTCAGTAGCATCACAGGACATCGATCCATTGGTCTGGATAAAAGTAAGCTCTCATAAATTTAAAATTGAAACAACAAACAAAAATACTTGCTTCTTTAAATGTACAACAAGAATATTTTAATGTACAACTGGAATATTGAAGTGTACAACAGGATATGCTTTAAATGAATAGCAGAATATTGAATAAATAATGTTAACTTCTTTTGTTAAGTTTTTGTTACAATTTCACTTAAATATCTACTTTTTAAGATACTATCGAAAACTATCGATAGTTATCGATGGGTTTGAAATAAACTATCGCCCACTGCTCTGATTTGCTTGAATTTAGTTAACTGTATTTTTTATACACTTGAAAAGTGTATTATAATTTTGCCATCATCTCCGACCACATTAAGGATATATATTCTTGATCAGCATGACGAGCTGAGTCAATTAAGCTTTGTCCGTCCGTCTGTCTGTTTCTACGCGAACTAGTCCCTCAAATTTGGAGCTATCGAGCGGAAACTTTGCACAGAGTCTTCTTTTTACTGCACGCTGCTAATATGTCGGAACCGACCGGATCGGATGACTACTTCTTGTAGCTGCCATAGAAATGTTCGTTCGGAAAATGGGTTTTAGTGAGAAAAACTGTTTTGTTCTCAATATAACTGCTCTCAAACACGTTCATGGGTAATATGTAATGATTTTAAGCTGATCTGCGAAATTTGGTCGAAGTCGCTAACCGCTGTGACAAGCTATTTCAAGCTTTGACTTTCTCGTTTTTAATATTTAGGGATTTTTTGTGGATAAATGGCATGCAGAAGTCATGGGCAATGCAAAATCTTACTGTTGGTTTTAAGTTATGCCAATCGATGATTTTTGTCGAGCTTTTGCTGCTGACATTGCGACGGGTGGGTGTCGGAAAAATTGCAAACCAATTTTTGGTGCTACCACCCCATCGAAATTAAATCAGCTGTTTGTGCCTTAAACTTGGCGTCTCTGCCTGTCAAGTTAGCGGAGCTACGAGCTTTCCGATGGGTATGAACGGAAATTTTAGTTGGTCCGAGTTCGACCGAGCGTAGAGGCCTGTTGGAATTTTAAGCTTAGTACTCAGCCAAACTAAATCGTCCGCTAGCTAAATTGACAACTTATTCCGATGGGTTACCCAGCGGACGATGCAGTGTGACTGTTCAACGCCAAAATACCACCCTTCATCAGAATACCACCAAATGTGAAACGGTCTCACTGCTCTGATTTGCTTGCATTTGAATTTAGTTAATTGTTTTTGCAAATATTTAGGGATTTGTAGAGGATATATGTAATGTAGAAGTCATGGGCAATGCAAAATCTTACAATTGGTTTCAAATTATGCCAATCGATGATTTTTGTCGAGCTTTTGCTGCTGACATTCCGACGGGTGGGTGTCGGAAAAATTACAAACAATTTTTTCTCCTACCACCCCATTGGAATTGAATAAGTTGTTTGTGCCTGTTAAGTTAGCGGCACTACGAGATTTCTGATGGGTATGAACGGAAATTTTAGTTTGTCTGAGTTGGACCGAGCGTAGGAGGCCTGTCGGAATTTTACGAAAGCTTTCCGACACCCTTTTTTTATATGGAGTTGACACCCAGCTAAATCGATTTAGTTTGTCTGAGTACTAAGCTTTACGAAAGCTTTCCGACACCCTTTTTATACTCTGTACTAAAGGTACATAGAGTATATTAAGTTTGTGCAAAAGTATGTAACAGGGAGAAGGAATCATTTCCGGCCATATAAAGTATATATTATCTTGAACGGCATTAAAAGCGAAGGCGATATAGCCATGTGCGTATGAACAAACAGTTCTCGGAGATGGTAAGAGATAAATGTTTGACATGTTTGGAACATAAACTTCTTATACTTGCAGGCAGATCAACTTTATTTTCAATTTTCGACACGCCAACGCAATTAAAAAACGAGAAAGGCAAAGCTAACTTCGTCTGTACCGAAGTTTTGATACACTTGAAATAGCTTGTCACAACAGTTAGCGACTTCGACCAAACTTCGCAAATCAACTTAAAAACATGACATATTACCCATGACCGTGTTTGAGAGCGATAATATTGAGAATAAACCAGTTTTTCTCACTAAAACCCATTTTTTGAACGAACATTTGTATGGCAGCTACAAGAAATAGTCATCCGACCCGGTCGGTTCCGACACATTAGCAGCGTGCAGTAAAAAGAAGACTCTGTGCAAAGTTTCAGCTCGATAGCTCTAAAACCGAGGGACTAGTTCGCGTAGAAATAGACAGACGGACGGACAAAGCTTAATCGACTCAGCTCGTAATTCTGATCAAGAATATATATACTTTATGTGGTCGGAGATGATTCCTTCTATGCGTTGCAAACTTCTGGGCAAAATTATAATACACTTTTCAAGTGTATAACGAGAGCGTAAGTTAAAGTCGGCTCTAGCCGATTTCGATATACCCAACGCAATTAAAAAACGAGAGCGTAAGTTAAAGTCGGCTCTAGCCGACTTCGATATACCCGTTACTCATGAGAAGAAATGTTTAATAGCGTTCCTGTGGGAACATCCGAAAAGAATGCAACATTTTTAACTCAGCTATTTTATATCCGATCTTGATGAAAATTTCAGGGATTATAGTTATTGCGCATATAAAATTAAATTTTAAATTTGAATTCGATATCATAAAGTTGGTGGGAGTTATTCCCAATTTGAAACAAACTTTATCTGCGGGCAGACAATAGGAGTCTACATGTCAAATTTGGTTGCTCTAGCTCTTCTAGTCTCTGAGATCTAGGAGTTCATCTTTTGGTACTAATATGCTGCACATTTGTCGGAACCGGCCGGATCAGATGACTATAGCATATAGCTGCCATAGGAACGATCGGCTGAAAAAGTAGATTTAGTGAGAAAAACTATTTTGTTTTAATGTTATCGCTATCAAACCTCGTATTTATAAGTTTTCTATGATTTCACATAATTTCACCGAGATTTATCAAAATCGGATCACTATATAGTATAGCTGCCATACAAAAGATAGGTCTGAAAAAAAGTTTTAGTATGAAAAACTTGTTTGTTTTCCATGCTATTGCTCCCAAACTCGTTACTGATTAATATGATATGCACACACACAATTTTGTCAAGTCTGATCCAAATCGGATGACTATAGCATATAGCTGCCATAGGAATGATCGGTCGAAAAAATAGTTTTAGTGAGAAAAACTTTTTTGGTTTCAATGGTAGCGTCTATGTACGTTCCAGTTATGAATATTGTCTGTCTTAACACAATTTTGGAGAGTTTGATCAAAATCGGATGAATATATCGTATAGTTGCCATATAAAAAACTGGCAGAAATATATCATGCTCCAAGGGTATATAAACTTCGGTCGAGCCGAAGTTAGCTTTCCTCTATTTTTTAGTTTTCCAATCAACATTTTTAAAGAAATATGTCAAAATTTTACTTTTATGAGCCAAAACCATAAGTTTTGGCTTTGCTTTTGATCATTTAGGTACTATGTGCCCATATGGGTTTGCAAAATTTGTTTCCAGCACTTTCGGTCTTGAAGCCAATGTGAATAAAATAAAGTCGTTGGTCAATGCAAATCGTCGAATAACAACTCGAGAGATTGCCAAAATATTAAATTTGTCTAACGCTACTGCTTACAAGCACATGAAACGTCTAGGATTAAATTTGAAGCTTGATATATGGGTTCTTTGTTTAAACGTTCTATTAGGGTCTTATAAGCACCCTGTAAAACGTTCAAGCAGATCTGATTATATGTTTTACAGAAATAAACAAAAACATTTCTTTTTCCCGACCCTCCTTTATGAAAAATATTTTTATTGACACTCATAATTCTATGTTTTTCTTATTTTTAGTTAAAAAACTTTAAAACAAAAAAATCCTAAATATTCTTGTTAACACCAGAATTACATCAGTTCTGAACAAAACCCCGTCTTCGTTTTCACATTCAGATAATCCGTTCTAAAAAACTTTTGCAGACATGGGCCTATGTTTTAAATTTTTGGACACTCTTAATCCAAAATACAAAAACAACTGCAGGAACAACAACAAAAATATCTAAATTTAATTTAACCGATTACCAATCCAAAGGAAAAAACCACTTATAGTTTTTTTGTAATTTCATTTTTTGTAAACCTTCAAAAAATTACACCTGAAGGTATACAGTACCCTTAAGGGGGACATCTAAGTAGCTCAAAAAAAAAGTGAATTTTCAGAATTTTTTTTGGCCAAATGGAAGGACCAATCGAAAATTTTTGAATGTGGTATTATTGTGTGATACAATTACTCGAAATGGTTTTCCATTTTTTTGTATCAAAAACAAAATGGCGGTCGTGTATCATTTCTCCGTAGACCCTATTTTTCCGTGGCCGGACACATAACTCAAGCAAATCTTAACCGATCGATCTGAAATTTAGTCAGTAAATCGGAAATACCTATGGCTATCGATCCTCGTAGGATTTTTTCCATATTTTGCTTACTTTTTCTTTAAAAATCCTACGAGGATCGATAGACTTAGGTATTTCCGATTTACTGACTGTAATATCGTATAGTAGGCTAGGAGTATATGTGTGTCCTTATATGTACAATAGACCGGATTTTCTCCATACGATTTTCAACATGTGATGATCTTTGCACAACATGGCTCAAAAAATTCTGTAAATTTTATAGAAATTTATCAAAAATCCAAAATTAGATATATTGAGGTTTGATGGCCTCGAGAAGGTTTTAAAAGTTCCAATTTCCCCTTCATTTATCTTTGAATTGTCAATTAGGGCTGTCGAAAATATTATCGATATATCGAAATATCGATATTTTTGCCCAAAATAAAGAATATCATTATCGAATATTTTTCGGAGGCGATATATCGGATATCGAATATTTTTTGGAGATATTTTTCGGGGATATTTATGTTTTAGCCTTCAGTCAGTGAACATGAAAGGCACAATGTTTAAAAGTTCTTTTATTAACTGTTAACAGTGCAAAAAGTTGTAAGGACAATGGTAACTCAACAAACATAAAGGCGCTTTAAGTCGCAATACATGGAGATGCTTGGCTGCAATGCAGCTCATTTTTAAAAACAGTAAAGAATAACATGATTGCAGCATGACGACTATTGTCAAACAGTGGCAGTCGCCTATAGTCATGCTGCACACATATTGTTCTCCTTTAAACACAAGTATGCGACATCTGAGGACGTAATTTTTGAAGGATCGCTCTTTGCCGATCACCATTCTGCCATGATATCTAAAAAACCGCAAGGACAGGAGAATAAATTATTGGAGTACAATTGGAATTCACCGTTGTTTACCCTAGAACGGGACACTATTAAGTTCTGGATTTCAGAGAAAGACGCATTGCCAGTGCGTTCTGACTTGGCATTGTCATATCTTATTACACCGGGAAGCTCCGTGCCATCGGAACAATTGGCATTGGCTCTAAAAAGTGTGGTTTCTGACACCAGAAGCCGAATGACCGATGAGCACATAACTCAACGCGTCTTTCTTAAATTTTTGTCAACGATTATTGGTAAAACCAGAAGTTTTTAAGTTTCGAAGACTTAACTGAATAAGTTTTTTTATGCTTTGTAGCTCGAACTTATAATACTTATAATATATGAACTTCAGAACTTCTTATGTTATATATGAAATAAAAAGGAAATATCTTTTGTTAATTTAATAAATATACATTAAATCTATATATTTTTTTAGCGCAGTCAGATTGTAGTTCTTATTACGCGTTAAATGACGCCTCAATTACCTCAATAGACCTGTTCATTGTAATGATCCGGGCTTTTTTGAAAAATATCTAAAATATCGATAATATCGATGTTTTTAACAGCAAAATATTTATATCGAAATGATAATTTTTCAATATCGCCAAAAATATCGATATAGATATTTTTGAAATATTCGACAACCCTATTGTCAATGTAGACAGAGACCTTTTACAAAAGTGTCGAACAAATGCATAAAATATTTCATATTAAATTATATGTTCAATGGTGTTGTGATAAGCACTCTGAACTTTGAATCCGGCGAACCGAGTTCAATTCCCGGTAGAACCCTAAATTTTTTTTATAAATTACTAAATTTTTAGTAAACACACTGTTTATATAATCAGATTATAATAATCTACAATTGCATAGTTGAATATGCCATTAATATTTTTTCCTTTATAATTAAATAAAACGCATATATGGTGCGAGTGACTAGCTCCTCTTCTAGAAGCTGAATGTTTATTTAAGTATTGAGTTTTCCCTTTTATACATTTTTTGGTTTTACCCCAAGCAGAGAAATGCCTTATTACTAGCAGATGTGTCCCTTCTTGGGGGTTGCTTATTTTTTAGGTTCAAATTTCTATTTTTGTGCGCCTCGGCTTGAGGCGCACACTTGTTCAAATATCTTTGAACATATTGCAGAGGGCAAAAAAATTGTATTTTTACTTTACATGTACTGTTCAATTATTTTTGAACATAAATATTGCAGAGGGCAACAATTTGTATTGACATATTATATATTTTTTTTCTCTTCGATAGTGGACTGTATTTTAAATGTGTATATTTCCATATAGGTTTTAAACTTTCTTGCTCAGATTCTTTTACATTTTTATATCTTAACATTTCAATTTACTTCAACATATATTTATTTAATTTTTGATTTACATTGGTTTTGCTTATTTCTAATATTGTTGTTTTGTTGAGTCGATTTCATTAATGCCATGTTTATTCAAAACATCTTGCGCAGGCAAAAAAAAAAACATTTTTGTGAACTTAATTTTTTTTGAATGATAATTGCGTTTTGAATATTTAAATTTTATGCAACAGCGAAAATCCGCCTTTTGTTGCAGCGGTGCCACACGGGCACTCTACTTTTTATTTCAATAATTTTTTCTTTTAATTTAATCTGCTTCTACTGCGACAACTTCTTCTTATCGGCCGCATGGTATGGTGGTGGTATCAGCCCAGGCGTTTTCGTCTGAGTTGCGCCTGGACAGCGCCTCTCCATTTTCGGGACTCGTACCCGTTGCTCCTCCTTCTCTTCCTTCCTTCTTCCTGATTAAAAGGCACATTTGCCTTAGTTTGCAGTCCTCCTTACGCTGGGCAGTCCCCAACGCTTGGCAGGCCACTTTTATTGCGAATTTATCGCCGTTTTCCCCCTCACGCAGGGCCAATCCCTAACGCTTGGCAGGCTACTGTGAATACTTCTCACGACCTTAGGTTTTCCGCGGAATACCTTTCTCTCCCTTCCGATCACCGCCTTAGGCTATCCTTACATTTGAATGCCTTTTTTCCGACCTGAGCAAATGCCATTCAATTTAGCAAGTTTGCCTTTACAGGGACGAAGGACAAATGATCACTAAAACGCAAATACACTTGCGAGTGATCCGCTCCACATCACGAAGCTGAATCTTACGCATGTATGGTGCGTGTGACTCCGCTTCCAGAAGCTGAATGTTTATTTAAGTATTGAGTTTTCCCTTTTATACATTTTTTGGTTTTACCCCAAGCAGAGAAATGCCTTATTACTAGCAGATGTGTCCCTTCTTGGGGTTGCTTATTTTTAAGGTTCAAATTTCTATTTTTGTGCGCCTCGGCTTGAGGCGACCGCAGGTAGCGGTCTTAAATGCACTTGTTCAAATATCTTTGAACAATAATACATATTTGTGTAGTTTGAAGCCACTAAGGATATGCTTTAAGCAGCAATAATCATCAATTTGGTGCCGTCCGCTTGTGTTGCTGAATCAATTGTACGACATGTTAAAATAATTTTTTTTACAATTTTCACAAAAATTTTGTTTGCCTACTATGACGATTCTCGCAGCTCAATAACAAAATTAGTTCAAATTTCCCCTTCATTTTGTCATTGAGCTTCTAGAATCGTCATAGTAGGCAGACAAAAATTTTGTGAAAATGTTAAAAAAAATTATTTTAACATGTCGTACATATATACATAAACCCGCATAGCCCGTCACTAAAGTCCCGTTTGATTTCTCGCGCCCAGTTTCAGCATTAGCGGATTGGTTCCGTTATTTTCACTCGTTTGTCTCTCCGCTCCTTATGTATTGTCGTTAAGCTGCAGCGGAGTTCGTTCTTTTCCACCTGCGTCTAGCATTCGGTTATTTCGTTTTGTGCTAATCCCGCGCTGGACTCAGCCCTTAGCAACGGAGTTTGATGAAATCAAATGGGAGGAAAACTTAGATTATAATACAGTGCCGCTTTGGGAACAATGTGAATCTGCTCTGACAAAGCGATGTCAGCATCTCTCAGCAGAAGAGTCATCCGCAGGGAGATCAAGATTACAAAAAGGTCTAAAGAAAGACAGCAAAACTTCCGTGACTGCTACTCAAAATAATCAACATCATTCTCCCAAATGTTTGTTCAGCAACTCAGAGCAACATTCAATACATTCGTGTTCGGCATTTGCATCAACTCCATGTCATCAGCGATATGCATTCGCAAAAAGCTGTCCATTGTGCATCAATTGCCTAAAGAAGGGTCATACAGTTACAGCTTGCATTTCTAGTGATTGTGGAGTATGTTCAAAGCCTCATCACTCTCTTTTGCACAGATACAATACAAATGCGTCGCGTACTGCAATTAATAGTCAAATGCCAGTAACTCAAGCCTCTAAAAATAGCCAAATTTTGACTCCTCAGGCTACAAATTACTCTCAGCAATTGACAACTCAACCTTCAGCATCAGCACATCATGCCAGTAATGTGTCGGATGAAGTCATATTGGCCACAGCGTTAGTCCAAGTAAAAGATAAATCAGGGTAATATCACTGCGCTAGAGCTCTTTTGGATTCTGGGTCGCAAGTCAATTTTATGACGGAGGAGTTGGCAAAATCTCTTCGGCTTAAACGAGAGCGAAAAGAGATGAGCTTATTAAGTATTGGAATATCCAAGTCGACTGTGAGTCAATTTGTTCAAACTGCACTTGCTTTACGCTACAATTCGTTTGAGATGATGACAGAATTTGGTATTTTGAAATCCATCTCTTCATGCCAGCCCGAAAACTTGTCGAAAATGTAATCGTCCCTGATGATGTTGAGCTAGCCGATCCTCTCCTTTATAAGCCACAGCGCGAAGATATACTTTTGGGAGCAGATACCTTCTCTGATCTGCTGAGAAATGGCCAAATTAAGGGTAGCGATAACTCACATTCATTAAAGGCAACTGCATTCGGTTGGATTGTTTCAGGTCGTTGCCGAACCAATTCCTCGGATAACCACAAAACTTCATTAACAATCACTATAGGCGACTCTCGGGTCGTATAAGTGTTTCGTTGCCATTTAAAACCAGTCCAAATTGTCTGGGAGCTTCATTTAAAACTGCTAAACGGCGATTTCTAACACTTGAACGGAAATTGTCGAGGCAATTAGAAATTTATCTATTGTACGTAGCCTTTTTGAAAGAATACATATCTTTGGGTCATATGAGCGCAACTGATAACAATATCCCGAGTGAGCCGCATTATTTTGTGCCCTACCAATGCGTGCTACGACCACAAAGCACCTCCACACAATTACGAGTAGTTTTTGACGCTTCTGGTAAAAGTTCGTCCCAATTGTCTCTCAACGACATTCTCATGGTGGGTCCCACCATCCAACCTTGTCTTTACTCAACCCTCCTGCGCTTCCGCCTTCACCTTTGTGCGGTGACTGCAGACATTACTAAAATGTACCGTCAAATCGAGATTGACGAGACCCAGCGCAATTTTCAGTTAATTGTCTGGAGAGAACATCCTTCCGATCCACTGCAAATATTTCGCTTAAACACAGTGACATATGGAACTGCATCTGCTCCGTTTTTGGCACGCGTCATCTCATCTGTTGCCATCCGGGCACTGGCAAACAACTTCTACGTTGATGATTTGCTAGCTGGAGCAGATACTTCAGAAGAGCTACGATCTTTGCAAGTCGAGCTGCTATCGGTTTCAGAGGCTTATGGAATTAGCTTCACAAAATGGTCCTCAAACTGTGAACATTTTGTATCTGAACAAGCTGAAACTATAGATGGACACATGGAACCCAAAAAGCGATGTGTTGAATACTCGATGAAAGGTCTGTCTGTAGAAGTCCAGCCATCCAAACGATCCATGTTATCGTTTTCATCTAGATTATACGATCCCCTGGGACTATTGTGTCCTATAATCGTTAGCGCAAAAATATTAATTCAGGGGACATGGCTGCTTAAATTGGATTGGGATAAAACAATACCTACTTCTTTACAGTTGGAATCAGTTACATCCTGTATTGAAGGATTAGATTTGATAAGTATTCCTCGGCACGTTGGGGTCACAAAACAAGCAAAATGTCAAATACATGGATTCGGGGATGCATCGACACGAGCGTACGGCTGTTGTTTGTACATTCGAGTTCAAAACAGCGACGGTGTTTTAGTAAACTTGCTCACTGCCAAATCAAAGGTGTCTCCGCTGAAAACTAAATCAATACCACGACTGGAATTGTGCGCAGCGCAATTGCTGGCTTCTCTGTGGGGCAAAGCTAGGCACATTTTAAACGTCACAATTGAAAAAGTTGTATGCTGGTCGGACTCTGAGGTGGTTTTGCATTGACTGAGGATGCATCCATCGAGTTTAAACATATTTGTTGCCAATCGGGTGGCAGACATCCAAGAATTAACACCAGAAGTAACTTGGCGTCATGTTCCCACCAAGGAGAATACCGCAGACCTTTTTTCGCGCGATTGTTCAGCCGACGACTTAAAAGATTCGATCTGGTTCAGTGGCCCAGGGTTTTTAAAACAAAATAAAAGTGTTTGGCCAACTAACCCACATTTGGACATAAGTGAGGAGCAATCAGTGATGGAAAAGCGCGGCCGATACAAGCTCCCATCCTATCATCAATCTGATTGAAAACTCGTCTTCATATTTGAAAATGCTCCGAACAGTCGCCTATATGTTTCGGTTCATCAAAGGACGAAGAGAAAGACACACATCCCGTGAGCTCATTCCGGCGGAACATGATTTGGCATTTATAGCAGTGGTACATGTACTGCAACACGTTTCGTTTGAAGACGCAATCATTAAATTAAAAAAGTCCATCGTGTTACAGCCTTCAATTCAAAAATTAAACCCATTTCTCTACTCACATCAATATAATGATCGTGTGTGGTGGTTGTTGAGAGTAGGTGGTCTTCTGTTGAATGCACCGTCGCCGCATAATGCGAAATTTCCTCTCCTCATGCCGAAAAATTTTAGATTTCTTAACACTGTATCTTCAATACTTACATCTCACTAACTGTCATGTTGGTTCTCGAATTCTTGTGGGCATTCTGCATCAGCAGATTTGGCTAATAAATGCCCGGCGAGAATGTAGTGCAGTGGTTCGCAATTGTGTGCACTGTTTTAGATACAAGCCGATACTTGCATCTCAGATAATGGGTAATCTTCCTGCGGATCGGCTATTTGAAAATCCACCGTTTGAAATTAGCGGAGTGGATATTTGCGGTCCAATTTCTGAAACATTGGGCATTCGAGGCAAACCTCCTGTAAAAATGTACCTTGCAGTGTTTGTTTGCTTCACATCCAAGGCGGTTCACTTAGAACTTGTAGCACTAGGAAGTAAGTAAGTAATAATAAATAAATAAATAAAAAACAAGTAAGAGTGTTGAGGTCGAGTGCCCCGACAGCAAAATACCCTGTTCCAAGTAATGTGGTTCCTATAGCTTTGAACTCCTTTTATTTTAAAATTTATTTGAATAATTGGGGAGGCGCACTTGCATATCTTCGGTGTTTTTGCTCGGATCTTGTAGTGGTATATAGAATAGAATATATATTCAATCATTAGATTCAAACTTAAAAATTTTAGCTCTCACAGTTTTTCGCGGTTAGAAGGAGAAGGGGGAGGAATTTGCCAAATCTGAAGCAAACTTCATTTTGGGTACGATATACACCTTTAAACATGCAAAAATTGGTGACTCCACCTCTTATAATCTGTGAGATCCACGCGTTTATACAGAGAGAAAGACAGTTTTTCCGCTGTTAAAAGATGGAGGAGGAGGAATTTTCCAAATCTAAAACAAACTCGATGTGGGTACAGTATACACCTACATACATGCCAAAAATTGTGGCACTATCTGTTACAGTCTCTGAGATCGACGCGTTCATACAGACAGACAGACGGACATGGCTAAATCGACTCGGCTGTTGATGCTGATCAAGAATATATATACTTTATCGGGTCGGAGGTGCTTCCTTTTGGCTGTGACATACATTTGCACAACTTCATGATCCCCTTTTTCCCATTTTTAATGAGAACAGGGTATAAAAAATGGGACAGATCTAACATCTTAATCATTTCTCATGTGTCTCGCAGAATTGAAGGTCCAATTCGATGTTCACAAGGATGCCATCACCAAATTTGCTACAGCTCGAGAATAACATTTATGTTCATTCCGCCCAGAGCACCGCATTTTGGAGGCCTGTGGGAAGCGGCCGTCAAATCGGCCAAGAATCCGTTGCTCAAGGCCATCGGCAGCGCAGTGTTCCGCCAGGACGAGTTGGAAACCATGTTGGTCGACGTGGAAGCGATTTTGAACTCGCGGCCAATCGTCGCGGACAGCACAAACCCGAACGACGGCGAGGCAATCACATCAGCTCACCTGCTAGTGGGAACAACGCTAGTTGGGCTGCCATTCGCGTCAACGCCGCCAATAAAAGGCGACAGACTGAATTACTTGCAGCTATTGAATTGGATTAATTTGAAAACCTGCAGTCTTTCAACGCGGCCGATGTTTAGTCATTTCATGAAGTATTAGTTGTAATTAATTTAAGCTATATAGTTAAGTTCGAATTATCTTTAAGTGTAATGAAGTTCATATGAAACCCTCTTAAATTCAGCTGTTCGCTCTTTGTCAACTTGCCTTCGTTATCTTAAGTTATCTACAGTCACACACACTTACGGACATAGGCACGAGCCACTGCTTACGCTCGCTTAGCTAAGTCCCTTTGTCGATTAAAAATCACGAAATTGAGCTGAATCGGTGCGGTTTTCATTTTTTTGTGGTCAGTGCTTCGAACAAGTTGTCGAGGATCCTTAAGAAGGATCGTTACGAAATCCAACACCAACAATTGGTCTTTGGTTGGACAATTTGCTTAAGTTTAATTATTCCCTTAATGAACCTATATCTAGGGCCCTTAAAAACTTTAACTCCTTACCCGCTAGCGTGCGATGTGAATTCGACCCCAATAAATCGGCAATCAAAATTTCGTTAGCAGAATACTATTCTACTTCTAGACATTTAACTTAGTAATATAATTTAAGTTAAAATTAGGGTAGCCAATAAAGAGCATTGTTCGATTGGCGAATAAATAAATAAATAAAAGCAAAAACCGAAACAGAAAAACAAAGCATCTTCCACGACTTGAAGTGCTTCTTCCGCAAAACAAATCAACCACGGGAAAAATATGAGAAGTCAAATCAGGTCCTGAAGATAAAACCGAAATATTTTCAAAACGAAGATTGCTGCAGCACGCTGCAGTGCATAGCTGCAGTTATATAACAGTGCGTTGGGGCGGAAAAATAATGCCCGACTTCAAGAACAAAAAGAAAAAAATGATCGGCTCTCCATTAGTGTCACCGGAAATTCAGACTTCAAGCTTCTGGGAGTAGTGCAACTTCCGCAGGAAAGGGAGAAAAACAAGCCGAGGCAGTGTTTCAAGTGCTAAAAACTTGGAATATAACTCAAAATATCTAATTTATGTGCGCAGACACAACAAGCTCCAGTACTGGACGTAGATTTGGTTTACTTGTCCAAAAACTAAAAAAAAGACCTCATATTTTCGGCATGCCGCCATCATATATTGGATCTTGTTGCTGGATGCTTAAGATGCTTAATAATGAAGAGCAGATAACATCATCACAAATCAAAATTATCGTCATTCTTCAGCATACCACCTTTGCCTTGTCCATTGACAAAAACAATTTTTCTGACTGTATGAACCACATCATTGGAAAACGAGAGCGTAAGTTAAAGTCGGCTCTAACCGACTTCGATATAGCCGGTATGTTTAATACCGTATCTGTGTTCCTGAGTGGACACATTTCAGGGATTATAGTTATTGCGAATATTTTAAGTTTTAAATTTGAACTCGATATCTTAAAGTTGGTGGGGGTTATTCAACATTTTTTATTGTGGGGGCGGTGTTGGGGGTTTTCGTGGAAAAATTTGAAACAAACTTTATCCGCGTGCAGACAATAGGAGTCTACATGTCAAATTTGGTAACTCTAGTCTCTGAGATCTAGCGGTTCATACAGACAGACGGTCAGACGGACAAGGCTATATTGTCTCGGCTGTTGATGCTGATCAAGAATATATATACTTTATATGGTCGGAAATGATTCCATCTGCCTGTTACATACATTTGCACGACTTAAGTATACCCTTTTAATCTCCGAGTAACGGGTATAAAAATTATACGGAAATCCAAACGCGAAGATTTGATAAATTTCATGAAAGGGCAGCTTGGGGACATGCAACAAAGAGAAGACTATAAGGAATTGCTGCAACTGAGCCTTACGTTTTTGGGAGATAGATCTCAACTCGATCCAATAATACAAGCACCAGGAACCATTAATCGGGCTCGCTGGATGATGAAAATTATATACTCGCAGAAATAAAAATCTGATTGTCAAAGGCCTCCAGAAGACACAGGCATCAGCAGATGGTGTTAGAGAGCGACTCCGCACTATCTAAGGTACCAGAACCCCACGTGAGAGACACAAGGATCATTTTAATAAGTCAATACAGTTGGAATGGCATATCTCCGACGACATATCTCCGCCCAGTACATTTTGCCGGCGGAGATATGTCGCTTTTTTTCTGGCGGAGATATGACGTTTTAGAACGTCATATCTCCGCTGTGTTACAAACGACATATCTCCGCGCGGAGTTATGTCGTTTTAAAGCGTCATATCTCCGCGCATAGATATGTCGCCGGAACTATGTCGTTACCCCGTTGGAATTATTGCGGAACTGGAATCCTCCTCAATGGTGAACGCTACGCTTAAGAACGGCAAGTTATTATCGGGTTCGAAAACTTTCATTGAATAAGACCTCAGCGTGGAAAGACAAGAGCATAAGGCTGTACTGCTGCAGTTTAAAAAAGATTTGATTTCACTTAATGGCAGATTTAAAAAGTTCGTAAAAAGCGATCAAATAAATGTTGATGGAAAATGGTACTATTTTGATGCCGCTAAAAATCTCGTGCACAAAGGGCAACCAGCAGAAACAATGTTAAGGGAGTTATTTGGTACAGCTTTGTGGCCGCTCACATAATCGGGCCCGGGTTCAAAAAAACCAATAAGAAGTAGTAGAAACTCCATAAACCAAGCTCCCATCCAAGATAGTATAAGTTTAGAAAATACACATCATATTACGTTTAGGATACTCTCTTATATAGATATCAAATCTTCTTCCTATTTGAGACGTTTATTGAAAACAACGTGGAAAACTATGAGCATTATTTCCAGAATTTCGAGCTCTACTGGATTCCGGCAGTAAGGATTGCGGAAAGGGGGCGTGCACGTGGAGGATGCCTTTATGGAATACATAAAGATTTCAAATGCACGATGAACTGTTCCTTCGAAAATATTTGCAACAGGGCAATGGTAGAAATGCATGGGCCCTGAGAGAAGCTATATATTATACCCACGTATCTCAAATGCACACGATGGTCAGATGATTATGAGCAGCTCTTTGACTTTCTTCTACAAGCAAGAATACAAAATACCATGCTAGTTGGCGACCTAAATGGAAGAATAGGAGAAGAGCAAGTGCTAACAGAAGAGGAAACGGAAAGCGTTTGGTCTGCCACACGAAGAGCAGCAAAAGACAAAACAAAGGACACAAAAGGAACAAGAATCTTGGAATTGGGAGAATCCTTTAATCTGCTAGCACTCAATGGTAGATCGCAAGGTGACTCAGAAGGAAAATTTACGTTTATTCGCGACTAGGCTTACACAACCATTGATTACTGCATGATTCAGGAAGAATGGGATAACCATGTAAGGGATTTCAAGGTAACAGAGGAATTGTTTTCGGATCATATGCCAATAGAAATCGAAGCGTGTATAAGAGCACAGTCACAAGCTGAGACCAACAAAATACTACCAAGGCTGAGATGGATGACAAGATTCAAGGAAGAGTACAGTCTTAGATTAGATCACATTATGAACTCCCCGTCCACAAACCAGTCTAAAAATTGTATCCAGCGTTTAACTGATTGCATTACTGAAGCAGCAAAGTGCATGCCAAATCCGCATAGAACAAACTTCAAAGAACCCTGGTACGATAATGATTGAGAAAAGGCAAGAAAACGTTCGATGCACTGGCTGAGACAGGCGTCGCGCAACAATACAACGGAAAGCAAAGCAAGCTACCTTTGAGAGAATATGTATTATAAACAACTTTGTGCAGAGAAGCGGCGCTACTATAATCAATATCTACCGAAAGCTCTCGATAATATAAATGATAGCAAAAACTTTTGGAAGATGGTGAGAAAAATTAATGGCTCAAACGAAAAAAGAGGTATACACGTCACTTCCGAGAACTTAGCGGAATATTTTAAAGTCATGCTTTTCAGAGAAGTAGAGGCACCGTATATCTTCGATTTACCGATTGTCGAGAGAGCAGAAATGGACAGACCGTTAACAATTGCAGAAGTGCGCCTTGCAATAAATCAAAATAAAGTAGAAAAAGCGCCAGGAGAACACAGAGTCCCAGCGGAATTTTTGCTGGACGCCTCAGAAGGTTTTGTGGTACGGTTAACTGAGTCTTTTAGTAAAATTTTTAACACCGGATGTGTCCCTAAAAGCCCTTAAGAAGTGAGCAATTACAGAGGCATCTCCTTTTTGAACACTCTGTTAAAATTTTAGCCCGCATAAAATCGTATTTGGACGAGCACCAAATATTACACGAAAATTAATCTTGGTGTAGGAAAGGGTCTTCCACTATTGACAGCATCTTCGTGTTGACTTCATTGTGCAGGGACTTTCTGATAACAAACAAAAAACTGTACCTGTTTTTTAGTGATTTGAAAGCAGCATTTGATTCAGTAGACAGGAAACTCCTGATTCACAAGCTAGCGGATATAGGCATCTCGACAAAGATACTACAAATAATAAAAAGCCTCTATGAGGACAATGAAACGGCAGTGTGCGATGGATTTAATCTTTCGCCCTGGTTCAAAAAAAATCTTGGAGTAAAGCAGGGGTGTATTATTAGCCCTCTTTTGTTCTCCCTATTTGTAAATGATATCTCCACTGAACTCCATGGAGGAGCGAAATTTGGTGGGAATATATTTTAAATCCTGATGTACGAGGACGACATGGTCATCCTCGCTGAATCACCAAAGATGCTACAGGAGATGATTAATGAAGTTCTTAGATACTGCCTAAAATGGGGACTGGTAACCAACACGGAAAAGTCTACAACAATGATAATTCGAGATGGCCGAGGGAGGTTGACGCGAGATGAGAAATGGACACACAATATAGAACTAGAAACGGTAAAACTGTTCAAATATCTTGGAGTGACGTTATCTTCAAACATGTCATTTAAACAGCACATCAATTTAAAACTAAGTGAGTCCAAAGAGCACTGAACAGCACTTGGAAAGCCTTAATGAAGAAGAAAAATGTAAGCGCGAGTACAAAGTACAAAATGTTTCAGGCAACGGCGAGAACTATTATGTGCTATGCTGCCGAAGTCTGGGGATAGGAGTCATTCGACGATGCCGAAAAATTGTTAAGATTCTTTCTGGAACAAATATTTTATCTCCCAAACAATACGCCAACATATGCGTTACATTTGGAGACAGGCCTACCTGAGATGTCCCTTCACATACTACAAGCTAATTTCAAATACATGAACAAAATCATGTCTTTTTCAGCTGACAGGTACCCGAATATGGTAGCGTCTGCACTAATTGCGTCGTCTTTGCAATGCTTCCAAAAATGGACAGAACTGGCCTCTGAACCCGAAGTGACTCTAGACCTAGAAGACCCTAACACCCGGAAAGAAAGTCAATCCTCACTACTGGCTTCAATCTACGATAGAACGCGTGAGGCTAATATCAGGCGAGCCCTCGAAAGCACTTCTCGACAGATGTACAAGCGTTTAAGTTACAAGCTTGAAGAAAATAATTACTTTAGGGAAGACTATGACACTTTAACCAATTCCTATATTTGCAAAAACAGACGTGTTGAAAATGAGCTGTGCAGTCTTTGCAACAAGACGCGAAGGACACGTGGATGGGATCCACTTCATAGCAGTCTGTCCAATCTTGAACGAACTGAGGATTCGCTGATGAGGCAAGGCATGTCTCACATTGGAGAGTGTTAGCAAAATACCTGTTGCATGCTCACAAATACAGAGCAAGAATCCTGCAGGAAGCATTTTAAAAGACAAATCTGTTATTATTCCTTTTTTTTTTTATTAATTGGTGGAGCCCGGGTCTCCATTCTAAGGAGTGAAAGATCTACTATCTCGCGACGAGCGGAGAAGGTAGGTGGTGTAGCTCAAAAGGAAGGGCGTTTTGGTAGCTCTAGCTTGTTAAAAATGTGAATTGTATAATTTAAATTTAAGGCTGACGGCAAAATGCCATTCCTATATATATTTAATGTTCTATGAATAAAGAACTTCTACTACTACTAAATAAGTTGGATGCGCCACGTTGAAAACTATTTTGAGTCATTAGTGGCATCTATAAGGGAAGTTGGCTGCCTTAGCGTTTTTCGACGAGCGTATCGACACCAAAACTCTGCGTTTAATGGTGAAAAACTTACATGAGCCAAACAACGACAGCGAATAAGTTACTACAGGTTTAACAGAAGACACGCTTAAAAATATACAAATTAAAGATCTGATTTCCCAAGCCAGCCTTACTTTTTTGAAGCCTGCAACCTTTCGATGGACATTCAAAATTTATTGCAGGGCATAGAGCAGCATCGCAAGAACCTTAATAAATAATTTGGAAACAAAACAAAATGCTTTTAATTGTTTGTTTGGGTTTTAGTGGTAAGCTGCATAGAGTTTTGTAGCCTTGCTTACAGCTTATAATATTACTAGTTTCAATCATTGGGAACAAAGCTTTTAAATAGTATAACTTTGCAACGGTAAGAGTAAGTTTCCAATTTATACAATTGAAAAGTGTATTATAATTTTGCCCAGAAGTTTGCCACGCATAGAAGGAATCATCTCCGACCACATAAAGGATATATATTCTTGATCAGCACGACGGGCTGAGTCGATTAAGCTTTGCCCGTCCGTCTGTTTCTACGCGAACTAGTCCCTCAGTTTTGGAGCTATCGAGCTGAAACTTTGCACAGAGTCTTCTTTTTACTGCACGCTGCTAATATGTCGGAACCGACCAGATGTGATGACTACTTCTTGTAGCTGCCATACAAATGTTCGATCGAAAAATGGGTTTTAGTGAGAAAAAATGGTTAGTTCTCAATATTATCGCTCTCAACCCGGTCATGGGTAATATGTCATGTTTTTAAGCTTATTTGCAAAGTTTGGTCGAAGTCGCTAACCGTTGTGACAAGCTATTTCAAGTGTATCAAAACTTCGGTACAGACGAATTTAGCTTTGCCTTTCTCATTTAATTTTTTTTTAAATTTAACCTTCTTTCAAACTACATCAACATAGAAGTCATGGCGTGGCAAAAATTCAAAATAAACTTGATCTGCCTGCAAGTATAAGAAGCATTTGTCCCATACATGCCAAGCCTCTTTCTCTTACCATCTTTGAGATCTGTTTGTTCATACGGACGGACGGACAGACAGACGGACATGGCTATATCGACTCGGCTGTTGATGCTGATCAAGAATATATATACTTTACAGGGTCGGAAATGATTCCTTCTCCCTGTTACATACTTTTGCACAAACTTATTATACTCTATGTACCTTCGGTACAGAGTATAATTATGAGAAAATTATAGAAAAATGGCAAAACTTATGCTTTATGCTCATAAAAGTAAAATTTTAACATTTTTCTTTAAAAAATTTGATTTGAAAACTAAGAAAATGGTTATTGATCACGTTATAAGTAAAATTTTAAAACAATATGGAAAACCTGATTTTTCGGGAAAGTTCGAGTTGCGCGACCTCTAAACGTCCTTCGAAAAATCTGAACAAAATCTCAAAAATACTCTACGCTATAAGCTTTCAGAAAATGCCGGCGAAAAACAAATTTTTTAGGGACACCATAGTAAACAGTGCCCTTAAGTTAGAAGATACACAAAGAAGCAAAGCCATAAAGTGTGTAAATTGCTACCCATCGCCACTGCGGCCAGTGCTACCCATTTTTTCGGCAAATCGATAAATATTACTAATTACAAATCGTAGAAGGCAGGCTCTAGGTCATTAACTTATGATTTTGTCCATAACTTTTCTGCGACGTGTCGACGCAGTTGATAGAAACTAAATCTAAATAGTTTCATTAAAAAAAAACACCCCCCTTTGATTGCTTTGGGCAATTCCCCCACTAACTACAGAAGGTCCGATACGGGGATGCACACACACTTAAAGCTTTAGTGATTTTGGCGTTTGCTCCTGATGTCGGATTTTGCTACAAGCCTGCCTTTGGGATTCCCAAGCAATCATAGCAGTTCTGTCATGAGGTACCTTCTGCCAGCTCATTGAAGTCAGGCGCAGACTGCTGAAGATTGAATTGATCATTTGTGGTGTTGTGCGTGTGTTGTTTTAGAAAAGTTATGGACAAAATCATAACTTAATGACCCAGAGCCTGCCAAAACGGTCACTAAAATAATCACTTTGTAATACTGATTACTTAATATGCGTAACAGGTACGAACCATCCATCTAAAAAACTGTGAGAGAGAACTGTGAGGGAGAAAACGGCCAATTTATTTGAGTTCAGCGGACAAAAATATATAAGGCACGGTTGATAATTTCTCTGTTGCAAAAGTTGGCCCTATTTTGTAAACTTGTGTTAGTAGTAGTAGTAGTAGTAGTAGTATTTATTTTATTTCTTATCTCATTATCATCTACATACAAAGTTGCTAATATATAGGGTATAACAAAATAGTTGACAATATACATATGTAAAAGAAAAAGAATAAGAATAAATAAAGGCTTGGCTGTATGCCGTTCGCCTAATATATAGGTAGTGTAGAACTGCCCATACCAACGCACCACGGTAGGTACTACCCGCAGCTGCCCCGCTCGTCACGAGATACTACGCCGTTCTCCACCATGATGCGATTGGAATGTTCTGTCTAGACATCTATCATAATTTCTCGCCGATATTCTATAGCCTCTTTAAGGTATCCAATAAGACTATTCCAATTCTGACCATTTAATACTTCGTGCAATTGTTGTGTTGTCATGCTCCATTGTCCAAAATGCAGTGCCCGTAACTCTCCTAGAATCGGACATCGTGCTACAAAATGGGCTATATCTCCTCGTTCCCTAGAATTGCAGAGGGTGCAGCAGCTTACTGTCGTGACGTGTGGTGTATAGCAGAGGCGGATCGATTCTGTTCTTGCTCGAAATATGAGCGATATGGCGTATGTATTGAACTCGTCGTTAAAATAATTATTAGAGGCAAGGTTGAATTCGAGACATTTATAGGTGCCTCGCGTTTCGCTCTGACGTGCTTCGCGCTCGAATTGGCTTCTCTCACTACTGTCTATTTGCCGCAACAAGTTTAACTGCCATACCTCCCAGGCACTGCTATCATTTGTAAACATGCTTGTGTTGTGTTCTCTCGCCATACTATCCCATTTTTGAAAGAACTGTGATTTGCTCTCCAGTAGATGCTCAACAATGATTCTTGGTAGTCTCGACGGTTCCATCCGCATAGTTTTATTGACATAATTGAAGTGCAGCTGTAGTGTATATTGAAAGAGGGTTGTCAGTCCCGTTTCAATATGTATGGCATAGTTTGGTGCATTCATTGGCAGGTAGAATACTTTCTTGATAAAAAAAGCGCAGGAGTCGCTCAACTTCCTCGTACCGACTAAAGCCCCAGACCTGTGCCGCATAGCACATGATAGCCCTGGCTGTAGCGAGAAACAATTTGTACTTTGTACTGTTATTGACGGTCTTTTTCCCAAGCAGATTTTTCCAGGTACTATTTATAGCGACTTTGGAGTCCGTCAGTTTTTTTTCCCAGGTGTTTGGTAAAAGACATATTGGGGGTTAGTAACATGCCCAGGTATTGATACTCGCTTACTGTCTCAAGTTCGACTCCGTTTAATGTCCACGCATCTAATCTTGCCCTGCGGCCTCTGCTGTTTCTTATCACCATCGCCTTAGACTTCTCAATGTTTATCTTCAAGCTCCATCTTTGACAATATGTACTAAGGGCGTCAATCATTTGCTGCATGCTAGTTGGACTGTCAGCCAACAGCACCATATCGTCCGCATACATCAATACCCTGATACGCCGTGTTCCCAGTTCTACACCTCCAGGCAGGTTCGCATCAATGTCGTCCACATATAGTGCAAATAGTAATGGACTAAGCAGGCACCCCTGCTTAACTCCTAAATTCGTTTCAAACCATTCAGACAACTCCTTTCCATCCCATACGGTAGTTTTGTTAAGGCAATAGAGGCTTTGTATGACATCAATGATCTTTGTTGAAACTCCCAGGTTGCTTAATTTCAAGATAAGACTACGTCTGTCTACCGTATCGAACGCGGCTTTGAAGTCAACAAAGAATACATACATCTTCTTCTTTTGCTCCAGATAGTGCTTTGCAATTGATGTTAGTGCGAAAATGCTGTCCACAGTCGAGTAGCCTTCCCTGAATCCTGATTGGTATTCTCCCAATATGTCATGCGATTTGACCCAACTCGTAAGTCGCGCTAGCACGATTGAAGTAAATACCTTCATCATCGCATTCAGAAAGGATATGCCTCTGTAATTTCCCGGATCCATAACGTCGCCTTTTTTGTAAATCGGGTATATAATGTTTTTCCTGAAGCTGTCTGGGACTTCTGCTGACTCAAATATGACGTTGAAAGTGTCTGCCATGTGTACTATAAATTGTGGTGTTGCATGTTTTAAAAATTCGGCTGAAACTCTATCCTCCCCCGGTGCTTTTCTGTTTTTGCAGCGCGCTATTGCTTTCGATACATCCGTGGGTAATATCGCTCGGTCCAATTCGGGAATTGATGCATACGGCAGGGCGAAACTGTGCTGTGTTAATGCAGATTCTTTAAATATTAGGCTTTTGAAATGTACCGCCAGACTGTGCGCATCGACCTTAATAGCTTTACTGGTGTTCGTTCCATTAATTTTTCTCACAAGTGACCAAAGTTCTTTGCTATTTTGGACATTGTTAAGTAATGTTTCCAGATTTCTGTTATATGCCCGCTGCGCATCCTTGCATAATAGCTTATATTTCACATTTGCAGTTTGATACCTGGATTTGGATTCACTTGAAGCATTTCTTTGGACTTCTCTTAGCAATTTCATTACATTCCTCCTTGCTTCCTCGCATTCCCAACTATACCACGGTTGTATTTTTGTGTACTTTGGATTGATGATTTCTGCATAAATTTTGCTGATTTTACAATGCATTCTGTGAGGTTTTCTATCGATGCAGTGAATCCTGGTCTAACTGTCTGTACTAGACTTAGCTCCAGATTTGCCTTGTACCGATTGGCACCATGTTCCAACCAGCGAAGCTTGGGCAGCAGGTTTCTTTTTCCTCATGTGGTTCCAGAGTCTTCGAATACTCAACACTAACGACTATCGGCATGTGGTCTGAGAAGATCTCGCTTTTCACTTCCATATCTTCTACGTATTGATGCCATTCACCGCTAATAAGACAGTAGTCTATTGTTGACGTAGCTTGGGATCTAACAAAGGTTAGGTTTCCTTCGCAATCACTATTTGTTCTGCCGTTAAGTACCGTCATACTATAGGACTCACACAGATCTATGATTTTCTTGCCATTTCCATCAAGGATTGAGTCCTTAGCAGCTCTGCTAAGATTGCAATATTTGTTCTCCGAATGAGAGTCTTCTGTCCACACTTGTTCCCTTTGCTATGCGCGCATTCAGATCACCGATAATCATTATGTTCATCTGCTCTGATTGCTGGAGGGTATCGTATAGTATTTTAAAGTCTCTCGTCCAGTGATTGCAGTTCAGATAAGTGGGGGAATATGTATAAGGTCTTGCCATTTACGCTCATGTTGACAATGGTCGTGCCAGACGATTGAGTGAACCTGCATCTTAAATCTGTATTCAGTTTCCTGCTAATTCCGTATAAAACGCCACCACTAGCTCGTCCCCTGCTTGCCGTCCTTGTAGCTGGTTCGCAATACAGAGTGTGATTTTGAAAGTAAGGCTCATACAATTCTATTGAGTGTTCGGAGAACGTTTCGAAGAGAAAGAAGATGTCATGCGATTTTATAACGGCGAGAAAATGTGACTGAATCAACTTATTGCTAATACCTGCTATATTGTATGCTAATATCTTAATGCTACCTTTAGAAGAGGAGTAGTTTATTGCGGGACTTTCTGCAGTGGCTCGATCTGATTTTGCCCGTTTTTTGGTCCCCTAGCTTTAGCGAGAAGTCCCTCGTAGGTGAAATGGCCGGTTTCAAGACGGATGCCATACAACTCGTTGATTTCAGCTTCTACTGGTTGTCCTTTGCACACTAGCTTTTTGTTGCTGTCGAAGCGCACCCATTTTCCGTTTATATTAATGGAGTCGCTCTTAACGAAAACCTTATGGGCGTTGTTGACATTTGTAAGAGCTCTCTTTAACTGTAGGAGCACCGCCTTGTGCTCTTGTTTTTCGATACTGAGATCTCTTTCGAAATAAAATATAGTGTATTGCCAAAATTTAAAAACATTCATGATGTACAGCTCAATACCTATCATTTGCTACATCACATGTCCTGAAAGGACCAACATTAAGGATCCTTAAGGGATGAATTCATGGGAGTAAAAAAAATATCAAGTGGTGGCAAGGAACCTCGTGATGTATATCGAATAGTGACAAATAAGGGTACAGCCAGGGTCGTTGCAGAGACATCAGTTCCGCGAAAACATAAGCGAAGAAGTAAAGAAGGAATTGCATAATGCTCTCTAAAGCAATTTATTTGTAAAACTTGGTTGCAGAAATGGCCGTATTGTCGAAGCTGGGGAAACCTGCAGAATGCGTTCACACAAAACTCGTAGCTGCAAAAACAGACGCCAGCTTACTACTTAGTTCTACAACTTAGTAAACCGATAAATTGATATGGATGACTCAATTCGATTTTTTTATATAAATTTTAATCTGATATGACTTAGATTAAATTAATAATTTGGGATTTTTTTTTTTTTAGCTGGCTCGAGGACAATGTTTTTTACGTGCTTATTAAAAACAAACAAACACGAGTTTTTGTTTTTCCAATATATTTCAAACCCCTTCGGGATTCGTCTTCAGGGAAAAAGGCACAGCGTCCGCGTAGTCAGCTGTGGAGTTGATAACTCCAATAAAAAAAATGCCAAATAAAAAACATTGGTCGCTATCCATAACAAACATAAAACTTAAATTAATAATATAAATTTAAAAAAAAGCTGTTCCGAGGCGGTACTGAAACCACACCTCCCGCTCTGCTGTCCCACACACTAACCTCTGCACCACACCAGGTCATACCATACTAATCTCTCACAGCTTATATTAGCCATGCCTTCAGAAGAAAGTGACGAAAGAATCTTGTTTTGCTTGTTCGGTTTGCGGTTCGGTCAATCAGTTGGAATAAGCGGTTCGGTAACGATTTGGTTCAGTTCAAAAGCGGTTTGCATCCCTGCTAATAACCCTGACGGGTTTTAAAAATATAATATTACATCTTGATGCTGAGAGGGGGAGTTTAAGGGAGCGGGGTGGTGTCTCCATAACTCATCTGGCTGTACCCTTATTTATATATATGTGTTTTTTTTTTTTTTATCACAAGAGGTTCCTTGCCACCACATGTTACTTTTTTACTCCCATGAATTCATACCTTAAGGATCCTTACTGTTGGTCCTTTCAGGACATGTGATGTATCAAATGATAGGTATTGAGCTGTACAACGTAAATGTTTTTAAATTTTGGCAATACACTACGCGGTTATTAAGATATTTACATTCAATTTTTATTTTCAATTTTTATAATTAAAATTTACATATAGCTTTTATTTTTGGATTTTTTTATGAAAAATTGAAAAATAATTTTTGTTTTTTTAGACATATAAGGGTTTTTAGTGACCTGTATTGATTTTAGTCAAAGTTTTTGTGCTTTTTACAGCGCTGGCTCAAGGTCAATGGTTGATAACAATTTAATGCGATCAACACAATTCAGCAGAGATAGCTCACAACATTACATCGGAATAGCATTTGGTATGTCTGGACAATATTGTTTCGGAAATTCGTCCCCGAATCCTCATCAGCAGACTTCTATGCTTATTCACACTCCAACCATGGTATTGTTTTCTATTTAAATGACTCTTACGCCAAATAAAGACTTGAGAATTTCACATTTGTAAATTCAAGCCCCGACTATTTCTGTTAAGAATTGGTCAGCCTGAAAGTATACCATGTTTTATGAAGGAGTGTCCAATGTTATGTTGTTTAGCTAAAACTGCGTTTTATATCTTTGGCTGTTTTTTTAGTTTTTAATAAAAATTTAAAAATAACTTTTATTTTTGATTTTTTTAATAAAAATTGAAAAATAACTTTTTTAGATTTTTTTTAAAAATTGAAAAATAACTTTTATTTATTTTTTTTTTTTTAAATAAAATTTTAAATATTTAATAAATTTTTTAATAAAAATTAAAATTTAATTTTTATATCATATTTTGCAATTCTTCTAGGGGAATATTTTAGCAACATTTTATATATGTATAAATGTTGGATATTTTAAGCGAAAACTATTTTTTATGATATAATTTTTTTTTGCCGATGGGCACATTTTTCGGTAGTGCTCAACAAATTGAAGAACAAGTTGATTTTCTCCTTCGTTTTTTGTGGGCATTCAATTATAATCCTTCATATTTTAATTCCTCTTTTAGCAGTATCTTTAACTACAAATAGATTCCAAACTAAAAAGCATCTTGAGGGTTATATTTTAAAAAAGAGGGAGTGGGGCAAATATAATAAAAAAAAGCGTAGGTTAAAGTCGGCTCTAACCGACTTCAATTTACCCGTTACCCATGTACGAAAAGTATGCAACATTATTAACATTTTATTTATCAGATCTTGATGTAAATTTCATGTATTATAGTTATTGCTAATATATATTTAAGATATAAATTTGAACTCAATATCTTCAAAACTGTGGGAGTTATTCAACATTTTTATACCCGTTACTCGTAGAGTAAAGTAAGAGTAAGTCTATATCATCTCGGCTGTTGATGCTGATCAAGAATATATATACTTTACATGGTCGAAAACGATTCCTTCTGCCTGTTACATACATTTTCACGACTTTAGTATACCCTTTTAACTCTTCGAGTAACGGTCATAAAAAAAATGTATATAAGGGCCAGTCTAGTGTATTAATTATAGCTGAACCCGCCCCGACTTCGTCCGCGTCCAAGTTTTGAAAAAATCGTAGTAAGTTGAAAAAATTTTATAGCTCTTTGTACACTATATTTGTATTTAATATATATTTTTAAAAAACAATTTTTTTTTTTATATCATTGGCTTCATTAGCTTAATTTTTAGACAGTTCGGGCGGTAGGGTTTTAAAGGCGAAAAAACCAGGGTTTGAAAAACTGTCAGCAAAATAGCAATAGCACTGAAATTTATGCATTTGGCTGTGCTGTACTGCGACGCAAACTTAGTTCACATGGGAAGCAGAAGCACAAAAGTCAAAACCCGAAGCTGTGCTATTGCTTTGCTGTGAGAATTTCGGAAGCATAGCAATAGCACATTTGAAATATTTTCGTAGCCGTGCTGCTGTGCTGTTGAAAAATCATAGCACTCTAGCTGGGAAAATTCAATAGCACACATACTTCAGCACAAATTTAGGATAATATTTTTCTGTTTTATAAATATAGAATTAGAATAAAAAATTAATGACGCAAAAAAATTAAACAAAAGATGGTGAAATTATCAGATGTAAGTCTATATTCAAAATGTGATGCTTGCACCTCTTACCATTTTTGAGATCTGTACGTGATATTGCTGGTATAAAATATTTATTCCCGAATGTCTTTCGGGACTCGAACCTGTTCTAAAAAAATCTACTTTTGAACTCCTTTAGGCAAAGTATTCATAAGTATTATTGAAAATATTCGTTGAAAGTGGGGAATTAAAATTCACCGGGCCGTCGATGACAGCAGAATAGCTTGTGACAAAAAATGAGGTAGCAAAGAACAAAGAGTTTACATCGGCGCAAAACAGCGCTCCGGGAGGGATGTTTTCAAACGAAAAGTTGCTGGTCCTAGATGAAGTCATAATGCAGGCCATTCACGACGCTATAGAAAGAAGAAAACTCATTTTCCTCGCTAAGTTTAATGGCATCATGGTACTGGTACAAAACTGTCTATCCAAACGATTCTCATTATGGCAGCCATACATAGTCCATAGATCTAAACAAAACCCAATTGAGTTATGTTGGAGCAAAAAAATTTTACCAGTTGAAGGAATATGACATGGCAATACGAAACGGAAATACTGTGCTGTAAATATTTTCCTTCTTAAGCAAAAATAAATCGATTTCGAAAATATCCAATGGATTCCAAAAAGGATACTTAACTATCCAGTCCAAATGGATACCGAAAATATCCTAAGGACCATCAAAACTGTCCTTTTTTTTCTCAGTGTATATCAAAAAGTGTATGAACACCTAGATCTCAGTTTAGTTTAGAAGAGCTAGAGCCACCAAACTTGACATGTAGACTTCTATCTGCACGCAGATCAAGTTTGATTCAAATTTTTGCCACGCCCACCCCCGCCCTCACAATAAAAAATGTTGAATAAATCCCATATTTTTTAAGGTATCGACTTCAAATTTATAACTTAAATTTATATAAGCAATAACTATAATCCCTGAAATTTACATCCAGATCGGATAATAAATAGCGAATTTGGGAAAAATGTTGCATACTTTTCGGATGTTCACCTCTCAGGAACGCTGTTTAACATTTCTTTTCATGAGTATCGGGTATATCGAAGTCGGATACAGCCGACTTTAACTTACGCTACGTACGAACCATCTGTCTTCAAAACTGTGGAAGTTATGACTTTCCAAGTTGCAGGAACGGGAGAAAGCGTGCCAAAAATTAAAATAAAATTTATCTGACTGCAAAAAGTAGTCCCAAACATGACAAACTTCTATCTCTTAACATCTTTGAGAGCTGTTTGTTCATACGGAGAGACAGATGGTCATGGCTATATTAACTGAAATGACGGTTTGTGAAGACATTGCATGAATATTTTGCCTAAAGGATTACAATAGTTGATTTTTTTTAGAATCTGTCTTCCGCCAAAACGCAGCTTCCTCATACTAGCCACAGGTGCGAGCCACGAATGGCATTCCGTCTTTACTCTTAAAATATTTTCATATATTACTGATTCAGTGTTGACAGAGAGGGAGAATGGTCTGTTGAGTTTAACAAATATTTTTTTATTTATTTATTTATTTAGTCGACAAAAAAAGGCTGTCAACTCAATTACACATACATTATAAAAAAGCATTATTGACTAAGAAAGCCTAACAAAGAAAAACTAACAAAATTACAGATTAACTAATAACGACTCTGACACGATGGGGGAATTTTATTTGCCCGTCCGGCCAGCTATGCCCCGATTCATCACGTACAGATCTCAGAAATGGTAAGAGGTGCAGGCATCCCATTTTGAATATAGGCTTACATCTGATAATTTCACCATCGTTTGTTTAATTTTTTGCGGCATTAATTTTTTTTTCTAATTCTATACTTATAAAACAAAAAAATATTACCCTAAATTTGTGCTGAAATATGTGTGCTATTGAACTTTCCCAGCTAGAGTGCTATGATTTTTCAACAGCACAGCAGCACGGCTACGAAAATATTTCAAATGTGCTATTGCTATGCTTCCGAAATTCTCACAGCAAAGCAATAGCACAGCTTTGGGTTTTGATTTTTGTGCTTCTGCTTCCCATGTGAACTACGTTTGCGTCGCAACACAGCACAGCAAAAAGCAAATGAAATGAAAAACTGGAAGTTTTTTTAAACCCTGGAAAAAACGCATATTTTTATGATTTTTTTTTGCGGCGACATTAATAATATAATTTTATTAAATTTTATTACATATTCGGCATGTTCTCAATTCCACTTCTTTTGGGTAAATCGAACGCAATTCCGCTTCGGTTTTGTTTTGTGTTCTGAATTTCGAAGAAATGGCTCTCCCTTTACTTTTTGTATTCCACTGGAACAAGCGAAAATGGCACTAAAAGAGAAACCAGAATCCAAGCGAAACGATCGAAAATGGAACAGTCGGAAATGAGAGGCTGACTTTATGTTTCACTATTCGTTTTTGTTTGCACAGCCAAAATCTGGACACATTAAACAAAAAAGTCTTTATAAACAATAAAGACTAGAAGCCATTAAATTTCCTAACAATTTCTAAATTGATCACGAAATGAAATTACTTTGTACTCTAGCACTTAAGCGTGCGTAATTTGCAATTACTTTTCATTCCACCGCTAACAAATACTTTTCAAAACGAAAACTTGTTCGTTTTGGTGTTGCGAGAACATGAATCAATTCCACTTTCGAAAGGTTGCCGTGGAAGTGGAATTGAGAACATGCCTGATTATTGTACAACTTTTTAAGTATGTCAGATAAAATTTTCAATGAAAAATATTGATAAATAAGCCGGTGACGGTGAATCTCCAGAGATGCCTTGAAAAAAGTGGTTTTGCGGTGTACATTATAACTCGTTACCGGATTATCGGATTTATCATTTTTGACCGACCGGCGTCTGCGAGTTCGCAGCGGCAAAGAATTCTCAGCACATTGGCTGGAGGTGCATGTCCACAAGCCGCCGCTGCATGCGTTCCTACAGATATCACCACGGCTGGAGGCGTGAGTACACAGTCCAGCACAGTGGCTGGAGGCGTAAGTACACAAGCCAGCATAGTGGCTGGGGGCGTGAGTATACAGACCAGCACAGTGGCTGGACAACAAGGCCAGAGCGAACTTCCCAAGTGGCGCATCTGATGCAGAAGATCACCGCACTAGAGAGGGAGTTAAGCAGTGCAATCTCGTCGTATCAAGCAATACTGGAGTGAGCAGGACAGCTAGCACGCCGACGCCATCTTGGATTGGAAATTTACCGCAGCAATTGAGCGGGAATTTGCCACCATCTTGGACTGGAAGTTTACCGCTACTTGGGTGTGGAGCGTCATCAACAAGTGTGAGTGAGAGCCTGCCGCCATCTTTGGGCGCGGCAAACTACAACATAACCTCAAGTCACTCAACGCCATACTGTGTGGTGAGCACAGCGCAGTCAGCGACTGGATGTGTGCAAACACATGCAAGCCCAAGTGAGTCCAATGGTGAACAATGTGTTCGTGCCACGCAAATTACCGGATCTTCCTGAGCTTGGAGGTCAACCTGAAGATTGGCCAATATTTCATTGTACGTTTACGCAGACGACTACGGCATACGGCTGCACGGATTTAGAGAACAACCAACGCCTTCTCAAAGCTTTGAAGGGTGAGGCACGTGAAACACTGACGTCGTTGCTAACATACCCAAGAAATTTGATCGCCGTAGTCGAGCAATTGCAATTGCGCTTCTGGTATGGACGCCCAGTGCTACTAATGCGCTGCCAATTACAGAGTGTACGAGAGGTGTCACCAATACAAGAACACAACCTGACGATGATCGTGCCTTTCGCCACACGTGTGAGTAATCGGGCAGCCTTTCCACAAACAATTCATAATGGAGAGCAGCACTTGGGGAATCCTACCCTAACTGAGGAACTGGTCGCTAAGCTTCCACTCAACCGGAGAGTGGATTGGGCCAGATATGCTGCTTTACTAAGGCCTTGGTATGAACGGTTTCAGACGTCGAGGGTTAGGAACCGAAGCGTCGTATGATGCATGCCAGCACAGACAGCAAAGAAGAAGATCGATGTGAGGTTGGGTCCAAGGAGATATGTTAAGGAGCATCGGTTATGTTTTACATGCTTACGCGGAGGTCACACTGCTAGGTTCTGCCATGTGGACAACGAATGCCGAGTAAATGGATGCCAGACTAGGCATCACAACCTACTGCACGATAATATGAGTACTGTAGTATGAGAGGAAGACTGCAGCCAGCGGACGCTTCAAGTAGAGATGAAGTTGAGTCTGCGGGGATATCAAGGAGATGTTCTGCCAAGTGTTGATACAGCCCATGGATAGATGCGCCCAGCGGTTTCTGTGGCGACACGGTGACAACCGAAGGGATCCTGATGTGTATGATATGATAGTAATGACGTTTGGAGCAGCCTGCTCACCAAGTGCTGCGCACTAGGTGAAGACTGTCAATGCGCTGCAGTACAAACACACAGATCCACGTGCGGTTAAGGCCATTTCTAAGTGTCACTATGTGGACGACTGCGTGGATAGCTTCGCATCGGAGTCGGAGGGTATTACTGTATCAAAATGGGTGAGAGAAATTCATGCTTACGCTGGGTTCGAGCTGTGCCAATTAACTTTTAGCTCACCGACTGTGATTGACACCTTGGGCCCACATGGGTCTGCCAAAATCGTGGGATGGAGTGATGCTGAAAAGAAGATTTTTGGCATGTACTGGCAGCCAGCCACGGATGATTTCAAGTTCAATGTGAAGTATCATCGAGTCCCCAGCTGTGTACTTGGAGGGGAACGGATCCCCACCAAAAGAGAATTTCTGAGCCTGGTTATATCAACCTTTGATCCATTGGCGATTGCCTTATGGTTACCGCCAAATTATTGCTGAGAGAGATTTGGCGAAGCGGAATACGATAGGATGAACCATTGCCGGATGAAATTGGTGGCGCTTTGAGAAGTGCCGCCAAGAGATGACTAACGTGGAAAGTTCCGGTGTCCACGCCATTTCTTTGGTTCAGGACACGTGGGGGCTATACAATTGCACGTCTTCGTGGATGCAAGTCAATCAGCATTCGCTGCCGTGGCCTACTGGAAGGTCACCTATGACGAGGACATGCGGGTATGCTACAAGCAGCAGTTCTGGGTAAAAGGCTGATGGACACTGTCAAACAGGATCACAATATGGACATTAGTGATATCGTACTCTGGAGCTACTCCAAAACAGTGCTGCGATGGATAAGCAGTACCCACCGCCGATACAAGCAGTTTGTCGGAAACAGGGTGGCGGAGATTTTGGAGTCCACGGAGGCCACTCAATGGAGATGGGTGCCAACTGCTAAGAACGTAGTTGATGATGTAACTAGGGCGCAACGCCTTGTCGACCTCAGCCCGGGGTCACAAGGGCTTAGCGGGCCCACATTTTTGCGGCAGCCTAAGAGCTGTTGGCCGCAACCTGCGCACTTAATGCAGCGCACGAGATGAGGATAAAAAAGAGATGCCAAGTGAGTTTGCCCTGGTGGCTGCAAACTCCTTCTTCATTTCGTTTCAGAGATTCTCGAGATATAACCGACTAGTGAGGACAACTGCATGGGTCCTCAGGTTCACGCGACGGTGTCGTGGACAGAGAGCGGAGCTTGAACGATATGGCCTCACAGCTACAGAATATGAGGATGCGGAGTGCTTGCTAATAGAGAGAGACGCTAAGCATAGCGACATGAGAGGACTGGAGCCTAGGGTGTCCCAAAAAAAATTTTTTTTTATATTTTCACGGGTGCACCGGCATTTTCTGAAAGCTTATGAAGTAAAGTATGAGATTTTTTTCAGATTTTTCGAAAGACGTTTAGAGGTCGCACAAATCGAGTTTCCCCCCAAAAATGGGGTTTTCCGTATTGATTTCGATTTTTACTTATAACATGGTAAATAACCACAATTTTCTTAGTTTTAAAATCAACATTTTAAAGAAAAATGTCCCAATTTTACTTTTATGAGCATAAACCATGAGTTTAGGCTTTGCATTTGCTTGTTTAGGTACCACATATTACATTTTTTCGTAAATTTTTCAGAAATTTTGTAAAAAACGCATTATAACTTTTAAAATTTCTATGAAAATTGAAAAAACTAGTGATGCAGTTTAAAAGATGGTTAAATTTTAAAAAAATTGAAACTAAGAAATTCAAATTTGCTCTTACCGTTCCAGAGTTATACTATTTTAAAGCTTTGTACCCATTGCATGAAACTAATAATATTAATAGATGTTTGCCAGTTTTGCATCGGATTTGCTTTAAACTTTAAATTATGTTATTTTTCGCATTTACTGTTTATTTTTCCTGCTTAGTTGGTTAGTCTAATATTCCTGCTATTTTTTTTTTCCTTTTGCGGAGAATTCATGCAACACAGTACAAACACTAAAAAAACCCCGACATAAGACCATTAAATTATGACAAAAGGGATCTCTGTACGCATCACCTCATACCCAGTTTTTCAAATGAAGCCACGGTTCGCGTTTTACGGGTACTTTTGTACTGACAACACACGACGACAACAATTTTAACTTAGATTTTAAAGGATTAAGATAAAATGCTCTAAAATTCAGCAAATGAGGACAGGGTCATTGGGAACGAAATATACAAAATTCAATTCAATCGTGCAATCGATTAAGGTACCTACCGAAGAGGTAAACCTTCATTTTTGAAAATCTTTAAAAGCGCACGGTAGATTTTCATTAAAATCGTTTCTTATGATGGTATAACGAGCTATTACATAAATGGTACTCGACAGCCAAAAAACCACGAGTTGGAGTACCATTCTTAGACACACCCACAAATCAATTCATATAGGCCATAAACCAGATCGAATAATATACAGATCTGCGTTTTCCGTTTTGCCAACGAAGACTTGGTTCGCGGTTTATAGGCAAAATTGTACCAGCAACATTGACAAAATTGAGGGTAAAACAAGCATCACCAAAATTAGGAAATGAATTTTATTAGTAAAGTGCTTCATAAGCACCAGAAAAACAGATCATACTTTAGTTCAGGCCATCTTGGCGTACCACGGTTTGTCCATCAAAGCCAATTTTTATTAAAATTTTTATTTTTCTTGGTGGCAATGATGAATTTTACTTATATGATTTATTGTATAATTTTTCGGAAGCTTGTAATACCCAAATGGTAAATGTTGTTCAGACGAAATTGCTAATACAAAATTTCCTATAAAACGCGAAAGCATCCGTGGTGAATCTGAAAACACAGCTTGCAAAAATATCATAATTCAAAGTTTAAAGCAAATTCGATGCAAAACTGGCAAACATCTTTTAATATTATTAATTTCATGAAATGGGTACAAAGCTTTAAATGAGTATAACTCTGGAATTGTAAGAGCAAATTTGAATTCCTTAGTTTCAATTTTTTAAAAATTTAACCATCTTTTAAACTGCATCACTAGTTTTTTCAATTTTCATAGAAATTTTAAAAGTTATAATGCGTTTTTTACAAAATTTCTGAAAAATTTAGGAAAAAATGTAATATGTGGTACCTAAACAAGCAAATGCAAAGCCAAAACTCATGGTTTATGCTCATAAAAGTAAAATTGGGACATTTTTCTTTAAAATGTTGATTTTAAAACTAAGAAAGTTGTGGTTGTTTACCATGTTATAAGTTAAAATCGAAATCAATACGGAAAACCCCATTTTTGGGGGGAAACTCGATTTGTGCGACCTCTAAACGTCTTTCGAAAAATCTGAAAAGATCTCAAAAAACTTTACTCCATAAGCTTTCAGAAAATGCCGGTGCGCAAAAAAAAATTTTTTTTTGGGACACCCTACTGGAGCCCTATGAAGATGACGAGGGTGTATTTCGCGCATTTGGCCGAGTTAATGCTGTCCAGTGCATGCCATATAGCGCGAGACGGCCGGTAATATTGGGTGGGTCGCCTTGTTTACCTTGTTTACCTGACGACAAGGGCGATACATTTGGAACTGGCCCATGACCTATCAACGGATTCCTGTATAATTGTGATCAGGAACTTCGACTGCCGCCGAGGGCCGGTAGTCAGACTACGGCGCGACAACGGAATGCACTTCATTGGGGCCAACCGAGAGGGCTAAAAGTTTACACAGAAGATTCAGGGTGAGTTGCCTGCGAGAGGGATCGAGTGGATCTTTAACTGCCCAGTGAACCCCTCGGAGGGCGGAGTATGGGAAAGAATGGTACAATGCGTCAAGAGAGTGCTACGCCACACACTGAAAGAGGTGGCACCAAGGGAGCACGTACTGGAGAGTTTCCTGTCCGCTAACCCACTTGCCGGTTGCTGTGGGTCAGGAGGCCCCGCTGACGCGCAATGACCTACTCAAGGGAGTAGCCAACATGCCAGACACACCTGGAGATGTCGGTCAGCCACCAGAGAGATGTGATACGAGGAAGCAGTGGCGCATAGCGCGGCGGATGGGAGACCGATTTTGTGGTGGGTCCACGAGTACCTGCCTACGCTTGTGCGCCGCGAGAAGTGGTGTGAGCGCACCGAGATGATACGCCACGGAGATGTGGTGATTATTTTCGATCCGGCCCTACCACGCAGGGAGTGGCGGAGAGGCATCATGGAAGATTTCCATGTTGGAGTCGATGGAGTACCTCGACGCGCAAGTGTAGGTGTAACCGACAACGACCGGGCCCGAGTGATAATGCGTCCCGTCTCCAAGTTGGCCATTCTGGATGTGAGTGATGCTGTCGCGTCACGGGGGCGGGAATGTCGCGGGACGAATTAAGTTAGCCAGCGCTGTAAAAAGCACAAACACTTTGACTTAAATCAATGCAGGTCGCTAAAACCCTTATACTTTTAAAATAATGGACGGCACGCCATTAATGTTTCTAATAAAAACCTGAACGGTTTCCCTATTAAAAACAAACAAACTGAATTACCCTGTGTATTTCTCAACTTTGGAGCCAGAATTATCACTGAACGAAGTTCAGACTCTGCCAACAGCCAAAGACATAAACACCCGCGGACGTAATGTCGCTCTTAAGAGTGACATAACGTCCGCGGGCGTTATGTCAGCGGGCCTTATTACATGCACCCAGCAAAACGCTCTTCCTGGGACCATTACTGTTGTAATATTGAATCTACTTCTGATGCATCATTGCTCAAAAAGATCGTGTCTAGTTCAGCTACCTGGCCAGGACTCTTACCATAATCAGATGGAGTCTGGACCAAATGCTCACTTAAGGATTTTGTCTTCACCAACTGGACTGGACAAAAACTATTTTTATTTTTTCAACTTAGAGGCCTCACTTTTACGAAGAAAATAAGCAACTGGTGAAGAAAGTCGATGGCTAAATACCGTCAAACGGTATTTGAGTAAATTTTATAGGTTTTAATGGAGTAAGATTAATTAAGAATAAAAAACAACTTACAGTAACAATTTCAAGCATTTCTTGTCGCGATATGTATCCGTTTCCATCTAAATCGTACATGGAAAAAGCCCACTTCAGTTTTTGCTCAAGCTTCCCACGGGACGTTACACTTAAAGCACACAAAAACTCTCTAAAATCAATGGTGCCATCTCCATTAGCATCAAATGTTCGAAATACGTGCTCTGCAAACTGAAAAATATAATTGTATTATTATTTTATTATTATTTGTTATACAA